>NW_021025465.1:166184-207976 GCF_004153795.1 Camellia sinensis | reverse complement strand
TTCGGTATATCATCTATTCATGTCAGACTTTTGTCCAACAATCCCAATTAGCAACTCATAAAGTTATAAGAGAATAACAATTAGACATTGACAAGCTTTCGAATATTGATATTGCTCACAGTGATCGGCTTGCGGATTTGCCCTGGGGCTTGGACCCTACACATTTCATGAACACAAAAGGTCACTAACAGTTAAATCCGTTCTTTAATTCACAATATCCTCTTTAGGCTTTATTCTATCTCATTAACTCGTTTATAGTGTTTAACACATGCCTAAAGAGTGATTACAAGTGAAAGAGAACGAAAAACGAAGCACAGAACGCATGACAAAATTTCAGAAAATAGTCCCCGCTCGAGCGTGGACTTCCTGCTCGAGTGTGGACTAACGCCGCTTGGGCGAACCCAAGAGGCCTGCAAAAATACTGGTTACTGCAAAATTACGCTAGACGTGACTTAGGGCACTCGAGCGTGAGTTAGGGCGCTCGAGCGGAAGGCCTGTTGTAACAAGCCCGCGGGGGACCTCGCTACAGCTCGGACTCGACTTTTTCAGTCACGGTTCTAAGTCTGAACCAAAGAGTCCAAATCCGCAAATCGTTTTGAGAAAACAGATTTTTGAGAGAAGTGCCAAAATGGACTGCTTTGCCAGATACAGATCGCCACGCACTAAATATTTTATTTTGGGAATATTAGAAACCTGACTCGGTGCCAAAAGGCCACGTGTCCTCATCACCAAAGTGCCTCGGCTCGGGAACTTGGGTGACGTTGGGAAGCTTCACTTCGTGAGCACCCCCGCTCGCCCGTCATAGACCGCGCCTCTACTAACCATGATACTATTTTTTGAAACATTGTGAGTTCTTATCTGGTTATTAGCCTAGGTTACTATGATGCTCAACAGCATACAAGTATATGACCGGGGTCGCCTGAATTGAACGAAACATTTCATGTTTGTTTTTGAAAATGGTTTGCTACCCGCAGGTAGGCTTTGAAACATTTGATGATCTTTCCAATTTAGATAACCCAACTTCACCACAGGCATTCAGGCCAGTTATATCACATAAGCACATAACCTCAATGGTAAGCATGCTATTCATGGCAGCACTCACACGCATGCAAGGATGCTAAAGCATAAACTTACCGAGTATCCAAGCCAAAATGAAACTCATTAGAAATCAGCTCATGAATCCTAAGTATACAGAAATGCCTAATGCAACGCATGCAAAAATGCAACATAGTAGGCTCGGCTATTTCTAAGATGGTATATGAATGCTAACAGCTATCACGTTTCAATTTTTGAAATTGAAAATACAATGCAGTTTAGTATGATGCGCCGAGCCCGGTGCATGCAATACAGATGAATGCAAACATGCTGTCATACGTATGCTAATTTAAATATGCCCTAATCTAACCTCATAAGCTGGTAAATAAAAGGGAAGAAAGACGTGGGTTGGAAGACATACATCACACTCACCACACTTATTACAGTTATGCCCTCGCGCAGAGGGTCCGAATAAATATACAGTCCAAATATTACAGTCCCCAAATAAAAGGATATTACAGTCCGAAATATACAAAATCCTAAATATTAAAGATTAACTAAGAAAGCAAATAAAACTGGCGTGCAAGCCAGGGACTGCCTTGCTTCTGATGGATGATGCATTGTCCGGGTTGTCTTGCGCGAAAATCCACCGGAATGCCCCAATTAGCCTCTTTTACACCTGTTATTCTTGGAATGCGTGCCAAGTCCCGAAAAGTTGCGATTCCTCGTTTTGCTGCAACAGAGAGCAGGAAAGGGGCATAGCAATGTATTTGCACAGATGTATACATGTCTCGATCCTCGTGCCATCAATCACGCATACCGAGGCATGATGGCCGAGGAATCGAAATGCACAACTCAATATAGGACGAATGCACATGAAACTTACAGCTAAAACCAAACTCCAACATGGATTATCCGAAGTGTTGGTGACTGGGAAATGAGACACATTCCGTCACTCGGAGTACAAATGTACCTCGTTCCCGTGCCCGGGCTAACTCCTATTCCGGACACGATGCAATATGCATGACATGCATGAAATGCAACTAAGATACAATCTAACGTACAACAATGCTATGAAATGAGATGCCTCGAAATGCGTGCAACGCGGGCACGGCAAACGGAGAAAATACAGAATGCTAGGAAAATGAAATGCCTCGGAGTGCGTAAAACACGGGCACACAAACTGAGAAAATGATATGTGCCTCGAAGTACGTACACGCGGGCACGCAAACCGAGAAAATGATATGTGTCTCGAAGTAGGCACCGGGCGCACAAAATCGAGGCGATGATATGTGTCTCGAAGTACGTGCACGCGGCACGCAAACCGAGGCGATGATATGTGTCTCGAAGTACGTGCACGCGGGCACGCAAACCGAGGCGATGATATGTGTCTCGAAGACGTGCACGCAAGCACGCAAACCGAGGCGATGATATGTGTCTCGAAGCACGGCACGAGCACGCAAACCGAGGCGATGATATGTGTTTGAAGTACGTGCACACGGCACGCAAACGAGGCGAAATGTGTCCTCGAAGTACGTGCAAAGGGCCGCAAAACCGAGCAATGATATATGATGAAAATGATATGGGAATGACAAATGGGCTTATATACCAACATGAGTGAGCTTCAGCCACACTCACATGGGATGCCGTTGATAAAAATGAAGGGCCCGAAATGCGTGCACACTGGCACGCAAACCGAGGCGATGCAAAGCGATGCGAATTTCATGAAAAATGCAACATGGACTTATACTAACATGGAGAGCCTCAGCCACACTCACATAAGATGCCGATGGCAGAAAATGAAGTGCCTCGAAGCGCGTGCACACACGGGCACGCAAACCGAGGCGATGACAGAATGATATGAAAATGACATGAAAATGACAAATGGCTATACCAACATGAGAGAGCCTCAAGCCACACTCACATCGGATGCCGGGGCAGAAAATGAAGTGCCCGAAATGCGTGCACACGGGCGCAAAACCGAGGCGATGACAAATGATATGAAAATGACATGAAAATGACAAATGGGCTGATACCAACATGAGAGAGCCTCAGCCACACTCCACATCGGATGCGGTGGCAGAAAATTGAAGTGCCTCGAAATGCGTGCCACGGCACGCAAACCGAGGTGATGACAGAATGATATGAAAATGACATGAAAATGAACAAATGGCTTATACCAACATGAGAGGAGCCTCAGCCACACTCACATCGGATGCCGGTGGCAGAAAATGAAGTGCCTTGAAATGCGTGCACACAGGGCACGCAAACCGTGGCGATGACAGAATGTGATGAAATATGGCAAAAGTGATATGCAAGCATACTAATGGAATTTCAAGCACTAAAATATGGGGAAAATAGTCCCGAAATGAAGCGAAATGACATGAAATGCGAGGAAATGTTCCGAAAGCGACATTGGGCACCCGAAATGGCCTATAGCTTGCCAAACATGTACAATATGGACATGCAATGCAAAGACAGAAGCTAGACAGTCCAAAAGATTACTTTCACAGTTATAAACATGGCCAAACAGCAAGTATAAAGGGAAAATAGCATGCAAGAATAGGGCCAAAAGAGGGGTAATAGGCAAGTTGGTATATAAGCAAAAACTCAAACGTAAAAATTTTCCTTCTACAACACTGAAGATGGACCAAAAATAATGAACATTTACAGTATATGGAAGACCTCAAATCATATAACAAACATGCTAAAAATGTGATGCAAAACAAGGCTCAAAAGGTGCTATAACATGAAGTATATAAAATAATCACCAACAGAAAAAAAGTGTGAATGAACACTGAAGTATAGGACAAAATAAGACCACTTTTAGTTCTAACCACGGTCCAAAAACAGAAAGCAAGAGGGCTACTAATTTTAGCAAAAAATGGGCCAAATAGGGGATATAACTACAAAGTGACACATGGAGACACCAAACAAAGTTGAGCCCTTCCTCAATGTTGGAGAGGAGCTCAAATAATCCTAAATCATTTATAACATGCTCAAAAAACAGATGATCATGGGCCAAAAATAGCATGCAAAACTATGACATACAAGATGATCAATGAAGCAAGTATATTATGGGGGGCTCAAACAAGGTGAGCCCTTAATGAGAAGTGAAGATGAGCTCAAAATTATGGCCTTTTCAGTTAGGGCCGGAGCTTGAAACCAAAAATAAGTGGGGCTTAGAGATAGATCAAGGAAAAGGGTCAAAAGGGTAAAAGTGTAACTTACCTTGAAGATTCAAGCTTTGTTGCTTCTTGGATGGATTTGCAGCCTCTTTTGCCTTCTAGAAACCTTCCTTGCTTCTGGAGGTGAGGTGGTGGTGGTGAGCTTGGTGTGTAGAAGGAATGAAGGTTAGGGACTTAGGGTTTTTGAAGAATGAGAGGGAAGAAGATGGAGTTGGCTATGGAAGCTTTGAAGAATAATTTTTCTAACCCTATGAAGAAGGCCACCAGCTGGTTATAAAGATCAAAAATGGGTGTAAGGTGGGGAGAAGGGGCAAACTCCCCCACAAAATATCTCCCGGATACAGAAAATATCTGGGGATTATGCCCACAGCTGGAAAGGGTACAGTGCAAGGAAGCAGGCCGGCCTCATACTTTTGCTGGAGGTGGCCGGCCGGCCACACCCCTAGCCGCCGGCTAGGGCAAAAGGGTCAAGGTGATTTTCTAGCCGGCCAGCTACTGGGAGGTACCCTAATGTGTGCACAACACAACCATGTAGTTGAAATTCCAAGAAAGTGGGCTCCAAGGGGTTCAACAATGGCTCCGGAAAGGAGGGTCAAAAGGGTCAAGTTGACTTACTGGCCGGCCATGAACTTTTAGGGGCCTCTCAGATGTGTAGATCACAGATTTGTTCAAAGTTCAAGAAAAAAGGTCCAAGGGTTCAACATTAGCCCGGAAGGAAGGGGTCAAAAAGGTCAGGTGAACCTTAATGGCGGCAGAACTTTTAGGGCTCTCAGATGTGTAGATCACAGATATGTGGTTGAAAGTTGGCAACACTAGCTCCAAGGTATTCAACCATTAGCCCGGAAGTGCGAAAAACGGGCGCCAGGAGGCTCCGGAAGAGAGATAACTGGTTGCTGCAACAATTGTTGGCCTCCCACCCTCAGTGACTCCCTGTGATAAAACAGAGGTACCTGCCAAAAATGAACGAAAACCTGGGTAATAACCGAACGTTCCGAGGCCAAACACGCAGTTCGGGGTCCCGAAAATGGGCTGTTAAGCACCGAAAATGGTATTCGACCTCGAGTGGGTTCTCAGCCCCAGTGTCCTCAAAAGGGATGAAATAAGATGTATATCCAAAAATCAGAGCAATAGAATGGTTAAGCGGTCCCGAACCGAGGCACACGGCCTAAACGGCTCCGAAAACCGGAAATCGGACTCCGAAATGGAAAAAAGGCTACGGCCACCAAATGGTAGCCTTTGGACATTGAGAGATGGTCTACAGGACCTCCTCCTTCCCTCGGGAAAAAGAAACTGAGAAAACGGAGTCTGGCTCGCAAACCGAGACAAGGCACAGAGAAAAGGGTTCGGAAGTCCGGAGGCAGGGCTCACGGCCCGACTCTCTAAACTTCTGAAACGAGCAATATGCACACATCACCTAGCGCTCAATTGGTGACGTCTGAGTCTTAAGGTCGGTCAAAAAATGGTGTTCTACAGTTGCCCTCTTTGACAGACTCTGGAAGTCACAAGTGACGGGAGTGAATGTCAAAGCCCAGAGACGACCCATTTTGACAAGGCCGAAGACTTAGACAAACATACTGGTAAACAGAGATGCGCCCCCAGGCATGCCCGCAGGCAGGGGGGCAAAATGCAAAATGATATGCAAGAAATCCGAAAAGTAAGCTAATGATCGTGCAATATGCAGCAAGCTGTAATGAAGAAGTAATCGCAACAGATGCAATGACAGTTTTAAGAAAAATGCAAAGCAACAAACTACATTTCATGCAGTTAAGAATGCGGAGGAATTATTGCAAATCCCCCCACGTTCACACGGAGAAATACAATACCTGCGCGATTCGTCTGGCGCACCAGCCCTTCAATTGAAACCGTACATAGAATATCGTCCGCAAAGAGAGAATTGCACAAACACAATAGCTAACAACATTATTTAATGTGATTTCGAAGTTCGACACAACCAGTGCCGGAGTGAATGCATGCGCAATGCAAACAGATGGCGTAACGCAGGTCCGACAGGCACAACGTATGCTCAATACACAGAGGAAGTATGATTACATAAAAACGTCATGTTAATGCAGGTAATGTTCATGAAATGCAAGATAATGTAACACGAGCAGGAACTAGGCGCTCGTTTGTCATGAAACAACAGTCATGGAAATGCGCGTTTCGGCGAGGAGGTCGTTTTGACATATATGAATGGACCGAAGGTCGTTTTGACAGAAATGAATGGACCGAAGGTCGTTTTGATAGAAATGAGTGGACCGAAGGTCGTTTTGACATAAAGGAATGGACCTAAGGTCGTTTTGACATGAATGAGTGGGCCGAAGGCCGTTTTGACATGAACAAGCAGACGAAAGGCCGTTTTGACATAAATGAATGGGCCGAAGGCCATTTTGACAGAAATGAGTGGGCCGAAGGCCATTTCGACATATATGAATGGGCTGAAGGCCGTTTTGTCATGAATGGGAAATCTGAATGGGCCAAAGGCCAGAATGTTTGGAACTACGGTCACTTGATTTGAATTTCGTATAGTTATATATCTGTTAAATAGAAGTATGAATTGGGCCCAAAGCCGTTTGGAGCATGTTGTTCTACATATTATTATGTAACCTTTGTATTTGATATTATTCACTGGGCTATCGCTCACGCTCATTCATGTGTTTGTAGGTGAGCCAAGAGAAGTCTAAACCCTGCCCTAGTGAAGTCTGTCGGGAACAACAAAAGTTTTGGAGGGTCAGCCCTTTGTCTCACGCATGAGACCCATCCTTGCCACTTTGTTATGTATTTATATTTTGTCTTGTTGGCAAGGACTTTGTGTATATCCGTATATAGTTTTGTTATGGGTTGACTCGGTTTGGATGATCCTGCCTGTAAAGGATTTTATGGTAATGTATTTTGATGTGGGTTATTAACGTACATGTGTATGATTTGTTTTAAAGTGCATATAAGCACGGCTCTATGGACAAAGTTTTTAATTATTGCTTCCGTTTGGCCCCTTTACTCTGTTGAGTTGTGTCTGATTTTGGTTTGAGGTCGTAGGTAATCTCAGGATTACAGGCCGGTTATGTCCTTAACCCATAGGGACGGGTTTGGGTTATGACAGCGGCGATCATGAAGAACTTGTCTGGGCTTCCATCGATGTCAACTCGGTCTAAACCTTCTGTGGCCTTCTCATTTGGATGCCGCCCAACGTCATCAAGGATCTCCCGATTCGGCACCTCAATGGAGTTTACTTGCAGTTCCTTTGGCGTTTTGGCGACAAGGAGATAACATGCTTGTGCCGATTTCTGGGAGCCGCGGATTTGCTCAATACCGTGTTCTGTTAGGAAACGTAGCAGTTGATGATAGGTGTTTGGGACGGCCTGCAAGGTATGTAACCACGATCGCCCCATGATGAGATTGTACGGCGATGGCAGCCTGACGACCAAGAATTCCACGTCTACCGTTCTGGAGCCTGCTCGAACGGGTAAGCTGATCTTTCCCAATGGGTACTCTGGATTGGCATTGAAGCCGAATAGTGGATAAGAAGCCGGTGTCAGGTCTAACTCATTGGATCCGAGTTTGATGAAGGTTTTGTAATACATAACCTTCGAAGTACTGCCCTGGTCGATAAGAACGCGTTTGATGGTGATGCGGTTTACACGTAGCTCAACAACCAATGGATCAATGTGAGGGAGTGTTAAGCTGATGAAATCAGAGTCGTCAAAGGTGATACTTGGCGTTTCTCGGAGCCGCTTTGCGGGCGTGAGTTGTTGTTGAGGGCCTGGATGTGATTGGATCGCATGCACGGCCGGGGCTGCTGGCAGGCTGTATATCATGTGGACGGTGTCAAGCGGAAATGCATCATTCGGAAGGGCAGGTGTTTTGATCGCACTCCTTCGGACGCATTGTTGGAGACGTTCGTCATTTGCCAACTCCTTAAGATGATCTGTTGAGGCATAGCGGCCGTCAGTTTCTTGCTGTCGGGCTCGAGATCGTCGATCATCTGCCCTCGGGGGTCGCTCAGAAGCCTGGCGTACTGGTTGTTTGGATTTTGCTATTTCCGAGGCCAAATCACGACGATAGCGTTCGTTCTCAGCGATGATGTTGTCCAACCTCTGTTTGGTTTGCCTAGCTTGTGCCATGGTCGCTTGTATTGTCTTTTGCGTTGGGTTTGAAGATGAGCAGAGGTCTAAGGCAAGTCTTGCTGCGATGGTTTTTGGTCTAAGCGAGTTTGCTGGAGTGAGGTCATCTCTTTGTGTGGTCTCGTTAGTGGCTATCAGAGGATCTTCAGTCACGCCTGCCATGGATGTATTTGAGTATTCCCACAGACGGCGCCAGTTGTGGAGAAGTGATTTTGGAAATACTCTTCAGGTCTTGGGAGACGCTAGTGATCCTTAGCTAGTCACCGGAAAAGACACAAATACTCTGGTCGGGGGTGCCGGAATTAGCACTCTGACGGACAAGTCAGTTCTTGTACTCAAAATAGCTTGTTTACTAAGTTAAGTAAAGTGATTCTTACATACCTTTCTAAATCTGTGGTTCTTGTTTTTATACTTGCTTTCTGGGCCTCGGGGCCTGAGCCTACTTTTATCCCATTCCCCTTTTATTTATTCGGAGCTATTGATCTCTGGCTATTCGGCCTTCGTAATGTATTCGGCATCCTAGTCACGCAATATGGAGCCGAACAATATCTAATTTTTGGGGTACGCACCTTCCGACTCTTCTATTTATTCGGCTCCCACAACTAACAAGTTAACTAACTAGTTATTACAACACAAATAAGCAGCTAAATGCATTAACTACTTAAGTACAGAATCAAAGCATAAACTAGCTAAGGAAACAAATAAAAAGAGGTTCTCGGGATGAGGAGTGCATGCAGGCTCGGTCGCCTTGTTCGGAAATCCGTCGCGATGCCCCAACCTGCCTCTATTTTCAATTGTTCTCAAAACATTGCACCAAGCTCCATATAGTATTTACTCCACCATGGGAACCTATAGGAGGGTGACCGACCAGTTGTTGATGTGGGAGACCACCTGTCGACCATTTTTCTTTGCTGCAAACCAGAAAAAGTGGTCAGCCAGCCACTTTTACTAGTTGGCCGTCCAGTTTTTGCTACCAGACTCCAATTTGCTGCAACAGAGAACAAGAAGGGGCATGGCAATGCATTTGCAAGATATGTGTGCACGACCACCCTCCCTATCGTTTCATGATATCAAGGGAGCGTAGTGTTCGACCCTCGGGCCACCAATCACGCATCTCAATGCATGATGGCTGAGAGGCCAAGATTGCACGAATCAATGTGAAATGAATGCACGCATAAACACATAAAGCCTTGAACTCTATCTTGCTTGATCAAGAGCGTTGGCGATCGAGAATTGAGGCACGTTTCACCACTTCATGTATGAAACATCCCTCGTTTCTCATGCTCAGATTAACACTTAATCCAAACACATGCAATTGAACTCAAACATGTTAAACACAATGTAATGCATGCAAACAACATGCTATACAATATGAGTAACCTATCAATGCTAATGGCATGCATACACAATGCAAGGCAACATGAGCATTTCAACACAAAGCTGACAACAATACAAGCATAATGAAATGCAACATAAGTATGCATCAATAATACAAACCACAAGCATGCAAAACAAAATGCAACTTAAGCATGCAAACATGATGCAATGCAACAACATTTGAACAACATGCTCAATGGACTTAAACCAAAGATGAACAGACCTCAGTCATGCCCAAATCAGTGGCCATAATGATGAAACTAAGGCATGAAGATCAAGACAAACATGCTCAATCCAATGGCCCATCAACTAGGCATAAGAGCACAACTCTCAAGAGTGCTCAAAGAGTGACAAGCATGGAGGTGTAACAACACTAAGTGCACTGAAATATGGTATGAAATGATGCCAAATCACTCAAACAATACAAGTATAACATGCAAAGGTCCTTAAGCATTAAGGTTAGCAAAGAGGACTACAAAGGGGGCATGAAATACATGATACAAAGGCATAAACCAATCATGGGCAGAGCTCAAATAGGTCTAAACAAGGACCATAACATGCTAAGATGGAGGCTCAAAGGCCTAGGCAAGATGGCATACAAGCTAAGCCACAAACAAGGTAACAAATGCACAACCCTTGGAGGCACTCAAAGGGTGGAAGAAATGAGAATATGGCAATGCTATATGCTCTAAAATATCATGTGAAATGATGCCAAATCATGTACATGATGCAAATGAAGCATGCTATGGTACCCAAAGCTTGAAGCTAGCATAGGCATTTGTACTACAACTATGCAAAACATGAAGCATATAGTCAAGGAAACCCAAAACAGTCCTAGGACATGTCAAAATGATACTAAAACATGCATGTAAGGAAGCCAAAACAAGCTAGGATGAAGGGCATAAGGCATGATGCATACAAGGCCAAAAGGAAGTATTACACTACACTTATCAAGACCAAGCATGAGATGACTTAACCAACAAAAATCAGAGTTATACTATGGAAAAATAACCCCAAAAACACACTGAAGTGATAGCTCGCAAGCTTAGGCATGAAGGCATACACAATGGCTCATGTTTAAGGCACAAAGCATAAACCTTCCAAAGCATGGAAAGAGTGACAAATGTGAGTGCATGAACATGAAACATGAACTGAAATCACATAACAAATGATGCCAAATCATGTAAATAGCCCCAGCAATGCATGCTAGTGGACTTGATACACAAAGCTAACAAGCTAGAATGCATTATAGCTATACAAAGCATGGCATGCATGACCAAAACAACACAAATCAGAGCTAGAGCATACTAAAACATGGACAAAAGCTTTTTAGAGTTAAGCCAAAATCATGCTAGAATGACAGTCTAAAGCATGATACACATTAGGCTAATTTGTGGGATTGCATTACAAGTGCATGGAGCATGCAAGGGGCTATCAAACCAAACCTTAAAAGAGGTATATCATGGCAAAAAAACACCAAGAACATGCTGAGATGGCCCCAAAATAAGCTAAAAAAACATGCTACTTCATGAAGTACACAAAGCTAGTTTGTAAGATTTACACTACAAGTGTACTAAGCATGCATGAGGTGACAAAACCAAGTCAAAACAGTGGTATGCCATGCCAAAATAACCCCAAATACATGCTAAGATGGAGCCAACATAAGCCTAACAAACATGCTCAAACATGAGGCAAATGAACCAAGCATTCAAGAACACAAGGAGAGGGGATGACCCTCTCCTATTTGGAACCTCAAAACACCATTTCCACCACTGAAATTCCTTTGAGTTTTAGTGGTGAGAAGGCCAAAACAAGGTGATCCCAGTAGCTTAAAAGGAAGGTTCAAAAGAAGGCCTAACAAGGCACAAGAGGGGGTAGACTACCCCCAACACCAACAAGGCCTTAAACAAACATGTTAAGGACTGAAAAACAGGGCTTTTTATAGTTTGAAGTTAGGTCTAAAACAACATGCAAGTAGGGTCAAAAGCTTAAGCAAAAATAAGGGTTTAAGAGGTTAGTTTCTCACCCTTGTAGAACAACTCTAGAGCAACAACTCCAGTAGCTTTTTCTGACCAAAACCATTCCAAAAACTTCAAAGACAACTTCAAGGGACCTTAGCTCCAAGAGTATGGTGTTTCACTATGTGTTTGTGTGTTAAAGTGTGATAAAAAGGCACTTTTGAAGCACACATGTGAAGCAAAAAGCAAGATAGAGACAAATGTGTATCTATATCTCTCAAGCACAAAATTCTGAACCTGGAGAAGGAGGGGGGAGGTTCTCTTATATAGAGAACCAAAGGCTAAGCTTGTTGGACAAGCTTAGGCTTAAAGTCATCCCTCCATACACGTATATGGAGGATCACTTCTGTGCCCTCCAACTGTAACAGCTAGCTAGAAAATATCTCCAAAAAGGTGATGGAAAGCTGCCGACCACCTGAAGTGGTCATCCAGCTACTTACACTGGCCGACCGACCAGTGGAAGTGGTCGGCCAGGGAAGAAAGTGGTCGGCCATGGGGGGGGAGGAGATGGTCTGCAGCATGAAATCAAGGCAGTGATGTGGTGGCCAACCAGAAAAGGTGGTCCAAAGACCAAGAACACCAGTTGGCCGACCAGAAAACTGGCTGGCAGGAAGGAAAGTGGTCTCCAAGCGGAAGAACTGGTCTCCCACCCTTATACCACCTTCTAAACAAGGAAAACAAGGTTTGTGCCAAAAAACAAACCAAAAAGGATGCAAGACAAGAGTCCGGGAGGCAAGGTGCGGAGCCGGGAGCCTCAAAAACTAGTCTACGGACACCAAAAGTGGTATACGACCACAGAGGTGGTCTCCCAGACCACAGTGGCCCTCTAGGCCAAGGCAACAAGGCATGGGTTGAAAACCAAGCCAAACGGACAACGTTAAGTGGTCCCGAGACAAGGCACGCGGCCGAACACTCCGGAAACCGAAAACTAGTCTCCAAACGAAAAAAGTGGTCTACGACCGCAAAAAGTGGTCTACAACCACAAAAGGATGGTCTAGAAGACCTCTCCCTCCCTCCAAGGAAGAGAAAACAAGATTCGGTCCACAAACCACGCCAAAGCACAAAGAGTTCAGAGGCCCGGAGGCAAGGCTCTCAGCCAAAAATTCCGGAAACTCAAAACGAGCTCAAACATGCATAATCATCGAGCGCTCAATCGATGACGTCTGAGTCTTAAGGTCGGTCAAAAATGGGGTGTTTACAGTTACCCCTCTTTGATAGAACTCGGAAGTCAAGAAGTGACGGGAGTGAATGTCAAAGCCCAGAGACAACCCATTTTTGACAAGGCTGAAGACTTAGACAAACATGCGAGATAACAAAGAGATGCGCCCTCAGGCTTGGGCAAGATGCAAATGACATGCACAATGCCGAACATAACTTATGATCATGCAAAGAAAGCTATAATGAAGCAATTATGCAAAATAAATGCAACAGTTTAAGCGAACGAATTCAAACCAAACTACAACTCATGCAGAAAGGATGTAAGAAAATTATGCAATTCTCACTACGTCGCAACTTCTCTATGAATGAACCATACATACGATATCGTCTGGTCGCGCCAGCTTCAAATGAACCGTACATACAATATCGTGCCTGCATAATGTAGACACCCCATTTTTTACCGTCCTCAAGACTTGGGCGTCACCGTTTGAATACTCGGTGATCATCCTTGTTTGTGTTCATCTTGAGTTCCCGGAGGTCTCGGCTACGCGCCTTGCCTCAGGATCTCTTGACTCGACTGTTTTGTGTTTGGTTTTGCACCAAACACTTGTGTTTTTCCTTGAAAGGGGCAGGGAATGGCTTATTGGCCATCCCCACACATCACCGGCCATGGCATGGGGCCACCGGCCATTGTTTTGTTGCCACCGGCCAAATATTTGGCCAGCTGGCACTTTTTGTGGCCGGCCGATCATCTATTTTGGTCAAATTACATTTTTCCCAGCCGACCACTGTTCACCTGCTTTTGCATATATTTTTGTGCCAGCTGTGATAGCTGGCACCCACCTTTGCCCTCCTCCATACATGTGTATAGAGGGATTTCAACCTTGTTAGCTTGCCTTGGAAGCTTTACAAGGTTGAATCTTTTATAAGTGGAGGCCTCTTCTCCCTCTTTGAGATTAGACAAAAGATTTCCAGAGAGACCTCTGATATTAGAGTTAGGGTTTGTATCCATTCTATCTCTATATCTCTCTCTTTCTTTGCCTTGTGTGTGTTTTAGTCTTACTATTGCACACAAACACCTAGTCTTACACCTTTTCTTGGTTGCTGAGGGGCCAGAGGTCTGTTCTTGGTGTTCTTGGGTGGTTTTGAGCACAAAGAAGCAGCTGGTCCATCATTTGTGAAGAGGGTCTTCAAGGGTAACATCCTTGCTTTTTTTTACCCCATTTTTGCATAGCTTTTTCGACTACCTTGCAACTGTTTTTAGACTCAGTGTATAACATATAAATTTTTTTTCCTACTCTAAATAGTTGGTTAAGGGTGTTTTGAGCCTTGAGGTTGTTTGACCCCTCTTAGGGCTTATTTGACCCTTTTTTTGTGCCATTTTGGTGAGCTCCGGGACCATTGTGTTTGAGCCTCCTCACCACTGAAATCTTGAGGGATTTCAGTGGTAAGGATGGTGCCTTGAGGTCCTAAGAAGGAGAGGACCATCCCCTCTCCTTGTTGTCCTTGAAGAGGGTCATTTTAGCCTCTTGAGGGAGCATCTAGTTTAGGTCCATGTTGATCAAGCCTTAACTGATTTTTGTGCTTATTATGTCATAATATAGCTCTGTTTTTAGTTGGTTTAGGTACACCATGCTTGTTTAGCATACATGCCTTGTAATGCCATGTTTTGGCCTTAACATGCTTTAAGTATTGACCCTTGTTCTAGCATGGTTTTGGCCAAGCTTTGTGAAGCTTTTGTGTATGTTTTACTGTGCCTTAGCTCTGTTTTCAGTTTCTTTGGTCATGCTTAACATATTTTGTATAGTCTCTTTGCATTCTAGCTTGTAGGCCTTGAATGTGTGATGTCATGAGCATGCTTTGCTTGCTTTAATTGGTTGGTTTGGCACCCCCATTTTATGCAATTTCAGAGTTTGGTATGTTTGCCATATGTCCATGATCATCTCTTTTAAGTGTGCTTAAAAGTTGCCTTTTGATGCTTAGGAATTGGATCATGTATGCATGCATGCTTGTATGTGCATTTGGCCCCATCTCCATAGTTTATGGCCACTGTTTTAGGCTTGTTTGAGGGTTGCCTAAATTAGTTTAAGTCCATCCTTCATTGTGTTATATCATGCTTGCCTTGTGCATTGTTGCATACTTGGCCTATTACATGTTATTGCTTGCTTGAAACAATGATGCATTTGGCATGTATTTCATTGGTTAAGTTGCTTTGCATTGTTCCTATGCTTAGTCCACCTTACATGTTGTTACATGTTTGCCACTAGCATAGTTGTCACATGCCTTGCATGCTCATTTTGCATCTTTGGCCTCCATATCTAGGTTGCATTCCATTTGCATGCATGCTTCACCTCTTGACTTGAGTATGATAGAGGTAGAGCCCCTTTGTTTGATTATGTGCATTGCATTCCATATCAAAACACATACTTGGTTTCTTGGGCCATCACGCATTGAAATGCGCGATTGGTGGTCCGAGAATCGAGACCCATCCTCCTTTGAGTCATGAATATGATAAGGAGTGTGGTTGGTGCATACATCGCTTGAAATGCATTGTCATGCTATGTTTTGCCCTCTGCTGCTGTCAAACACAGATTCTGCAGGAAGCTTTGGCCGGCCGGCCATCTCCAGTGCCGACCGGCCATCCATCAACAACAGATAGCTTAATTAGTGGCCGGTGACCATTCCCCTTAGCCGGTGGTGTTCCACAACACTCAGAGAAGCAACCCTGGGACTTGTGTCGTCTTCAGGGGAGGATAATAGTCAAAGCAGAGGCAACTTGTGCATGGCAATGGCCTTCTGAGCGGAGTCGAACACGCATTGCATTGGACCCTCTTCCCGAGGCTGTTTACTGCTTTCTTAGATTAGTTAATTTGCTTAACTAGTTTAATTTGTCTGTAATAATTAATTAGCTTGTAGGTTAGTTAATTGTATTATTCTTTTGGTTCCTCCTAGCGAGGGCAAATTTGTAATAAGTGTGGGTGCGTGTGTGCATGTCTTCCAACCCCCACTTCTTTCTCCCTTTTACTTACTTGCTTTGATGGTTAGTATTAGGGCATATTTAATTTACCATACCTCATGCTATGCATGCATGCATCATTCATCAGTATTGCATGCACCGGGCTCGGCGCATCATGCTAACTGCATAATTATTTCAAATCCCACTTGAATACATGTTATTTGTGCATTCCACATGCCATCCTAGGATTAGCCGAGCCTATCCTAATTGCATTCTGTGTGCGTTGCATTAGGCACTTAACATGGACTTGGATCATACATTGATTGCTAACAAGTTCTTTGTTTTGGCTTGGAGTACACTGTAAGTGTTTTGTGCTTTAGCATCTCGCATGAGTGTGAATGTTAAACATGACAACATACTTACCATGAGGCTAGCTGCTTATGTGATATAACTGCCTGAGTGCCTATGGATGGAGGTTGAATTACCTAAATTGGAATAATGCACCAAAACTGTGAGTTTTTAAGCCCACTAGATAGTGGCAAAGCCATCTTTTCTAAAGCCCACTTGAGGGTGGAAAAACTTTCATTTTAGACTACTTGCGAGTAGCAAACCATTTTCAAAACAAACATGCAATGTTTTGTTCCAATTTAGGCGATTTGGTCTATTCTTGTTTGCTGTGTGCATAACATAGTAATTCTAGGCTAATAACCGGAATAGGAACACATAATGCTTTCAAAACAAGATATCACGGTTAGTAGAGGCCGATCTTTGATCGAGCGAGAGGGGGTGCTCATAGCTGACCTTTCCCAATCGTACCCAAGTTCCCGAGCCGAGGCAACTTTGGTGATGACGGACACGTGGCCTTTGGCACCGAGTCAGGGTTTCCTAAATTTTCCAAAATAAAATATTTAGGTGGCGACTCTGTATCTGGCAAAGCAGTCCATGTTTGGCACTTCTTTTCTAAAAATTTGTTTTTCAAAACGATTTGCTGGATTTGGACTCTTTGGTTTAGATTAAGAACCGTGACAATTTGAGAGTCCTGAACTGTAGTGAGCCCAATACGAACAGAACAAGACTCACCCTCCCGGGGCGTTCCGGGACATCTACACATAAGAAAGAAACTCAACAAGTATAATATAGTTAGAAGCGCATGTTCCACGTTACATCATGGTACAATTCCACCACGAGAATAAACGCGTGCATATACAATGCCAATGGAAATGTGCATAGCAATGCAAGTGAAAAGTGCATAACAACGCAAGTGGTGTGCATAGCAAATGCAAGAGAGGAAAGTGTGCATAACAATGCGACGAGTAGTGTGCATAACAATGCGCTTAAAGTAGTGGGCATAACAATGCAACAAGATGTGCATAACAATGGGAGAAAAGTGTGACTTCAATAGCATGTTTGAAACAAAATGTTGAATAAAGAAATTCAAGCCTTAACAAGACCAAATTAACCGGAACCTCTGATTTACCTCTCGGAGGGATCACAACGTACTCAAAAAGGATACACCTTGCTCTTGACGAGTGATGATGAGCTACACATCGCAGACTTGAATTGAAGTTCCCGCAGGGACAATTCCGCGCCGAAAAGTGTACTCTTCTTGCACTTTCTCGAGAGCCAAGGACTCCAATCATCACCAAAACACAGAGGGAGAACAATGGAGCCCTGTAGACCATCCAGGAGGGTGGCCAACCACCTACATAGCTGGCCGACCAGTTGTTGACTAGTTAAGTGGTCGGCCAACCAGAAAAACTGGCTGGCCGACCAGTTTACTGAAACAGGGGCAGCTTGGTCTTTTGAAGGCCGGATCTTTAAGTGGACAACTCCAAATCACTTTTCATCACACCTCTACGACCGAAATACATTTCTCTTCCTCCCTAGTCCCTTTTCCGACTCAGATCTGAACTTTATACATGTCTTCTAACGCCCCACGCGAAGTTGATTCGTGAAAACTTTCGATTCTCTCCGTTTTGAATCGATTAGAATTTATTTTCGGAGCTTCTTTCTCCTTTTTCACCACTTGAGGTATGTTTCTCTCGAAGTTTAGCACCTTTTTCTGGGCATTGAATTTTGTTGACTTTTTCTCTTCCCGAGAGTTGACTTTTGTTGCTTTTTATAATTTTGGCTCATTTCGCTCATTTTTGCACCTTTTTTCAGATGGCCGACCACATCCCGCACAGTGGGGGTTCTCCACGGGCAGAGGACGAGCCAGATGTTATGTCATTGCCTCCAAGGATTTGGCCGTTCGATCCTACGGCATACCATCCGGAGGAGCACATCCTACCTCCCAGCACATTCCATCATTTTACAGATTTCGCGCGACGGGTGCCCGCAGACTTGCTACTACGGGAGCTGGAGTCTCATCTATCTCATCACGCGCATGAGGTGCGTACTTCACTTTTACATTTTCGGCGATGTATTTTGCATTCTTGCACATTTCATGCTTTCGCTATGTATTTTATCTGCTCGCTCTGAACACATTTACATACACAGTATTTCATTCATTTGGCACACAGCTCCCACATAGCATTCTACTGTCTTGGCACACAGCCCATACATAACACAATGTTGATTTGGCACACAGCTCATCACACAACACTTTGTTCATGACATACACAATTTGCACACAGCATTCTTCTAATTTGGCATGCAGCTCATTTGGGCACACAGTACATTTGGGCACATAGCTCGTTTGGGCACACAGCTCATTTGGGCACACAGCACATTTGCACACACAGCTCATTTTTGGGCACACAGCTCATTTGGGCACACAGCTCATAACACTGCTCAATCTGAACACACAGTTCATAACATAGCATTCTGTTTAGTTTGCACACAACTCATAACACTACTCAATCTGAACACACAGTTCATAACACAGCATTCTATTTAGTTTGCACATGGCTCATAACACTGCTCAATCTGAACACACAGCTCATAACACAGCATTCTGTTTAGTTTGCACACAGCTCATAACACTGCTCAATCTGAACACACAGCTCATAACATAGCATTCTGTTTAATTTGCACATGGCTCATAACACTGCTCAATCTAAACACACAGTTCATAACACATCACTTTGTTTAGTTTGCACACAGCTCATAACATTGTTCAATCTGAACACAGAATTCATAACACAACATTCTATTTAGTTTGCACACGGCTCATAACACTACTCAATCTGAACACACAGTTCGTAACACAGTATTCTGTTTAGTTTGCACACGGCTCATAACACTGCTCAATCTGAACACACAATTCATAACACAGTATTCAGTTTCATTCTACACCTGAATACATCTGTTCATTGTACCCACAGGTATCTTCCCGTTTCACACGGGGTTACGGATCAATCATCGCGTCGGAGTGGTATATGGAGCTCCCAGACGCTGTCCGACAAATTGTGGATAAGGCAGGGTTTGGACCATTTTGTATGGGATTGTCGCGTCATCCGGCGAGCAGGACCCTTCTGGGTGCACTTGTAGAGAGATGGTGGGACACCACCAATTCCTTTCATTTCTCAGCCACCGGGGACATGACGATGACCTCGTATGACTTCTCCATGCTGACGGGCCTCGACGTGGCAGGCCGGCCAATCCCATACAATACCGATATGGGTGAGTGGAAGGCAGCTTAGGTTTATCTGCTCGGAGTTCGTCCGCCGATCGATAGATCATCAGGTAGTGTCAGGTACACCTGGTTCGCCGAGCAGTACAGGAGGACTACACCGGAGACCATTGAGGCCATACAACAGTATGCCCGGGGATTTTTGATGTTCCTCCTAGAGAACACGCTATTCTCCGACAGGGGGAACACAGTCAGGCTATATCTTCTTAGTGCTCTAGTGGACCTATCACAGGTCCAGCTCTTTAATTGGGGTGGTGCTGCCCTCGTTACCCTTTAATGCTACATGAGCGCGATCTCCCGCGGGCAGCGGAACGCAGTAGGTGGCTATTGGAGAGCCTGGGAGGTACATTATGCCCTCTTGATTTACATTTTTGCTTTTCATTATCTGTACACTACACACTGCACACATTGCATTCTGTACTCTGCATTCCGCACTCAACATTCTACAATTTCTGTACATTCTGTATTTGCATTCTGCACTCCCTATACCTTCTGTATTCGCATTCTGTACTCAACATTCTGCATTTTCTATACATTCTGTATTTGCATTCTGCACTCAACATTCTGCATTTTCTGTACATTCTGTATTCTGACAGCCACTGTCTTGCCTTTCACAGTTGTGGGTTTATGCCTACTTCCCAACACTTGCCCTTGAGCTTGAGGTCGAGGCACCTCTCGAGATCCCTTATTCACGCAGATTTGAGGGTCGGTGTGGGCCCAACCCCATGAGACTCTGCCATACCTCAGGCAATTCTTTGACACCGTACAGGCGACGGAGGTAATCCAGAACTCTCAGTTCTTTATGATTTCAGCTTTGATTCATCTTACATATTCATGACAACTAATCAATTTATGCACTTGCTATCCGCAGATCACTTGGAAACCTTGGATTGCCATGCCAGGGAATTCTCGATTTCAGTTCGCTGGGGCATGGGGCGCCTCCCGATACAGGGTCTTGTTTGAGGGACCAGTCGACAGAGCCTAGTTTCTCGGGGAGCGCTTCATGCGCCAGACGATGGGCAACCCCGATCAAGACATCCCCTCACTGCCTCCATCGGACATGCGGTCCACAGGGAGTCTCACACCCCGGGAGGTTGACGACCTTATGTTGGGTGTTGACGTAGTTCTTTTCTTGGAGGAGGGGGAGTACGCGACATATCGCCATACATACCTGATGCCTCCACTGACAGGTGTCCGTACCCCTATGAGGAGATCTGCTGACATGCCCTCCTCGAGTCACGCCCGAGTTGCAGACATTCCTTCGACTAGCAGGGCCGGTACATTGAGGAGCGGGAGTATGGGGATGCCTCCTGTTTGGCAGTATGCTGGATGGCCAGACCTTTCGACCGAGCTGATAGGTTGGCAGTATGGGACGCCATACCAGATTCTGCTAGAGCCTCCACTGCCGAATCATCGATATGTCAGTGACCCTGACTCACCACCGGTATGCTTCACAGTTTTCATTTATCATTCAGATATTAGACATTCATTCATTCACTGATGACTTGAACTTGCATTTGCAGCCTCCTAAAGAGTATACTAAGGGGTTGCTCGGGGTGGTGGCCTCACTCGAGAGCATGGTCCTACGGAAGGAGATGCTGCTGTACGCCTCTGGCATTTTGGTACTTTTCAATTTCCATGCATTTATCATACTTCTGATGACATATCAAAACTGAACATTTCACTGCATTGATTCACTGTATGTGCAGAGCACATCTAATACATCACATTCACATATTATCTCTACATGCACTCACTCTATGCATCATTCTTGCATCTGATATACATACTCTGGCTGATGTATTCAAACTGCCTTTTCAGGTCGCACCATTACAGGTCGGGCCATCCAGACCTTCTCGAGCAGCTGGGAGAGGGGTCTCGATTAGCGGCCGAGGGAGGCGTAGAACACCTATCAGACATGATGAGGAGTCCAGCGTGGAGGAGGGGTCAGCACATCTACAGTCAGAGACATCTACAGGCAGGAATGATGACTCTGGTTCTAGTTCTGAGGGCGAAGACGACGCCGTGGAGGATTCTGAGGATGGCGGTTCTGATTCAGACGAAGATACCAACGACGGTGGCACAGAGGCTGCTCAGCCGAAGAGGGCGAAGAGGGCCTCTCAGTCTTGAGCTTGATAGCACTGACACAGATGCTCCTGCTTTATTTTCTTTTTACTAGTAGTTGTAGCACATTATACAGTGTTAGGCAATTTATTTTCTTCAAAACTTGTACCTTGTTGTAAAATGTTGTAAAAAGGAAACATGATGGAATGAAAATGGATTTTTGTTCAAAAAGTGTTGTATTTGTATTTGTAGACACCCCATTTTTGACCGCCCTTAAGGCTTGGGCGCTACTGATGGTTTACTTGGTGATGAAAGATGTGTAGGGCAAAGGTTCGATTTCTTTGGCAAGATTAGAGCCAAATCCTAACCTCACACCCCTTTTTGGACTAAAACTATTTTGGATGGTTTTTTGACCTTAAAACCCTCTCTTTCAAAATATTTTTGAAGTAAAGTTCCTACGATATTCCGACGCTCGCATTTTGTTAAATGTCGCGCTTTTCGATAAACTGAGCAAGGACAAAGTGGAAATGAATGAAAGAGAGATGAAATCTTTGAAAATTATTTCAAAACACCTTGTTTAGGCGCTTGGAGTCGAAGAAAAGAGAAAAGGAGAGGGAAGAAACCAAGTTGGGGAAGAAGATGGGTATGAATCGCTTAGAGAGAGCCGAGCGGTCCTCGCTAAATCAAGCCTATCTATCTATACACTTGGATTTAAGCTATGAGGCTACCACTGTTGGAAAGAATACTTCTAGGGCTTCATTTTATACTCAAGAATCTCCTAAAGCCGAGTCCGGATGGGGGAGATATGATTGGTTGAAGTTGGGCATCAATCCGGTTTGGACCAAAACTGAGTGGCTTCACCAAAAGAGGCATAACTTTTTCACAGTTGGAATTTTGATGCAAGGCTGCCACCATTGGAAACATTACTTCCAGGGCTTCAATTTGGACACAAGAATGACCTACAAAGGAGTCCATATGAAGAAGTTATGCCTGTTTGAAGTTGGACCGGCGGAACAGAATTTCCTGTCGGCCACAAATGCGTGTTGTCGGCCACAAAAGTAGCAGATCGGCCATCACAAGTAGCAGATCGGCACTAAAGATGGCCGATTGGTCAAGTGCGACCCAAATTCATTTTTTTTGAAGATATTTCTCCTCCAGCTGTTTCCAACTTGCTCTAGTTGTCCCAATTCAGATATTTTCAACCAAAATTGATATTTTGCTATATAATGAAGCCTTATATCTCTTTTTCAAAGGTTAGAACCTTCTTGGACAAGCTTGAGAGCTTCTCTCAGTACACTCCCTCTCTCTCTACAAAACTTCCAGAGCAAGATCTCTACCTCTCTCTAGAGCCTCTCTCTCTTGCCCCTTTTGTGCATAGAAGTGCATAGAAGTAGAGAAATACTTCTAGTTTGCCTAGGCATCCGTCACCAAAGTTGCATATCTATGGGCTGAGGTCCCTTGGAACATATTTTTGGGCTGTTGGAATGTCATTTGAGTCAACAAAGTGGCTGTTTTGTTGCTGTGCATCAAGAGGTATATCTCTCTCCCTTTTAGCTTGTTTTGCATACTAGCTTTGCCATAGTTTTCAACTACTTTGGGGCTATTTTTTGGGGTGGTGTGAAACTACAAAAACCTTTGGCTAGGGGGTGTTTCCTCCCCTTTGCTCCTTGGCTTGTATGCCCTTTTGAGCTAACTTTCAAGCCTTTCAAACAACTTCATTTTGGCTTTAAAACCACTGAAATCCAGAGGATTTTTAGTAACAAAAAGCTTGTTTTGAGGTCCCAAATGGGAGGGGATAGCCTCCCCTCCTTGTCTCTCTGTGTCATGCCTTGTTAGCTCTATAAAGTAGCATCTTTTTGTGGCTTATGTTAGCTCTTTTCAAGCACTTTTTTGTGGCTTTTACGACCTGATATAACTCTGTTTTGGGCTGGTTGGTTGTCTCTTAAATGCCTCATACACTTGTAGTGTAATGCTACTTGCAAGCCTAACATGCTCTATACTTTTGACCATCATTCTAGCATGATTTTGGCTTAACTCCAGCAAGATTTTGGCCATGTTTTACCATTCTTAAGCTCTGATTTATGTTGTTTTGGTCAATCATGCCTTGCTTTGTATAGCCATAGTGCATTCTAGCTCACTAGTCTTGAGTTTTGAGTCCACTAGTATGCATTACTTGGGCTATTTGTATGATTTGGAATCATTTGATATGTGATTTCAGTTCATGTAGTGTGGCCGTGCACTCACATCTTTCACTCTTTCAATGCTTCGGAGGGTTGGTGCTTTATGCTTTAAAAATGAGCCATTGTGTATGCCATCTTGCCTAGGCTTTTGGGGCACCATTTCAGCATGTATTTGGCCCTATTTTTCCATGATACAACTCTGTTTTTGGTTGTTTAGAGCATCCCTCGTTTGCTTCTTACACTTGTAGTGTACGTCCTCTTTGCTAGCCTTGCATGCATAATGAGTGAGCTTATTATTCTAGCACGTGTTGACTTGTGATTAGCCCATTTTTGGTGTTATTTTGACATGCCATAACTCTGATTTTTTTTGGTGAAGTCATCTCATGCTTAGTTTTGGTAGGTGTAGTGCAATCCTCCTCATTGGCCTTATATGTGTCATGTTTTGTGGCTTCCATTCTAGCCCTATTCAAGCATGTTTTTGGCACTGTTTTGACCTACCTCGGGACTATTTTGAGTCACCTCAGACCTTTGGGGCTTGCTTGATATGGCTATGGTGTAAGCCCCTTGGCTAGCTTTAAGCTTTGAGCCCACTAGCATGCTTTATTTGTCATATATGCATGATTTAGCATCCTTTGGAATGTAATTTCAGAGCATACTTCATTGTCACACTTCCACATTTGTCACTTTTTGATCGTGTTTGAGAGTTGTCCTCTTATGCCCAGTTGATAGGCCAATGCATGTACATGCTTGTATACACTTTTGTGCCATCATTTCAGCATTTTGGCCACTGTTTTGGGCATGATTGAGGTCTGTCTTTATTCGGTTTAAGTCCATTGAGCATGTGGTTTGAATGTTGTTGCATGCTTGTTGCACTGCATTGTTGTTGCATGCTCATGTTGCATTGCATTGTGTGCACATGCCTTGCATTGCATTGTGTTTAGAATCGTGTGCATGCATTGCATCGTGTTTGGATAGGGTGTTAATCCAAACACGGGAAATGAGGGATGTTTTATACTTGAAGTGATGAAACGTGCCTCAATTCTCGATCGCCGACCCTCTTGATCATGCATGATAGAGGTTAAGGCATTTATGTTTTTTTTTTTTTGTGCATTCATCAGGCATTGATTTGTGCAACTCGGCCTCTTTGGCCATCATGCATTGAGATGCGTGATTGATGGCTCGAGAGCCGAGCACTATACTCTTTTGAGCCTTAGACATGATAAGTGGTGTAGTTGCACACATATTTTCATGCAAATACATTGTCATGCCTCTGTTTGTGCTCTGTTACAGCAAAAAGGAGAGTTTGTAGGAAGACATGGCCGATCGGCTATCAATAATTGGCCGATAGCCTCAAAATTGGTCGATGACCGTTATCCTTTGGCCGATGGCCACTCCCCTTGGCCGATCACCTCTCAGCATGTCCATAAGGTGGATCAGAATGATCTTTGAGGTTGCCACAGTTTTCAGAAGCCTAAAACAGTGCAAATAGAGGCAACATGAGGCACGGTAGTGGATTTTCGAGCGAAGTCGACCGAGCACGCATCCATCCCTCGTCATGAGGCCATTTCAGTGCTTTTGCTAACTTAGAATAGTTATTTGTTTCAATCTAATTTGTAATAATTAATTAGCTTGTAGTTAGTTAATTTTGGCTTGTAATTAATTAGCTTAGCATAGCTAGTTAGTTGATTCATTCAGACCCTCCATCGAGAGGGCACAACTATTGTAAGAAGTGTGTGTGTGTGTGATGCATGTCATCCAACCCCCATTTCTTTCTCTCTTTTACTTATCTGCTTTCAGTGGTTAGTTTTAGGGCATGTTTCAATTAGCATACTTATGCTTCGCATATTTGAATTTATTCATCTGTATTGCATGCACTGGGCTCGGCGCATCATACTAACTGCATTGTATTTCAATACCTATTTGAATACATGTTATCAAGTTGCATTCATATGCCATTCTAGATAGCCGAGCCAATTTTAGTTGCATTTTTGCATGTGTTACATTAGGCATCTTAACATAAACTAGGATCATGCATGATTTCTAACAAGTTCTTTGTTTTGGCTCGAAGTACACTGTGAGTGTTTACGCTTTAGCATACTGCATGAGATGTGTATGCTGCCATGACAGCATGCTTACCATGAGGCTATGTGCTTAAGTGATTAATTGCTTGAATGCCTGTAGGGCGGAGGTTAGATTGCTTGAATTGGAACAATTCATCAAAATGTGTGTTTTAAGACCACTTGAGAGTGACAAAATCCATATCTTAGCCTACTTGCGAGTAGCACCTTCAAACCATTTTCAAGCAAACAAACATGAGATGTTTTGCTCCGGCTTAGGCGGTTTAGTCTATACTTGTATGCTGTGCGCATCACGTAGTAATGATAGATTAATAAACCGGAATAAGAACGCATGTGCTTTCAAAAACAACATATCATGTTACTAAAGGCCGATCCTTTGATCAGGCGAGCGGGGGTGCTCATTGCATGACCTTCCCCTCTCGTACCCAAGTTCCCGAGCCAAGGCAACTTTGGTGATGACGGACACGTGGCCTTAGGCGCGAGTCAGGGTTTCTTAAATTTCCCAAAATAAAACATTTAGGTAGCGACTCTATATCTGGCAAAGCAGTCCATGTTTGGCACTTCTTTATTAAATCAGTTTTCCAAAAACAATTTGTCGGATTTGGACTCTTTGGTGATTTATCGGTCTTGCATTGCACTTTTCAAGATTAGATTTAGAACCGTGACATTGAGTCTGAATGTAGTAGCTTAAGAACAAAACGATTTCGCGCCCCCGTACGCGGAGCGGAGTTCCGGGCGGTCTACAGTATTCTGATTGCATCATTTTGCACAAAAATGAGATTGAATGGAAATTGAACATCGTATATTGCCAAGTCTGGTAGTGAACCAACGTAACAAAATAATTTAACTCAAAAACAATTTGTTAAACAAATTAACAACTCGATAAACAAATAAGCAACAACTCGATAAACAAATGAACAATAACTCGATAAACAAATGAGCAACAACTCGATAAGCAAAGAGCAACAACTCGACAATCAAGACTTAACAACTCGTTAAGCAAACACATTTTAGACAAACAAAGCGATGGAACACATCCGAAACAGAGGTAAACTCGGACCTTCAGCACTCTCAGCACACAGGAAAGCTAGCGACTCTCTTCTGGAGACAAGGAAAAGGCTGCAGACCACTTTTTGTTCATGGCCGACCAGTAAAAGAGCCTATATACCGACTAGTTTTTTGTTCTGCAGACCAATTTATGTAGCTGGCCGACCAGAAAAACTGGCTGGCCGACCAGGAAAAGTGGTCGGCCGACCACTTGGCCTAGGGACCTTTAGTTTTCTGACACTTATCCTCCATAAAGGTTCCAGCTTCGTGGTTCCCTAATTCTAACTCAGTTTTGCACCAAAATAAAGGCATTTCTTGTCCAAAATCTCACAAATTCGATTGTTACCTTGGATGGCTCAGAAAAGGTGAATTTCCGGGGCTTCGGCATAAATACACTATTCACGCTAAGTCGCACCCCGCTGCGTCTTCCGTTTGTTCATGCTGCGGCAAGGTTTTAGAATCTAGTAACACACATCTTTAGCTTTGGCAGACAATAGATATGTCCGACTTTCGAAGACTTCCAAGCTTTAATGGAATCCGAGCGCGATGAAGAAATCTTGCCCCAATTCTGCTTTGGCCACGTCCAAACCTTGGGACGGATGTGCGGGCTCACTTTGCATGATGCTCGGTCATTGACTCACGACGGAGTACTGGACATCCCCAGCTTGATTCGTCGGTTTTCTGATGCCGGTGACCACGGCGATCATGACTGGCAGGGCTTTCGGCGACATGCGCTTTGCTTGTGCATGTTGTCTCATTTCTTGCTTACCCCAGGCTTCAGTGGGTTTAGCACCCGTTTGATTGAGGTTGCCGAAGGCTTGAAAGAGGGCAAAAGCTGCATCGCTATGACGCTGGCTGAGACATTGATGGGTTTGAATGCTTTCCATCGCCAAGAGACGACTAGTTTCGCGGGGAGTCCACTACTGCTACATGTAATGTTTCCCACCCTATCTCACATATATTTCTCACATCACTCGGCCCTCAGGCTCGGTTTTTCTCTCAAAACCCTTTTCTCACTTTTCTCTCGAGGTACACCTCTCTATTCTTTAATCTCTCATTTTTCATCCCTCTCCAGATATGGTTGATGGATAAGTTGAAGGTTGTGGACTCATGCCCAGCATATTCAGCTCGCGGCGACGTCTAGTCGATGCCCCTGATGAGGGATGGTGGTGCGAATGGATGTGCGGTCTATCCGCTGCCAGTATTGCTTGGCGCTGCCCCTGGCTCAATTTGCCGGCGATGAGTTACAGCATGACTCGTCAGCCCAGGATTCAGGTGATCGGCCTGACACATTTTGTCCTTTACTTTCCATTCTGAATCCGGCGTCAATTTGGACATGATCAGACTTGCTCGGAGGAAGGGATAGAGTACCCTGCTGCATTTCCAATCCGAGGCACACAGCTAGCTCGGTATACCACAGCATGGAGGACGAGAGAGCTTCGAGCCCCCGCTCCCACTTTCAGTTGCAGCCTCTCTGATGAGTGCATAGCTTAGCTTGATGAAGAGGCGCAGGTTGGCCCTACTTTGGCATCAGAGGCTGCCACAAGCTTTGGAAGGGGGCGCAGGAACACCTGACTATGCCCCGAGTTTATTAGCTTTAATCAGTACTTTCAAGTTTTCTTATGAATGTAATAAAAAGAAACTTTAACTTGTATTCAAGAGTAGGAGAACTCTGTACTGAAATCAATGTAATTGAAGGTTGTGGGTATTGAAAATTTTCCGTTTGGTCCAAAAATGGTCTAAGTTGTAAAAAGATTAATTTGAGCAAAATCAACTTTTATTAAAACTTTTCAAAACCATGTTCGATATGGATCAAAGCTGGACACACCCGAGATCTATCACTGAGATGTACAACCCCGGATCCCATCAATTAGAAAGTTATCCCTAGTCTGAATAGCACTGCACTGGAGATCACAACCGAGCTCTTGAATGCAGAATAGACGAAGATGACCAAACATGATCACACGGATAAAGTTGATCGGGGAAGTGTTTATGGCTGGACTTCAGAATGAAGTTGCCTAAGTATCCCAAAGATGGGAATCAAGCCTTACGTAGCTCGGCTTGGGTTCACTCATGTATTAACACTCTCTTTTTGCGCTCTAACTTTTGCCAAGGTCGCCCTTTGCGGGTTTTCAACTTTGCGAGCTCAGTTTTTATCATTTCAAATTTTTCATGCTCTAACTTTTGCTTAGGTCGCCCTTTCTGGTTTTCAGCCTAGCGAGCCACTCAGGGAAAGTATTTCTTCAACTTGTCCATGTTGATCGACTGGGGGAACTCAAGGCCATCTAAGTCCATCAGAACGACAGCTCCGCCCGACCAGATAGACTTGATGATGTAAGGGCCAGTCCAATTGGGTCTGAACTTACCCCTACGGTCGTGGATGGGAGCTCGGTTGTCTTTGAGCACTAGATCCCCTTCCTTCAAATTCCTCGACTTAACCTTCTTGTTGAAAGCCCTGGCAATTCTTCGTTGATAACCCTAGACATGATGCAGTGCTTTCAGCCTTCTTTCATCAAATAGCATGAGTTCTTCGAACCTGCTTTGTTGCCAATCTGCCTCAGCTATCTGACACTCAACCAATACCCATAATGACGGAACTTCAACTTCGATAGGCAGAATAGCCTCCATCCCGTAGACCAAGGAATACGGAGTTGCTCCAGTAGAAGTTCGAATTGAAGTCCGGTAGGCCCAAAGAGCAAATAACAGCTTATCTGGCCAGTCCCTATAGGTTTCCACCATTTTCTACAGAATGTGCTTGATGTTCTTGTTGGTGGCCTCAATAGCTCCATTGGTTTGCGGTCGATATGTGGATGACTTATGAAGTGGGAACCATTATACAAAATAATCTCATTCGGGACCTTGTAGCGACGGATGATGTTGTTTCCGATGATCTTAGCGACATTCGATGCCCTCAACACCACGTAAGATTTGGCGTCAACCCACTTTGTGAAGTAATCTATCGCTACCAAAATGTACTCATGGCCGTTGGACGGAGTGACAGCCCCAATTACATCAATCCCCCAGACTGAAAACGGCCATGGCGAAGTCATGTTGTACAACTTCGACGGCGGAATGTTCATGCAGTTTGCATGGATCTGACATTTGTGGCATCGCCGGACAAAGCCAATACAATCCTCCTCCATAGTTGACTAGTAATACCCCTATCTAAGGATCTTCCAAGCTAGCATCATCCCGTTCATGTGTGCTCCGCACTCTCCTCCATGGATGGCCTCCATCAGGCGCTTGGATTCTTCAGCATCAATACACAGTTTATGCATCCCGAGATGACCTCTCTTGTACAGTTTACCCCCGCAGACGATGAACTGAGCAGCCATTCTTCAAATTGCCCTCTTCTCTTTGGCATTTGCCCCTGGTAGATACGCTTCTTTTTCCAAGAAGTTCTAGACGTCGTAATACCAGGGTTTCTCATCTTGTACCTCATCTATGGCAGCAATCAGTTCGTAGGCCGGCATAAATTTCTGTTCGATGATGATCGGACGCATCTGAACTCCAAAAGGGATGTCTATCATAGAAGATAGAGTTGCTAATAAATCAGCGAACCTATTGTTCTCTCTTAACAGATGGACGAAATTCAGTTTCTCTAACCGAGGAATCAGAACGTCCAAGGTCTGGTGATAGATTCTCATCTTTTCTTCTTTAACTTTCCAATCTCCTTTAGCTTGAGATACAACAAGGTTCGAGTCCCCGATGACATCCAACCGTTTACCCCTAGTTCCAGGGCGGCTTCTAGTCCAGCAATACATGCCTGATACTCTGCCTCATTGTTCGATACTTTGAACCAGAGTTTGAATGCTAGAGGTATGCAGGAATTGCTGGGCGCTATCAGCAACCTATCCCATACCCGTATTGGTTTGACGCTCCGTCAAAGTACATCGTCCAAGTCTCTTCTTCGACATGCAAAATGGCCTCGTTTGGGAATAGATACTCAACTGCTTCATCCCCTTCAACTGGGTGATCGACTAGGAACTCCGCTACCGCTCTCCCTTTCACTGACTTGTGCATCATGTACTTAAGATCAAATTCAGAAAGCAAAAGCAACCAACCAGCTAGCCTACCCATAAGTGCCAGTTTCTCGAAGAGATATTTGATGGCATCTAATATCGAAACTAGTATTATGGACTAAGCTAACAGGTAGTGCCGCAGCTTCCTGGTAGCGGAGTATAACGGGTCTCGTAATCCAGCATTTTCGTGCTCAGGTAGTAAATAGCCTTTTCCACTTTGTCCTCAGACTTTTGTGCAAGCATGCAACCCAATGTAGTTTCAGTCACTGAAAGATACAGAATCAACGGTTTCCCCGGCTCAGGCGGTGACAACAAAGGTGGGTTCTGTAGATATTGTTTCATCTGCTCGAAAGCAACTTGGCATTGGCCGTCCCATTGAGTGGTTCACAAGTCAAGGTTAATTTAGCAAAAAACCGTCTTATGAATTGCACTTTACCCAGAAAAGCCTTGCTCATCCTTTTCAGTCCTCGGTGGTGGCATTTCTAAGATGGCTTTGATTTTGGAAGGATTGACCTCGATACCTCTCTGTGTAATCAAGAACCCTAGTATTTTCCCTGCGGTAACACCAAGTGTACACTTCTGAGGATTCAACCGCAACCGATACTCTCTGACCCGTTGGAAGAATTTCTGCAAGGCAGTGTATTGGCCCTCTCTTTCTTTGGACTTGACAATCATGTCGTCCACGTACACCTCAACCTCTTTATGGATCATATCATGCAAGATTGTGGTCGCAGCCCGTTGATACGTAGCTCCGGCGTTCTTCAGTCCAAACGACATCACCCTATAACAATAGGTTCCCCACGGGGTGGTGAAAACAGTTTTCTCCCGGTCTTTGGGTGCCATCAAAATCTGATTGTAGCCTGAAAATCCATCCATGAATGAGAGCAGCGCATGCCTAACTGTAAAGTCCACAAATTTGTTAATATGGGACAGAGGGAAGTCGTCCTTCGGACTGGCTTTGTTAAAATCCCTGAAGTCCACACATACCCGAATTCTACCGTCCTTCTTTGGCACCGGAACGATATTGGCCAACCATGTTGGGTATTCAGATACCAGCAAGAACCCTGCGTCAATTTGCTTGGTGACCTCTTCTTTGATCTTTAGAGCCCAGTCCGGGGGGATCCTTCGGAGCTTCTTCTTAACAGGTCTGGCCTTTGGGTCAAGAGGGATCTGGTGCTGTACAATCTCAGGATCGATTCCAGGCATGTCTTTGTAGGACCACGCGAAAACATCTTTGAAATCGTTTAACAAAGCGGCTAAGCGCTCGCGCTCCTCCGAAGACAACGTGGACCCGATCTGGACCAGCCGCTAGTCCTTCTCAGTACCAACATTAATTGTGGTGATTTCATCAACTAAGGGTTTAACAAACCTCTCCTGCTTTTGATCAAGAAAATATTGCAAAACCGGAGAAATTTCTTCCTCGTCGTTTTCATCAAAATTTTGAAAGTCTTGATTAATGCAATAAATTAAGGGCACCGAAAAATACTCAAAAGCCACAGCCATTCCATTCTCATTGATCAGTTCCAAATTGCCTGATTCCTCTGTTACAACAAACGCAAAGGAAAAAGAAAATGACGACGTAGACAGGACTGTGGCATCCGGCTTGTCACCCCCAAGAATACCGAACTCAGACTCAAACGAGCTGGAACCTGATTCTGACTCCACAGACTCGGTGGAATCAGATTCCGGCTCACTACCTGACCCGGTGCTGCATGATAAGAAGCCCTCCTCGTATTGCCAGACGATGGAGGGTGCAATGGATACACCCAAAATGTTTGAAGATGGGCTCACAGCCGCTTCATTCCCAATCATGGACACTGAGAAATTATCCCCCAAGCACTCTTGTACGATTTGAGGATCTGAGAGTAGACAAGCCAGTGCTACCCCCATTTCAATCTCTGTGCTCTCGGAACCCTCTTCCTTGCACTGCTCAGCCTCAGTTGGTGGGTCTGTCTGCTCTACGGTAACATCATCCCTGGACAATTGCAAGTCAAACAAAATCTCAAACCCCGGCAAGCGTCGCCTCTCTGCATTTAACCATGTCTCTGGGAAGCCACAGAACGGGAAGTCTTCCCCCTCCCGGACAAAGCGTCCATTCAGGGTACCCTGGATAGGTCGGTGCATCAACTCATAATACTTCACAGCTTGTTTTTCTCTGGCTCTTCCGGCCATCTCTCCCTTTCCTCACCAGTCCTCCTTGGTAGGCAAATAACCAAAACCAAAGGTATGTGGGTTATGCGGCACTTCGGCCGATGTCGCAATGCCTTTCTGGCCACTTCGCCCTAATCCCATCCCGGGGATGTGTTGAAGCTTGTTCATAAGGTAGACTGATTGTGCACTGACGTATAGCCCCTCATCAACAGCTAGAATGTTCTGCACAACCCGGGCCATGGTTAGGGTAAATCCTGACAGGAACACATCCTCCGCGCCATGCTCAATTTCCAGAACTGGTGTAGAAACCTCTGGTGGCGGATGGATTGAAGAATTCCCAAAAAACAATGGCCACCCCCCTCCCGTGGGGATATTTCAGCATTTGGTGCAAGGTGGAAGAAACCGCCTTCACCTGGTGCAGCCACGACCGCCCCAGGAGTAGATTTAAGGTTGCGGGAATGTCCAAGACATGAAACTCAATGTCCCATTGCCCCGGACCAACCTGAGTCCGGATCTGAACAGTCCCCATCACCTCTCAGCTAGTATTATCGTACGACCGTATCACCTGGGCAGTAGGCACAAAATTCGCGGGCTTTAACCCGATAGCATATGTCGTCCTCAACAAGCACACATTGATAGTAGATCCTGTGTCAACAAGGACCACTGGCACCCATTTCTCTCTACACTCGACAGAGATATAAAGCGGTTTGTTATGGTTTGAGCCTTCAGGCGGCAGTTCCTTGTCAGAGAAGGTCAACGTCGGGGAAGCTCCTCTCGGAAAAACCAACCCTACTAACTGTTCAGATGTGGTATCGATTGAAAGTTTGGCCCTGTCCATTGCAGAAAGGACAACTTGTCTGTGAACTCTTAAGGCTATTGTAGACACCCCATTTTTGACCATCCTCAAGACTGGGATGTCACCGTTTGAACATTCGGTGATCATCCATGTTTGTGTTCGTCTTGAGTTTCCGGAGGTCTCGGCTTGCGCGCCTTGCCTCAGGATCTCTCGACTTGACTGTTTAGTGTATGGTTTTGTACCAAACACTTGTGTTTTGCCTTGGAGGGGCAGGGAATGCCTTGTGAGGCATCCCCACACATCACCGGCCATGGCCAGAGGCCACCGGCTGGTGTTTTGTTGCCATCGGCAATGTATATTGCCGGTCGGCATTCTTTGTTGCCGGTCGGCAGTCAATTTTGTCAAGATGGAAATTTTGAGCAGCCGACTACTGTTCATCTGCTTTTGCAGATATTTTAATACAGCTGTATGGCATTTTGTTCCCGCGTGCCATATCCATTGCCATCTCCCAAGCATATCCATACATATATTACATTGTAGTGTAATTTTTGCATCCGGCATTAGGATCATTGTCCTTTCTTCAGCGGGTCGTTTCCCCACTTCTGTCAATCCCCCCCAATACTTGTTCTTGTGTCCGTCTACATTACTCATAGTTCAGTTGACCGTTCTATGGTAGATGGACTTGTTACCTCCATCAATCTATTTGACATAGGTGTGGTTTCGAACCGCTCATGATTGGATCATGATCCAATTGCTTTGCACATAGTTTGCATTGTTTCAATTGCATTGCACTTTCATTTGCATTTCTTATACATTATTTTGTATATATTGCATATCATTTTGCATCCATTTTTGCATTGTCATGCATGTTACTAATAACATCGTACCTGTTGAGTTGTTTTCTTTACATGCACGATATTGTATGTACAGTTCATTTGAGGCTGGTGCAACTAGACGAACCGCACAGGTCTTGTATCCTCCGAGTGAGACGTATCGAGAATTGCATAATTCTCTTACATCCTTTCTGAATTGTAGTGTAGTTTGGTGTACGCTAGCTTAAAACTGTTGCATGTGTGCTTCGTTACAGCTTTTCTTTGCATGATCATAAGTTATGTTTGGCTCTGTGCATTGTCTTGCATTTTGCCCCTACCTTCAGGCGCATATCTTGTTTGTCTTGCATGTTTGTCTAAGTCTTCAGCCCTGTCAAAAATGGGTCGTCTCTGGGCTTTGACACTCACTCCCGTCATTGTTATGACTTTCGAGTTCTGTCAAAGAGGGGCAACTGTGGACACCCCATTTTGACCGTCCTCAAGACTGGGACGTCACCGTTTGAACACACGGTGATCATCCATGTTTGTGTTCGTCTTGAGTTCCCGGAGGTCTCGGCTTGCGCGCCTTGCCTCAGGATCTCTCGACTCGACTGTTTAGTGTCTGGTTTTGCACCAAACACTTGTGTTTTGCCTTGGAGGTGCAGGGAATGCCTTGCGAGGCATCCCCACACATCACCGGCCATGGCCAGAGGCCACCGGCTGGTGTTTTGTTGCCATCAGCAATGTATATTGCCGGTCGGCATTCTTTGTTGCCGGTCGGCGGACAATTTTGTCAAGATGGAAATTTTGAGCAGCCGACTACTGTTCATCTGCTTTTGCAGATATTTTAATACAGCTGTATGGCATTTTGTTCCCCTCCATACACGCGTACAGAGGGATGGCCTTCTTGTTAGCTTACCTTGTAAGCTTTACAAGATTGGCTCCTCTATAAGAGGAGCCCTCCCCTCTTGGCTTTAGGGTTAGACATTTTAGAGAGAAATACATTGTTAGAAGCTCTGGTTCTAGGGTTAGAACTTATACATATTCTATCTCTATATCTCTCCCTCCCTTGAGTGTTCTAGGTGTATTTGTTCATAGTATTGCACACAAACACCCACCATTACACCTTCCCTTGACTATTGAGGCTCTAAGGGATTGTTTTCAGAGTTTTGGAGCTGGTTTGGAGCTTAAGGAGCTGCTGGAGCTTCATTTGTGAAAGAGGTCGTCAAGGGTAACAATCTTGCCCTTTTATTCCCCATTCTTGCATACTATTTTTGCCTATTTTAGAACTATTTTTGAGCTTACTGTATAATATAAAAAAGTTCTTTTTTTGGGCCCTCTAAATAGTTTGTTTAGAGTGTTTTGTGGTTTGGAGGTGTTTGACCCCTCTTAGGCCTTGAGAGGCCCCATTTTGTGCTATTTTGAGTGAGCTCTGGGACCTTGGTGTTTGGGCCTCCTCACCACTGAAATCGTGAGGGATTTCAGAGGTGAGGATGGTGCCTTGAGGTCCTAGGGAGGAGAGGGCCACCCCCTCTCCTTGTTGTCCTTGAAAAGGGCCATTTTTGGCCTCTTGAGGGAGCACCTAGCTTAGGCTCTTGTTGATCATGCCTTAGTTGTTTTTTGTGCTTATTATGTCATAATATGCCTTTGTTTTTAGTTGGTTTTGGTACACCATGCATGCTTAGCATACCTACCTTGTAATGCCATGTTTAGGCCTTAACATGCCTTAGGTTGTAAACCATCGTTCAAGCATGTTTTAGGTCTAGCTTTGTGAAGCTTTTGTGCTTATTTTTCCATGCTAGAGGTCTGTTCTTAGTCATTTTGGTCGGCCATGACGTGTTTAGTATAGCCCCTTTGCATTTTGGCTTGTTGGCCTTAAGTATGTGAGGGTATAGCATGCGTTACTTGATTTGATTTAATGGTTTGGCACCATTTATAGCATCATTTCAGTCCCCTTAGCATGCTTGTATGCTTGCCTCAGATGCCTCTTTGATGCCTTATGAGCTTGTGTGGTATGCTCCTTGAAAGTGTATTTGTGCATGCTTTTGAATTCAAGCCATTTAGATGCCATCTAAGTGGTCTTTTGGGCTTTGTTTTATGTGCTAAAACTCTGTTTTTAGTCATTTAAGTCTTGCCATGTGTGGTCATATCAAGTGTATTTCAATACTTCATTAGCTTGCCTTGAATGCTTGGGCCATTTGTCGCATGTTTAGCCTATCTTGTTTGCTTGGTTTGGCACCATGTCCTTGCATGATTTTCAGAGCTTAATGCATGCCCCATGTCCATGATTATTCCCTTTTAAGTGTGCTTAAAAGATGCTCTTTGATGCTTAAGTGTTTAGGCCTTAACATGTGCATGTGTGTATGTGTGCTTGGTCCCATCTTCTTAAGCTTTGGCCACTGTTTTGGACCTAACTTAGAGCTGTCCAATTAGTGTAAGCCCATCCTTTGCATGCCATTCAAGTGTTGTTACATTATCCCATGTTTGCATGCTTTGGTTGTATGTGTCGCATGCTTGAAATCAGTTGCATTTGGCATGCATTCCCTTGGTCAAATTACTAGCGTGTGGCATGATTAGATTACATCTTGCATGCTCTAAGTAGTTTGCATAATTGTGGCATGCTTGTTTGCCTTGTTGCTTAGGTTGTGTACCTAATGTGCATTGCATGTTTGCATGCTCCCTTCTATACCATGTTGCATGCTAGTTAACGTGCTTAGGTTGCATTGAACATGCATGCCTTGTCCTTTGATTTAGTGATAGGGATTGGGCCCCTTTGTTTTGTTGGTTTGCATTGCACTTAACATCAAAATGTGCACACTTGGTCCCTTGGGCCATCACGCATGGAAATGCGCGATTGATGGTCCGAGAACCAAGGAGCGTATCCCTTTGAGTCACTAACATGATAAGGGACATGATTGGTGCATACATTGCTTGAATTGCATTGCCATGCTATGCCTTGCCCTCTGCTGCTATCAATTGCAGATTCTGCAGGAACTTTCTGCCGACCGGCAGTGTTAAGTGCCGACCGGCAATCCTTCCTGGGTCGTTAGCTTCACGAATAGCCGGTGATCACATACCACTGCCGGTGGCCATTCTACTCAGTCGGTGGTGTCTCCCAATGTCCAGGGAAGCAATCCTGAGACTTTGGCAGCCTTCAAAGGAGTATAGCAGGGAAAACAGAGGCAGCTTGCGCATGGCAGTGCACTTCCGAGCAGGACAGAGCACGCGCGCATCGAACCCTCTTCCCGAGGCCCCTGTTATTGCTTTTCTTATGCTTAGTTAATTTGTTAATTAATTAGGTGATTTGTAATAATTAATTAGCTTGTAGGTGAATTATCTGTAATATTTATTTGGTCCCTCCAAGTGAGGGCAAATCTGTAATAAGTGTGGGTGCGTGTGTGTACATATCTTCCAATCCCCACTTCTTTCTTCCTTTTTACTTACCTGCTTTGATGGTTAGTAATAGGACATGTTTAATTTAGCATACCTTATGCTACGCATGCGTGAATCCATACATTTGTCTTGCATCCACCGGGCTCGGTACTGTATACACCCCATTTTTTACCGTCCTCAAGACTTGGACGTCGCCGTTTGAACACTCGGTGATCATCCATGTTTGTGTTCGTCTTGAGTTCCCAGAGGTCTCGGCTTGTGCGCCTTGCCTCAGGATCTCTCGACTCGACTGTTTAAGTGTCTGGCTTTGCACAAAACACTTGTGTTTTGCCTTGGAGGGGCAGGGAATGCCTTGTGAGGCATCCCCACACATCACCGGCCATGGCCATAGGCCACCGGCTGGTGTTTTGTTGCCATCGGCAATGTATATTGCCGGTCGGCATTCTTTCTTGCCGGTCGGCAGTCCATTTTGTCAAAATGGCAATTTTGAGCAGCCGACTACTGTTCATCTACTTTTAGTAGATATTTTGTGCCAGCTGTGATAGCTGGCACCCACTCTGTTCCCCTCCATACACGTGTATGGAGGGATTTCCCTCTAAGCAAGCTTGTTTGGTAAGCTTTGCAAGGGGGACTTCTATAAGAGGAGAGCTCTCCTCCTTCTTCTAGGTTGGCAATTTTGGAAGAAAAACCAGAGGTTACACATATACATACACACTCTCTCTCTATATTTCCCTCTCTCTCCTCCCTTGTGTGTGTTTTGTGGCCTGAAAGTGCATTTTTACCTTAGTTTTGCACTAACACACACACTACCACACCTTACTTCGACTTTGAGGCACTTTGAGGGTTGTTTGTTGAGGTTTTGGACTGGTTTTGGTCAATAGAGGGTGGCTGGACCAACTGTTCTTCAAAGGATCTTCAAGGGTAATCACTTTACTTTAGTTTTCCCAATCTTGCTTTGGCTTTTGACCTATCTTGCTTTCTGTTTTAGGCTTTGTGTATAACTGAAAAAAGCTTTGTATTTTCATGCTTAAGACATCTCATTGAGGTCGTTTTGGCATTAGGGGTCGAACTCCCCCTCTTAGGCCTCTTTTGGCCCCTTTTGGTGCCTTTTCGTTAAGCCTTGTTGACCTTTGGTGTATTGCTCTTTTCACCACTGAAATCCAGTGGATTTTTAGTGGTGAAGAAGTTGGTTTGAGGTCTTGCATAGGGGAGGGACACCCCTCTCCCCTTTTGCCTCTCTTTTATCCTTGTTTTGGCTTAAAGGGCAACATGCATGCTTGACTGATTTTGGCCCTATTTCAGAGGTTTTTAGGCGTCTCTTGATCATAATATATTTCTATCTTTGGTCGGGTTTGTAGTCTTTCGCATGCTTAACATACTTGCTTTGTATTCCCTTGTTTGTGCCTAGAAATGCGTCATGACTTTTGATCAATATGCTCTCATGTTTTGACTTTACTTTGTGAAGTTCTTGGCCATATTTTGTCATGCATGAGGTCTTTTGGCCACTGATTTGGACTCGTTTAGCATGCTTAATATAGTTGCTTTGCATTTTGGATCATGAACCTTGGTTGTATGGGTCACCAACATGCTTAGCATAAGCTTGTTATCATCACTTGACATCATGGTAGATCATATTTCAGTCCCTAATCCATGCTTGTATGGTTGTCTTCATTATCTCTTTCATGCTTTGAAGGGTTGTCCTTTTATGCCTTGGAAATGGTCATTGTGCATGCCCATGTGTTTAGCATTTAGGCTGCCATATCAGTGGGTTTTGAGGGCCCTTTTGCATGCTAGAACTCTGTTTTGCATTGAAAATTCGTGCCATGTTTGCTTGGGATAAGTATTGAGTGATGCTCCCTTTTGGTTGCCTTGAATGCCCTTATTTTGGACTCATTCCTTGGCATGTTTTTTACCATGATCTATTCATGCTTTAGTCTTGTTTTGAAGTCCCTTGGGACTTTTTTAGGTCATTTTGGTCCTTTAAGGTTTGGTTGACATAGCTTTGGTTTGACCCCCCTTTATTGGCTTCAAGTAGTGGTCATTGTTGCATGACTTACTTGCATGATTTGTTCGATTTGGCATCATCCTCTATTCATTTTCAGAGCCTAGCATGTTGGTTTAATGTCCTTTTATATCGCCTTTAAGTATGCTTAGAGTTGTCCCCTTTCATGCTTAGGTGATGGACCTTGATGTGTGCATGCTTGCATGCATCATTGGTGCTCTTGTGCATCATATTGGCCACTGTTTATGGCAAGGTTGAGGTCTGCCATTTATGGTTTAAGTCCACCATTGCATGCTTATCATATGCTTGTTGCTTATTTGGTTCATTATATGTTGTCCCATGCTAGCCTTATGGCATATTGGTCCATGTTTGAATCACATTTGCATCTCATATGACTAGCATTTTGCATACTTAACATGATAGATTGCATCACATTTGACATGTTTTGCATCTTAGTATCATGTTACATTTTGAGCCATGTTTGCATAACATGCATTGCATAGCTTGGTTTGGGGTGTCAAACCAAGTGTGAGGGATGAGGGGCGTTTGTACTTCGAGTGACAAAACACACATCAACCCTCAGTCAACGAGGCCCTTGACTTTGGCATGATAGGATCTTGGTACTCATTTGTGTGTTGCATGAATTTTTACATTGAATTGCAACCTTGGCTCCTTAGGCTATCATGCATCAAATGCACGATTGATAGCCCAAGGGTTAAGGGCCGTACTCCCTTGAGTCCGTTACATGATTGGGAGAGTAGCCATGCGTACACTTGCTTGAAATTCCATGCCATACACTGTCTGTCCTTGTTGCTGTCAAAAACCAGATTCTGCAGGAACTTTCTGCCGACCGGCAGTGTTCAGTGCCGATCGGCAATCATTCCTGGGCCGATAGCTTCATCAACAGCCGATGGATATTTTCAATGGCCGGTGGACATTTCCTCCAGCCGATGGTGTTCCACAGTGTTCAGGGGACCTGTCCCAGAACTTTGGCAATTTTCAGAGGAGCAGGGCCGTGTAAACAGAGGCAGCAGTGGTATGGTACGGACTTTCCGGGCAAGACGGGTTCGAGCATGCATCATTCGCGCACCCCGAGGCGGGGCTGTGGCCACCTTTCTTCTTTTTGCATTCATTCTGTTAATTAATTAGAAATTTTGTAATAATTTATGTGCTTATTATTCGGACTGTAATATTTATTTGGACCCTCCGAGTGAGGGCAATTGTGTAATAAGTGTGCGTGAGTGTGTGTATATCTTCCAACCCCACGTCTTTCTTCCCTTTTACTTACCTGCTTTGATGGTTAGTAATAGGTCATGTTTAATTTAGCATACCTTATGCTATGCATGCGTGCATCATTCATCAGTATTGCATGCACCGGGCTCGGCACATCATGCTAACTGCATTAGCATTTCAAATCTAACTTGAATACATGCTACTTGTGCATTTTCACATGTCATTCATGGAATAGCCGAGCCTACTCTAGTGACATTCTGCATGAGTTGCATCAGACATTTAAACATGAACTAGGATCATGCATATGATTACTAACTAGTTTTTGTTTTGGCACGGAGTACGATGTAAGTATTTATGCTTTAGCATCCTTGCATGCGTGTGAGTGTTGCCATGATAGCATGATTACCATGAGGCTAGCTGCTTATGTGATATAACTGCTTGAATGCCTGTGGGTGGAGGTTGAATTACCTAAATTGGAATAATGCATTAAAACTGTGAGTTTTAAACCCACTAGATAGGTGGCAAAACCATCT
>NW_021025465.1:143377-159705 GCF_004153795.1 Camellia sinensis | reverse complement strand
CATCCAGTAGAAGGGGGTGAAGCAGTTGAGTACTTATTCCCAAATGAAGCCATTTTGCACATCGACGACGAGTTTTGGACGATGTACTTTGACGGAGCATCAAACCAGTACGGGTATGGGATAGGAGTGTTGCTGATAGCGCCTGACGATTCCCGTATCCCTTTAGCATTCAAGCTCCGGTTCAAAGTCTCGAACAATGAAGCAGAATATGAGGCATGTATTGCCGGCCTAGAAGCAGCCCTAGAACTAGGGGCAAGGCGGTTGGACGTCATTGGGGACTCGAACCTTGTTGTGTCTCAAGCAAAAGGAAACTGGAAAGTCAAAGAGGAGAAGATAATAATTTACCACCAGACCTTGGATTTGCTAATTCCTCGGTTTGAGAAGCTAAATTTCACTCACCTAGTGAGAGAGAACAACAGGTTCGTAGATTCACTAGCAACTCTATCTTCCATGATAGACATCACGTCCGGAGTCCGGATGCGTCCAATCATTATTGACTAGAAGTTTGCGCCAGCATATGAGTCAATTTCCGCAATAGATGAGGCTCAGGACGACAACCCCTGGTATTACGACATTTGGAACTTCTTGGAGAAAGAGACGTATCCACCAGGGGCAAATGCCAAGGTTAAAAGGGCAATCAGAAGAATGGCCGTCCAGTTCATCATCTGTGGGGGTAAGCTGTATAAGAGAGGTCATCTGGGAATGCACAAGCTGTGCGTCGAAGCCGAAGAATCGAAGCGCCTGATGGAGGCTATCCACGGAGGAGAGTGCAGTGCGCACATGAACGGAGTAATGCTAGCACGGAAGATCCTCAGACAGGGTTACTGCTGGTTCACCATGGAGGAGGATTGCATCAGTTTTGTTCGGCGATGCCACAAATGTCAGATCCATGCAAACCGCATGAACATCCCGCCGTCAAAACTGTACAACATGACTTCGCCATGGCCATTTTCAGTTTGGGGAATTGATGTGATCGGGGCTGTCACTCCGACGGGATCGAATGGGCATGAGTTCATCCTAGTTGCGATAGATTACTTTACAAAGTGGGTCGAGGCCCAATCATATGCCGTGTTGAAGGCGTCGCACGTTGCAAAGTTTATCAGAAACAACATCATCTGTCGCTACGGGGTCCCAAACGAGATTATTTCGGATAATGGTTCCCACTTTAAGAAGGAAGTAATTGACTTGTTGGAGAAATATAACGTGGCTTTTCATAAGTCATCCACATACCGGCTGCAAACCAACGGAGCAGTTGAGGCCGCCAACAAGAACATCAAGCATATACTGCGGAAGATGGTGGAAACCTACCGGGATTGGCCAGATAAGTTGCCGTTTGCTCTGTGGGGCTACAGGACTTCAATTAGAACTTCTACCGGAGTGACTCCGTATTCATTGGTTTATGGGATGGAGGTCGTTCTACCTATCGAAGTTGAGGTTCCGTCATTACGAGTATTGGCTGAGTGTCAAAGAGCCGAAGCAGATTGGCAGCAGAGCAGGTTTGAGGAACTCATGCTCTTTGATGAGAGAAGACTGAAAGCACTGTACCATGTTCAAAGTAATCAGCGCAGAATTGCCTGGGCTTTCAACAAGAAAGTTAAGTCCAGGAATCTAAAGGAAGGAGATTTGGTGCTCAAGGACAACCGAGCTCCATCCACGACCCAAGGGGCAAGTTCAGACCTAATTGGACTGGTCCCTACATCATCAAAGCTATCTGGTCAGGTGGAGCTGTGGTTCTGAAGGACCTAGATGGCCTGGAATTTTCCCAACCGATCAACATGGACAAATTAAAGAAATATTACCCTTGAGAGGCTCGCTAGGCCGAAAAACCCGAAAGGGCGACCTAGGCAAAAGTTAGAGCATAAAAAATTAGAAAATATAAAAACTGAGCTCGCAAGGTTGAAAATCCACAAAGGGCGACCTTAGCAAAAGTTAGAGCGTAAAAGGAGAGTGAAAATACTCGAGTGAACCTAAGCCTGAACTACGTAAGGCTTGATTCCCATCTTTGGGATACGTAGGCAGCTTCATCCTGAAGTTCAGCCATAAACCTTTTCCGCGATCAACTTTTTCCATTTGATCGTCTCAGACATCTTTGTCTATCAGCATCCATTGAAATCTTCAGTGCAGTGCTATTCAGGCTAGGGGCAACTTTCCGTTGCCATGCAGTGCCGTGGTACTCTTCAGACTAGGGGCAACTTTCCAGTTGCAGGAATCCGGGGTTGTGCATCTTGGTGACAGATCTCAGGCGTGTCCAGTTCTGATCCACATTCGAAAATGATTTTGAGAAGTTTTAATAAAAGCTGACTTTGTTCAAAATAATCTTTTTACAACTTCGACCATTTTTGAACCAAGGCGGAAAATTTTCAGTACCACAACCTTCAATTTCATTGATTTCAAAACTGAGCCCTCCTGCTCTTGCATACAATCGAAGTTGCTTTTTATTACATTCATAAAGAAAACTTGAAAGTACTAATAAAGTAATAAATCCGGGGCATAGTCAAGTCAGGTGCTCCTGCGCCCCCTCCCGGAGCTGGTCGAAACCTCTGACGCCAAGATGGGCCCGACCTGTTCCTCCTCATTAAGCCAATCCAAGCACTCATCGGACAAAGTGCAACTGAAAGTAGGAGCGGGGGCCAGGAGTTCTCTCGTCCTCCACGCGGTGGCCTGCCAAGCAAGCTGTGCGCCTCGGGCTGGGAATGCAGCAAGATACTCTATCCCTTCTGGCGGGCAGGTCTGATCATGGCCGAATTGGCGCCGAATCTGGAATGGGAAGTAGAATACAACGTGAGTGAGACCAACCAATTGAATCCCAGTCTGCCGGGGCATATTGTAACTCATTGCCGGAAAGCTCAGCCAAGGGCACCGCCAAGCAATACGGTCTGCGGACAAGCGGCACATCCAAGCGAACCACCATCCCTCATCCAGGGCATTGACTAGACGGTGCTGGAAGAAGTAGTCGCGACCTGAATATGCTGGGCAAGAGTCCACAACCTGCAATTTGTCCATCAACCATACCTGGGGAGGGATGAAAAATGAGAGAATAAAGAATAGAGAGATATACGAGGAGAGAAAAGTGAGAATAGGGTTTTGTGAGAAAAGACCAAGCTTGAGGGCCGAGTGATGTGAGCAATGCAAATGTGAGATTGGGTGGGAAACATTACCTGTAGTAGTAGTGGACTCCCTGGTAATCTGGTCGTCACATGACGATAAAAGGCGTCTAAGCCCATCAACGTCTCAGCCAGAGTCATGGCAATACAGCTCTTGCCCTCCTTCAAGCCTTGGGCAACCTCGGTCAGCCGGACACTAGACCCTCCAGAGCTTGAGACAAATAGAAAATGAGATAGCATGCACATACAGAGGGCGTGTCGCCGGAAGCCTTGCCAACGATGGTTGTTGCGATCACCGGCATTTGAAAATCGATCGATCAAACTCGGAATGTCCAGCATCCCGTCACAAATCATAGACCGAGCGTCACGCATACTGAGTCCACACATTCGTCCTAAGGATTGGGCATGGCCAAAATTAAGTTGGGGCAGGAGCTCCTCGTCGCGCTCGAACTCCATTAAGGCTCGAAAATCTTCAAAGGTAGGACATATCTCTTGCCCAGCGAAGCTAAAGACATGCGTCACCGGATTCCAAAACCTTGCCGCGGCATGGAGAAACGGGAGGTGCAATGGGGTACGACCCAGAGTGAATAGTGCATTTATGCCAAAACCCCGGAAATTCAACTTTTTCGAGCCATCCAAGCTAGCAATCCAAGCTGTGAGATTTTGAGCAAGAAACTCTTCTATTAGAGCAAATCAGTGTGGAATTGAGAAAAACTACGAAGCTGGGGTCTTTTGTAGGAGATAAGGTTGGGTGGAGGACAGGTGTCAACATTCTGGTGATTCCCTCATTTATAGCCGGCCGACCTAATATTCTGCCGACCGACCAATATCCTTCGCCGACCGAACAAATTTCTGGCCAATGGCCATTCCTTGCGGCCGATGGCCTCTACCCCTGGCCGATGGGCTTCCTCCTAGTTCCCTGAGCTATTTATGTTTGGGATTGGGGAACTCCACCACCTCCGATCCCTCCTCCGGTGATCGATTCTTGCGGAGTCACACCTGTCTGCTTGTCAAATTATTGTACATTTGCTTATCGAGTTGTATTTCACTTTCTTTGAGTTTTTGATTTGTTTATCGAGTTGTACTCACACTTGATTGGTTATCATGCCTTTGCTTTGCTTATCGAGTTGTAAGTCGGTTCACTACCTGATTATTACGATGCAAATATTTAGTGTTCAAAATAGGTTCAATTTTGTTCACATTGTGGTGTGATACCTTGCGATGCAATGCATAGAAAGTTTACAAATGCAACATCTTTTGAACAAAATGGTTGTTTCATTCCCGTCACGTGTTTTGCAAAATATGCAATTTTGAGAAAGAGTAAAACTGCCCGAGGCAGTGCAATGTGCTTAAACTACCAGTAAAAAGGAAAGTAAAGCATAGAATGGCAAGGTAGCAAAGTGTCGGAATTGATACCAGTAAAACTCCCCTTACGGTCAACGCACCTTCCGCACCTTTGTTCGAGTTAACTACATGGTTTGGCCCCTTCATCACTCGAGACAATGCGGGAAAGCACACTTTTGAAACGTGAACCTTCGAATTGACCTCAGGCCACAACTTCTACGAGCAATGCTCGATACGCACGAAGAACGTCTCGTCCCGTATCCTTTTCATGTCTTGTGAATTCCACAAATCGTTTCAATTACGCTGTGTTACAGTACTTTACATTCCAGCATCGTGAATGACATGTTTTTACTTACATGTGTGCATACTGCATGTTTGTAATCAATTTCATTACTTGCGTAGACCGCATGTTTTCCTTGTATAGAACGCATGTTTTCCTTGCGTAGACCGCATGTTTGTTCAAATTCATTACTTGCGTAGACCGCACGTTTATGATTAATTATGTTACTTGCGTGGGCCGCATGTTCGTAATCAACTTCATTACCTGCGTAGACCGCATGTTTCACTTGCGTAAACCGCATGCTTGTTAAATTTCATTACTTGCGTAGACTGCATTTTTCGCTTGCATAAACCGCACGCTTGTTCAATTTCATTCTCTGCGTAGATCGCATGTTTTGCTTGCATAGACTGCATATTTTACTTGCGTAGACCGCATGTTCTACTTGCTTAGACCGCATTCTTATGTTCAATTTCATTACTTGCGTAGACCGCATGCTCATGATCAATTTCGTTGCCTGCGTAGACCGTGTGCTCCACCTACATGTCGGTGCCTTCACAGCATCGTTATGCTTCCCATTTGCTTTGCGTTGTCACGCATTTCGTGTACACTATTATGCATGTTGCTAACAATATTGCACCTGTTAAGTTTGTTTTCTTTACAGGCACGATATTGTATGTACGGTTCATTTGAGGCTGGTGCAGCCAGACGAGCCGCACAGGTATTGTATCCCCCGAGTGAGACGTATCGAGAATTGCATAATTCTCTTACATCCTTTCTGCATTGTAATGTAGTTTGGTGTATGCTAGCTTAAAATTGTCGCATGTATGCTTCATTACAGCTTTCTTTGCATGATCATAAGTTATGTTTGGCTCTATGCATTGTCTTGCATTTTGCCCCTGCCTTCGGGCGCTTATCTTGTTTGCCTTGCATGTTTGTCTGAGTCTTCGGCCTTGTCAAAAATGGGTCGTCTCTGGGCTTTGACATTCACTCCCGTCATTGTTATGACTTTCGAGTTCTGTCAAAGAGGGGCAACTGTAGACACCCCATTTTTGACCGTCCAAAAGACTTGGACGTCACTGTTTGAACACTCGCTGATCATCCATGTTTGTGTTCATCTTGAGTTCCCGGAGGTCTCGGCTTGCGCGCCTTGCCTCAGGATCTTTCGACTCAACTGTTTAAGTGTCTGGTTTTGCACCAAACACTTGTGTTTTGCCTTGGAGGGGCAGGGAATGCCTTGTGAGGCATCCCCACACATCACCGGCCATGGCCAGAGGCCACCGGCTGGTGTTTTGTTGCCATCGGCAATGTATATTGCCGGTCGGCAGTCTATTTTGTCAAAATGGCAATTTTGAGCAGCCGACTACTGTTCATCTACTTTTAGTAGATATTTTGTGCCAGCTGTGATAGCTGGCACCCACTCTGTTTCCCTCCACACACGTGTATGGAGGGATTTCCCTCTAAGCAAGCTTGTTTGGTAAGCTTTGCAAGGGGGACTTCTATAAGAGGAGAGCTCTCCTCCTTCTTCTAGGTTGGCAATTTTGGAAGAAAAACCAGAGGTTATACATATACATACACACTCTCTCTCTATATTTCCCTCTCTCCTCCCTTGTGTGTGTTTTGTGGCCTGAAAGTGCATTTTTACCTTAGTTTTGCACTAACACACACACTACCACACCTTACTTCGACTTTGAGGCACTTTGAGGGTTGTTTGTTGAGGTTTTGGACTGGTTTTGGTCAATAGAGGGTGGCTGGACCAACTGTTCTTCAAAGGATCTTCAAGGGTAATCACTTTACTTTAGTTTCTCCAATCTTGCATTGGCTTTTGACCTATCTTGCTTTCTGTATAACTGAAAAAATCTTTGTATTTTCATGCTTAAGACATCTCATTGAGGTCATTTTGGCATTGGGGGTCGAACTCCCCCTCTTAGGCCTCTTTTGGCCCCTTTTGGTGCCTTTTCTTTAAGCCTTGTTGACCTTTGGTGTATTGCTCTTTCACCACTGAAATCCTGTGGATTTTTAGTGGTGAAGAAGTTGGTTTGAGGTCTTGCATAGGGGAGGGACACCCCTCTCCCCTTTTGCCTCTCTTTTATCCTTATTTTGGCTTAAAGGGCAACATGCATGCTTGACTGATTTTGGCCCTATTTCAGAGGTTTTCAGCCGTCTCTTGATCATAATATATCTCTATCTTTGGTCGGGTTTGTGGTCTTTCTCATGCTTAACATACTTGCTTTGTATTCCCTTGTTTGTGCCTAGAAATGCATCATGACTTTTGATCAATATGCTCTCATGTTTTGACTTTACTTTGTGAAGTTCTTGGCCATATTTTGTCGTGCATGAGGTCTGTTGGCCACTGATTTGGACTCGTTTAGCATGCTTGATATAGTTGCTTTGCATTTTGGATCATGAACCTTGGTTGTATGGGTCACCAACATGCTTAGCATAAGCTTGTTATCATCATTTGACATCATGGTAGATTATATTTCAGTCCCTAATCCATGCTTGTATGGTTGTCTTCATTATCTCTTTCATGCTTTGAAGGGTTGTCCTTTTATGCCTTGGAAATGGTCATTGTGCATGCCCATGTGTTTAGCATTTAGGCTGCCATATCAGTGGGTTTTGAGGGCCTTTTTGCATGCTAGAACTCTGTTTTGCATTGAAAATTCATGCCATGTTTGCTTGGGATAAGTATTGAGTGATTCTCCCTTTTGGTGGCCTTGAATGCCCTTGTTTTGGACTCATTCCTTGGCATGTTTTTAACCATGATCTATGCATGCTTTAGTCCTATTTTGAAGTCCCTTGGGACTGTTTTAGGTCATTTTGGTCCTTTAAGGTTTGGTTGACATAGCTTTGGTTTGACCCCCCTTCATTGGCTTCAAGTAGTGGTCATTGTTGCATGCCTTACTTGCATGATTTGTTCGATTTGGCATCATCCTCTATTCATTTTCAGAGCCTAGCATGTTAGTTTAATGCCCTTTTATATCGCCTTTAAGTATGCTTAGAGTTGTCCCCTTTCATGCTTAGGTGATGGACCTTGATGTGTGCATGCTTGCATGCATCATTTGTGCTCTTGTGCATCATATTGGCCACTGTTTATGGCAAGGTTGAGGTCTGCCATTTATGGTTTAAGTCCACCATTGCATGCTTATCATATGCTTGTTGCTTATTTGGTTCATTATATGTTGTCCCATGCTAGCCTTATGGCATATTGGTCCATGTTTGCATCACATTTGCATCTCATATGACTAGCATTTTGCATACTTAACATGATAGATTGCATCACATTTGACATGTTTTCCATCTTAGTATCATGTTACATTTTGAGCCATGTTTGCATAACATGCATTGCATAGCTTGGTTTGGGGTGTCAAACCAAGTGTGAGGGATGAGGGGCGTTTGTACTTCGAGTGACAAAACACACCTCAACCCTCGGTCACCGAGGCCCTTGACTTTGGCATGATAGGATCTTGGTACTCATTTGTGTGTTGCATGCATTTTTACATTGAATTGCAACCTTGGCTCCTTAGGCTATCATGCATCAAATGCACGATTGATAGCCCAAGTGTTAAGGGCCGTACTCACTTGAGTCCGTTACATGGTTGGGAGAGTAGCCATGCGTACACTTGCTTGAAATTCCATGCCATACACTGTCTGTCCTTGTTGCTGTCAAAAACCAGATTCTGCAGGAACTTTCTGCCGATCGGCAGTGTTCAATGCCGATCGGCAATCATTCCTGGGCCGATAGCTTCATCAACTGCCGATGGATATTTTCAATGGCCGGTGGACATTTCCTCCAGCCGATGGTGTTCCACAGTGTTCAAGGGACCTGTCCCAGAACTTTGGCAATTTTTAGAGAAGTAGGGCAGTGTAAACGGAGGTAGCGGTGGTATGGTACGGACATTCCGGGCAAGACGGGTTCGAGCATGCATCATTCGCGCACCTCGAGGCGGGGGCTGTGGCCACCTTTCTTCTTTTTGCATTCATTTTGTTAATTAATTAGAAATTCTGTAATAATTTATGTGCTTATTATTCGGACTGTAATATTTATTTGGACCCTCCGAGTGAGGGCAATTGTGTAATAAGTGTGCGTGAGTGTGTGTATGTCTTCCAACCCCACGTCTTTCTTCCCTTTTACTTACCTGCTTTGATGGTTAGTAATAGGTCATGTTTAATTTAGCATTCCTTATGCTATGCATGCGTGCATCATTCATCAGTATTGCATGCACCGGGCTCGGCGCATCATGCTAACTGCATTAGTATTTCAAATCTAACTTGAATACATGCTACTTGTGCATTTTCACATGTCATTCATGGAATAGCCGAGCCTACTCTAGTGACATTCCGCATGCGTTGCATCAGACATTTAAACATGAACTAGGATCATGCATATGATTACTAACTAGTTTTTGTTTTGGCACGGAGTACGATGTAAGTATTTATGCTTTAGCATCCTTGCATGCATGTGAGTGTTGCCATAATTGCATGATTACCATGAGGCTAGCTGCTTATGTGATATAACTGCTTGAATGCCTGTGGATGAAGGTCGGATTGCCTAAGTTGGAATGGCTCATTGAAATCCGTGTTTTAGCCTACTTGCGAGTAGCAAATTCCAAAACATTTCTTCAAAACAAACGGATATGCAATGCTTGTTCCCAAATTAGGCAATCTAGTCTATACTTGTTTGCTGTGCGCATAATATAGTAATTCTAGGCTAATAACTGGAATAAGAACACATAACGTTTTCAAAAGCGGATATCATGGTTAGTAGAGGCCGATCTTCGGATCGGGCGAGAGGGGGTGCTCATAGCTGACCTTCCCCAATCGTACCCAAGTTCCCGAGCCGAGGCAACTTTGGTGATGACGGACACGTGGCCTTTGGCACCAAGTCAGGGTTTCCTAAATTCTCCCATTTTAAAATATTTAGGTGGCGACTCTGTATCTGGCAAAACAGTCCATGTTTGGCACTTCTTTTCAAAAATTTGTTTCTCAAAACGATTTGTCGGATTTGGACTCTTTGGTTCAGATTAAGAACCGTGACACAAATCGAGTCCGAACTGTAGCGTGGCCCCACACGGGCGCGTCTACAGCTATAAGCAGTTCCCAGATGGAGATGTCTGCTTGAATTTTCTTAAGCTGTTTCAATACAGCCTCCTCCTTGAGTATTTTTTCTTTCTGCCTCTCTGCCTCTTTGTCCTTTCCGGACGCCTCTGGTTGATCCAAGTGCGGGGGCTTGAAATAACGCCCACTCCTGGTCATGTGGTCCACCTCACCCACATACCAGGTATCATCCGGTTGGCTCTGCCCTAATCTTCATTTGTGTGGGCAAGACATAGGTCGTCATCTTCCCACCACAGACCATCGGCAACCGACAGACACCTATCCGGTTCCGTTGCAACTACTTCTGTGCGCACAGCACATTTCGTCCCCGTAGGGGCTTTGGTCTTTCTAGCCCTCTCCAGATCTTTGATCTTTTCCTATTCAAACTGCTTCAGTACGGCCTAATGTTCAGTATCTTCTGTACTCAAACTGCCTGTGTTCTGAGCAAAATTTTTAACACCGGTGCTCTCCGGCGGTTACTCCTGATTCCCGGCCATTCCGGCCACTATTGATGTCCTTGTTTCTGACAATCCTTGTTCTGGCTAAGGTTGTTCAACGACATCTGGCTCATCGCTGAGCCAGCCAGTAGCTTCTGCTGACCCATCTAAATCAAACCAGTTGACAATCACGTCCCCCGGATCTTGTTCATTGAAGAATTGCAGATTTGCGATATCCTCCTCCAACTCTACCAAGTCATCTAACCCCTGATTAGGTCCATCCTCCCGTACTACACTGATCTCTGCCCCTACTGGCAATTCCACCCTTGGCTTAGGTTGATCTGTTGGTGTGATGTAACCGCTCGGGTTGTACTCAACGCTCGCAGACCCTTCAGGCTCTGAAAGATTATTCCTATCTACCCCCATAGTCGACCCAATTCTATCTTCGATAGTCACCAGCACCGGTTCGGGTTAGGTTAGGGAGGAGCTCAACATGCACAAATCCGTGCTGTCTGGAATGAACACCTCAGGCTTAGGTAGGTGAGAGGGAGTGATTGTAGACGTCCCCGAATGCCCCGGGAGGACGAGTCCCGTTCTGTTCGTATGTGGGTTCGCTACAGTTCGGACTCTCGAATTGTCACGGTCCTTAATCTGAACCAAAGAGTCCAAATCCGGTAAATCATTTTGAGAAACAGATTTTGAAAAGAAGTACCAAACATGGACTGCTTTGCCAGATACAGAGTCGCCACCTAAATATTTTTTATGGGAGAATTTAGGAAACCTTGACTCGGTGCCAAAGGCCATGTGTCCGTCATCACCAAAGTTGCCTCGGCTCGGGAACTTGGGTACGATTGGGGAAGGTCAGCTATGAGCACCCCCTCTCGCCCGATCCAAAGATCGGCCTCTACTAACCGTGATATCCGTTTTTGAAAACGTTATGTGTTCTTATTCCGGTTATTAGCCTAGAATTACTATGTTATGCGCACAGCAAACAAGTATAGACCAAATCGCCTAAATTGGAACAAAACATTGCATATCCGTTTGTTTGGAAAACGCTTTGGAATTTGCTACTCACAAGTAGGCTAAAATACGGATTTCAACGGGTTATCCCAACTCAAACAATCCAACCTTCACCCACAGGCATTCAAGCAGTTATATCACATAAGCAAGTAGCCTCATGGTAAGCATGCTGGCATGGCAACATTCACACTCATGTGAGATGCTAAAGTATAAAGAGCTCACCTAATACTCCGTGCCAAAACAAGAGCATGTTAGCAATCATGCATGATCCAAGTCCATGTTTAAATGCCTAATGCAACGCATACGGAATGTCACTAGAGTAGGCTCGACTAGTCTATAAATGACATGTGAAAATGCACAAGTAGCATGTATTCAAGTTAGATTTGAAATACTTATGCAGTTAGTATGATGTACCGAGCCCGGTGCATGTAAGACAAATGTATGGATGCACACATGCATAGCATAAGGTATGCTAATTTAAATATTCCCTAATACTAACCATCAAAAGCAGGTAAGTAAAAGGGAGAAAGAAGTAGGGGTTGGAAGACATGCACACACGCACCCACACTTATTACAGATTTGCCCTCGCTCGGAGGGACCGAAAGAATAATACAAGTTAATTAACCTACAAGCTAATTAAATATTACAGACCAATTAATTAATTAACAAATTGACTAATCTAATGAAAGCAGTAAACAGCCTCGGGAAGAGGGCCCAATGCAATGCGCGCTCGGCTCCGCTCGGAAAGTCACTGCCATACACAAGTTGCCTCTGCTTTGACTGTTCTGCTTGTCTGAAAATTGCACAACTCCCAAGGTTACTTTTCTGAGTGTTGCGGAACACCACCGGCTGAGTGGGATCATCACTGGCCATGGAGAATGGTCATCGGCTAAACATTATGCTCTCGGCCAAACATTCTTTGCCGGTCGGCACTCAACACTACCGGCCGGCCAAATCTTCCTCCTGAATCTGTTTTTGACAGCAGCAGAGGGCAAAACATGGCATGGCAATGCATTTCAAACAATGTATGCACCAATCACACCCCTTATCATATTCATGACTCAAATGGATATGATTCTCGATTCTCGGACTACCAATCGCGCATTTCCATGCATGATGGCCCAAGGAACCAAGTATGCATTTTCATATGGAATGCAATGCACATAATCAAGCAAAAGGGGCTCAACCTCTATCATGGCTTGATCAAGAGGTGAAGCATGCATGCCAATGCAATGCAATCCTAAGCATGTGAGCCTAAGTCTGCAATATGGTCATGCAAGCAAGTAATGCAAAGATGAGACTAACCAAGCATGCAAAGTGTAACAATAACATGCACACATGCAAGGTACAATATGGACAACATGTTAGATACAAAGCATGCCAAATGCAACAACACAAAAGTGCGCAACAATGTGTCATGAGCCAAGTATCTACATATATAAGCATGCATGCAAACATGGCTTAAAACTTTAACCATCAAAAAGTAACTCTCAAGAACACTTAAGAGGATGCAATCATGGACAAATGGCATGCACCTTAAGCTTTGAAATTGCATAGAAAAGAGGTGATAAACAACTAGTCAAAGCAAGCAAAGCATGTAATTGGTCCAAGGACCTAAAGCATGATCATATGACACATGAAGCAAATGACCAAAATAGATCAAAACTGTCCTAAATCAAGTTAAGGCAAGTCCTAAAAAAAATCACCTAGATGACATCTATCATACGACACATGAAGCAAATCATCAAAATAGATCAAAACAGTCCTAAATCATGTTAAGGCAAGTCCTAAAAACTACCTAGATGGCATCTAAATGATCTGCACATGGAGGCATGCAGAAATGCTTAAACATGGAGCATACAACACAACCTCTTAAAGCATCAAAGGAGCATTAAATGCAAGCATGCAAGCACATTATAAGGACTGAAATAACATGGTAAGTGGTTCCAAACCACTGAAACACTACAAGTAATGCATGCTACACACTCACACACCCAAGGCTAACATGCCAAAGTGCAAGGTGGCTATACTAAGCATGTGATGGTCGACCAAAACAACCAAAAAAAAGAGTTTAAGCATGATAAAACAAACACAAAATCTTCACAAAGCTTGGTGAAAATCATGCTAGAACAATGACCAAAACCTAAAGCATGTTAAGACCTAAACATGGCATTACAAGGCATGTATGCTAAGCAAGCATGGTGTACCAAAACCCCTAGATGCATGTTAAGGCTAAATGATGGCATTACAAGACATGTATGCAAAGCATGCAAGGTGTGTCCAAACCAACTCAACACAATGCTATTTCATGGAAAAATAAGCATAAATATCAGTCAAGGCATGGTCAACACACACTTGAACTAGATGCTCCCTCAAGAGGCAAAAATAGCCCTTTTTAAGGATAACAAGGAGAGAGGGTGGCCCTCTCCTTCCTAGGACCTCAAGGCACAATCCCCACCTCTAAAATCCCTCAAGATTTCAGTGGTGAGGAGGCCCAAACACAATGGTCCCGGAGCTCAACCAAAATGACACAAAGCAAAGGCCAAACAAGCCTTAAGAGGGGTCAAACGACCTCAAAGCTTAAAGCAACCCTAACCAACTATTTAGAGCACTAAAAATTAGAACTTTTATATGTTATACACAAAGCTCAAAAACAGATGCAAGGTAGGAAAAAATGCAATGCAAAAATAGGGAATAAAGGGACAAGTTTCTTACCCTTGTAGACCCTCTTCACCAATGGTGAACCAGCTGGTTCTTCAAGCTCAGACCAGCTCCACAACTCCAAAAACAACCCTCAAGGGCCTCAGCTCCAAGAAATGGTGTGATGGTGGGTGTTTGTGTGCAAAACTAAGACAAAACACACACAAAACACAAGAGAGAGAGAGAGAGAGAGAGAGAGAGAGAGAGAGAGAGAGATAGAGATGGAGGATATATGAACCCTAATCCTAAAACTCAAAACCCTCTGAAAATGTTGTCTAAGTTTGTCTAACCCCTAAAAGAGGGAGAGGAGGCCTCCTCTTATAGAGCTTCAATCTTGTAAGCTTACAAGACAAGCTAGCTAAGAGGGAAATCCCTCCATACACGTGTATGGAGGGGAGCCAAGTGCATGCCAGCTACATGAAAATATCTGCAAAAGCAGATGCACAGTAGTCGGCCGGCCAAAAATGCAATTGACCAAAAAAAGATAGCCGGCCGGCCATCTATAGTGCCGGCCGGCCAAGCATTTGGCCGGTGGAAACAAAACACAGCCGGTGGCCTCAAGCCATGGCCGGTGATGTGTGGGGATGGCTCACAAGCCATTCCCTACCCCTCCAAGGCAAACGGTAAAGTGTGACTTATGGAGATGACTTGTTAATGGATCCGGCATTTAATATGAAATTAACTGAAAGAATGGAAAAATGAAATGGTAACTTGATTAGGGGTTAGTGATGAGAACTCAATGGATTGCTTGTGACTATAAGGGAAGATTATGAGTTTTGTTTTGTAAATAATTGAGAAATTGAATTAAAAAAGGGGTTTGTTATTCTTGTGTTATGTTTGAAAACTCCAATCCTTTGGATTTTGATGTTATGGAGATATAGTAATTGGAAATAGTATAAGGAAAAATGGAAATGAAATGAAGAATATTGAAATGGAAATGAAATGAGGAATCATTTCGAATTAGGTTAATAAATTTAAGATGTTGTTTCTTTCACTTGTTTTCAACGAGAATTTATGGCAGGGAGTTTTCTTAAAGGTTCAAATGGAATTTTAAGAAAAGATGCTCTTCATATAATATTTTGAACTTACAAAATGCCACCTTACTATATGGTATCACCCTGCATGCATGATCATTTTTAACTATGCGTTAGCTATTGTTGCAGAATTATGAGATTCCTGCTAGGCATTTGTGCTCACCCCTTGTTGTTTTTTTTCTTTCAGGAAGAGAAATTCAGATTGATTAGTCAAGAGTTATGGAATACATGTATCTTTTATGTATAATTTCATCATAGATGTGAAAGGAATGAATAATTTATCTTGTTGTTTGTAATTATTTATTAGTAGCTTCGTAGCAGAAACTTGGCATGTATTATAACCAGTGTTGTATTCGTTGAGAGAGAGAGAAAGAGAGAGAGAGAGAGAGAGAGAGAGCATGTATTATTATGTTTCTATTACTCAAACATAATAGACCTTTGTTAAAATTTTAAAAAAAAAAAGACTGTGGACGCGCTCCCGGGAACCCTCCGAATATCCATGCGGGCCTGAGAGGGCGGGGCGCGAATTCTCGTTTTGTTCTCTGAGCTACCATAGTTCGGACTCAATGTCACGGTTCTTAATTTGATCTCACAAAGTGCAATGTGAGACTAATAAATCACCAAAGAGTCCAAATCCGGTAAATCGTTTTCGAAAACTGATTTTTATAAAGAAGTGTCAAACATGGGCTGCTTTGCCAGATACAGAGTCGCCACCTAAATATTTTATTTTGGGGAATTTAGAAAACCCTGACTTGTGCCTAAGGCCACGTGTCCGTCATCACCAAGTTGCCTCGGCTCGAGAACTTGGGTACGAGAGGGGAAGGTCATGCATTGAGCACCTCCGCTCGCCCGATCAAAGATCGGCCTGTACTAAGCATGATATCTTATTTTGAAAACACATGTGTTTTTATCCTGTTAATTAGCTAATCTTACTATGTGATGCATACAGCAAAAAAAGTATAGACTAGATCGCCTAATTTGGAACAAAATATTGCATATTCAATTGAAAACGGTTTGAAGTTTACTACTCGCAAGTAGGCTAAAATGAGGATTTAATGAATTGTTCCAATTCAAGTAATCCAACCTTCACCCACAGGCATTCAGGCAGTTAATCACATAAGTAGTTAGCCTCATGGCAAACATGCTTTTATCGCAGCATTAACACACATGCAGTATGCTAAAGCATAAACACTCATAGTGTACTCCGAGCCAAAACAAAGAACTAGTTAGAAATTATGCGTGATCCTAGTTCATGTTAAGATGACTAATGCAACACATGCGAAAACGCAACTGAGACAGGCTCGGCTATCCTAAT
>NW_021025465.1:98648-137167 GCF_004153795.1 Camellia sinensis | reverse complement strand
CAAACACAAGTGTTTGGTGCAAAACCAAACACAAAACAGCGAATCTGAGAGGTCTTGAGGCAAGGCGCGTGCCGAGACCTCCGGAACTCAAGACGAACACAAACATGATGATCACGAGTGTTCAAAGGTGACGTCCAAGTCTTGAGGACGTCAAAAATGGGGTGTCTACCAGTGATATATGATGCTAGGGTCGTAAGACACAAACCCCAGTTGAATCAGAGTAATGTGTTTGAGAGGTGGCTTGTTATGTGGTGGAGAGGGTTAGTTGTGACATTCGGCTTCTCCGGAGCATAATCACCCTTGTTGCTAGATGAGATCCTTGATCTCAATGACGCGATCTAAAGCACTGGTCCAGGTTTTTCGTGCGTGCTTGTTCGGTGCTAGGCTCAGTAACTAGCCGAGTTATGGGGTGGAGAAAGCTTGCCTGGCAATCGGTGCGGCTCTAGGGGCTTCAAGTGCCTTTTGAATCAAAAACCCCCAAAACTTTTGGATAAGAGACAACTTAGTATAGGAGTGAAGGCTCTCTGGCCTCGGGGTGGCATACCTGGCTGTTTGCGAGCTAACTTACGGATGCACCGGCTTTTGGAAAGGTGTAGCTGCAAGGGTTTTTATGGGGTGGTGACCATGCCGCACATCTGAGTCTTGGCAGCTGCAGCACTTCTCGTGCCTGCTTCGTTACTGCGGTTGAAATGCACCTCTTGGCTGATCTCTTCTCTGTCAATCAGACCCTGTTTCATGGCATCCTCGATCTGCACCCCAATCTAATGTAGACCACCAAGGTAGGAAGGGGGAGGGACGATCATCTTTATGCCATAAGCTGGGCTTAGGAGGTTTGCGCCAACAACAACTATTTGTAATCTGATCTTTGTCCCACCTGGTCTGCTACAATTCACTGAGTGGACGCATGGTGGTGCCCGACTGTCGCAGCTAAGTCGGTGTTAATGAAAGAATAGTACAGAGGAAAATGTCATGTGAAAATGCAACTTGATACATGTATTTAAATAGGAATTGAAATACAATGCAGTTAGTATGATGCACCGAGCCCGATGCATGCAATACAGATGAATGATGCAAACATGCGAGCATAAGGTATGCTAAATGAAACATGCCCTAAAAATAACCATTGTAAGCGGTTAAGTAAAAGGGAGAAAGAAATAGGGGTTGGAAGACATGCATCACACACACACATGCTTATTACAACAATACGCCCTCTCGCAGGAGGGACCGAATAAGAAGCTAACTAGCTAATCTAAGAAAATTAAACTAATTATTACACAACAAATTAATTAACTAATCCTAGTTAACTAATTATTACAAAGCGAATTGAATAGCTAACGCATTAACTAATTAAAGTACAAACCAAAGCAAAAGCAAGCTATCTAAGCATGGCAGCTAAGGAAAGCAGTAAATCAGGAGCCTCAGAGGGAGAGGAATGCATGCAAGCCCAGTCGCCTCGTTTGGAAATCCAATGCGATGTCCCGATTTGCCTCTGTTTTCAATTGCTCTCAGAAACTTGCACCAAGCTCCAGAAAGATGAAACTCCACCCTGGGAGACCTGTGGGAGGGTGGCCGACCATTTTTTGTTGTTAAAAGACCAGAAAACTGGTCGGCCAGCCAGTTTTTTTGGCTGGCCGACCAGTTGTTGCTGCTGGACTCCACTTTTCTGCAACAGAGAGTAAGAAAGGGCATGGTAATGTATTTGCAAGATATGTGTGCACAATTACCATCCCTATCATGTCATGAGCTCAAAGGGGTGTAGTTCTCGACCCTCGGGCCACCAATCGCACATTTCAATGCGTAATGACCGAGAGGCGAAGTTCCACAATTCAATATGAAATGAATGCACAAGTAAACACATAAAGCCTAAAATCTATCATGTATGATCATGAGCGTCGGCGACCGGGAATTAAGGCACGTTTCATCACTTTAAGTATGAAACGTTCCTCTTTTCCCGTGTTTGGACTAACACCTATTCCAAACACAAATGCAAAACAAGCATGGCATACACAATGCGACTCGAGCATGCAAGCATGGAATGCAACTTGAACAACCTAACAAGGCTAATGGCATGCACAATGCACAATGCTAATGCATGCAACAACTAGCATACACAATGCAAAAATCAATTAGCATGCACAATGCAATGATGTAACCTAAGCATACACAATGCAAGGTATAAGGCATATACAATGCGAGGAATAACATGACATACATAATGCTATGTAATAAAATCATGCAAACAACATGCAATGGAACATACTCAATGGACTTAAACCAAAAGGGTAGACCTCAATCATGCCCAAATCAGTGGCAATTAACACCAAAACAAAGGCACAAAATACAAAGCACGCATGCACAATGCATTGGCCAATCAACTAGGCCTAAGAGCATAACTCTTAAGAGTGCTCAAAGAGTGATCAACATGGAAGTGTAACAACACTAAGTGCACTGAAATGAGGTAAGAAATGATGCCAAATCATTCAAACAAAGCAAGTAAAGCATGCAAGAGTCCTAGGGCTTGAAAGCTAACAAAGAGGACTGTAAAGAAGGCATGCAATACATGGAAAATATGCATGAACCAAGCATGGACAGAGGTCAAATAGGTCTAAACAAGGACCTAAACATGCTGAGATGAGGGCACAAAGGCATAGGCAAGATGGCATACATGCTAGGCCAAAACAAGGCATCAATGTTTAACACTTAAAGGCATTCAAAGCATGAATGAAGTGGGAATATGACAATGCTACATGCTCTGAAACCAAGTATTAAATGATGCCAAATCATATTGTGAAGCCCCTGAAAAATGTATTCACTTTAAAGACCCTAATGTTTGAATTATTTTCTTAAAACCCTTCAATTCCTTGAATTATTTCAAATCTTGTCGGTTAGCATTTTTTTTTATCGAAACAAGAATATCCTAGCCGGATTAGGTTCCTTAGCCTAATTTAGTTTAATTCTACAAAAATAAGGTTCCAATACATGAATTTAACTCCAAGCCCTTACTTCTTTATTTAAATTCAAAATTTACCTCAAAAACTAGTACATGTACCCTTATACTATAAGCACCATCAATCAATTGAAATATATATATATATACATTGAGGAATGTGCCCCTAGTACCTAAATTGATTAAAAAAAATAACCCCATCACCCTTCCCAATGGCCGGCCACCCTAGGGAGAAGTGAGAAACCAATTTTCAAGATTTATGATCATGGTATTCTAGAAAACCCAAAACCTAGTACCCTAGACCTTATGTCCTTTTACACCAAAAATTGCCTAGAAATACCACCATCCCCTAGCTTGGCAAGCACAAACAACACACTTACACACACATTCAGCTAGAAGAAAGGAAGGAGAGCAAGAGAGGAGTCTTGAGAGGAAGAAGAGAGCCATCTTGTTCAAAGCATAGCAAGTAAGCCACAACACAACCTTCTCTTTCATTTTCCTTTTTCAAATACATATTCTTAAGGGTTCTAAATAATGTTTTTAGATGTGTTATTGATGAGTTAATTGTGTTAAAATGCCAAGAGTTGAGCATTGATTCTACATCTCTTGTATTTTCTCCCATTTCGGCACAAAGCCATCTTTTTTTCATACCAATCTCTCAAACTTTCCAAAGGCACACTTCCAAGAAAATTTTATGTGTTTAATGTATGTTAGTTAGCATGTTTTCATCACAAAAGAAACAAAAATTTTCCCTTAGTGGACCCCTTTTCTCATAAATCTTCTTGTTTTGGGCATTGTACCTTAGAATCTGTTTTCGTAGCCCACTTTCAAAAATTCTAGAAAAATGTATAATTGGACCTCTATTTTATGTCAAAATATTCCTTAAGGAGTTAGCTTTCAACTAAAATTGGTTTCATGGAAAAACAGTGAGCAGTTTGCAAGAAAATCAAATTTTTGTAACGGTCGACGAATCTGGACAGCGCTGGAGTGTTTTCTAAATAACTTAAAATCTAGAAAAGCTATCCCATTTCCGAAATATGTTCTGGAAACTAGATTAAATTCTCTACGAACCATAAGAAGGCTGAGTCCAGTAAAAATTCTAGAATAGCCCTTTTCATTCTAATCCTTATGTGATATTGAATCTGGAAATTCTATTGTGCATGAGTGTTTTATGCTCTTGTGTTCATGACAATGCTTATTAGCTTATGATCATATCTTGGCATGATATTATATGTGTTATGGTTATGTTCTTTATCTTCTTCATCTTAATGATGCATTCTTATGTGGGTATTATTATCTTGTTAAGTTGGTCTAACCTTGATTTAAAACATTTAACTCAACGGAAAACTTAATTGGGATGGTATTGGGTTTTCGATCACTTGAGTAATGAAAAGATGATAATGTGTGATGTATGGATTGTTGGGATACGTTCCCTATTTGGAAGCTAAGTCTTGCACAAGTGGTTTTCGGAACCCTTGAACGGAGCGGTTGTATTCAGACCCTAGGTGGTTTGGTGTGAGGAGGGAATCGAGCAAAGCCCTATTTTACCGTCTCTTTTGAGGCCCTGTGGTTGGTGCTACGCGGTACATAACCGTTGGTAGGCATCCGAGGTTAGTTTTGCAACAAAGAAGCAAAAGAAGGGGCATACCGAATAATCCGCATCCGATTCTTGTGGTTGGGAGGACGAAATCTCTTTGGGGGATTTCTAGTTTACTAACATCTAACTTAACCCTTTATTTATTTGAGTATCATGCTTTACTACTTGATGTTATAATTGTGATTGTGTATTAGACTGGGGAAAGGGGGACGGGGTGTGTGTGTGTTTACTGGGCATTCAAAGCTCACGACGTATCATGCCAAGTGCCGAAGAGGAACTTATAGCTGGAGACAACGAGCCTGAAACCTTCGAAGACTTTTGGCTATCTTAGGAAAGTTAGAGATTTCCTTTTGATATTTTGTAAGACTCATATGAAGATTTAAATTTTCTTTTCGGATGTAATGTAATGGAACAAGCTTTTGAAATTAAGGATTTTTGTGGTTGTTATGTACTTATATTCTATATATTTATGTATGAACATTATCGTTGCTTATGAAACCTTGTGTCAATACCTTTTAAGATCTGTCAAAAAGGTAGTGCGCTGCCTAAGAAAGCCGGACTTAGAAGGGAGGCTAATTTGACTCCTTCGGCGATCTGAGATCTTACATGGTTATTGACCATAGGACTCATTAGTGACTCTCCCTTGACTACAACCGATAGTGTAGATTCGGGGCGTCACACATATAAATAGCTCAAAGATAGTATGCATGAGGCATCAAAACACAAAACTAGCAAGGCCAATTGCACTACAGCTATACAAAGCATGAAGGATATGGCAAAGGCAACCCAAAAGAGTCCTAGAACATGTTAAAATGATACTAAAACATGTATGGAAGGAAGCCAAAATGTGCTAGCATGAAGGGCATAAGACATAGAATATGCAAGGCAAATAAGGTGGATTACACTACACCTATTGAGACCAAGCATGGGATGACTCAAGCAACAAAAATCAGAGTTATATCATGGTATAATAACCCTAAAAACACACTGAAATGATGGCTCGCAAGCTAAGGCATGAAGGCATACGCAATGGTTCATGTTAAGGCATAAAGGGGCAATCCCTCCAACGCATTGAATGAGTGACAAATGTGAATGCATGGCAATGAAACATGGACTGAAATCACATAATAAATGATGCAAAATCACTGAATAGTCCAAGTAATGCATGCTAGAGGATTCAATATACAAAGCTAACAAGCTAGATTGAACCAAGGCTATACAAAGCAAGGCATGTATGACCAAAAAGACACAAATCAGGCCTTAAACATGCTAAAACATGAACAAAGTCTTCTCAGAGCTAAGCCAAAAGCATGCTAAAATGACATGTCAAAGCATGATGCATGTTAGGCTATTTCAAGGGGTTGCACTACAAGTGCATGAGGCATGCAAGGGCCAACCAAACCAAACCAAAAAAGAGTCATGACATGGCAAAACATCACCAAAAACATGCTGAAATGGAAAGAAAAAAAGCTAGAATGACATGCAACTTCATGAAGCATACAAGACTAGTTTGTGTGATTTACACTACAAGTGTATAAGGCATGCATGGGGTGACCAAACCAAGCAAAAATAGTGGTATGCCGCAGCAAAATAACCACAAATACAAGCTAAGATATGGCCAACATAAGCTTAACAAAGATGCTCAAACATGAGGCATTTGAAGCAAGTAAACAAAATACAAGGAGAGGGGATGATCCTCTCCTATTTAAGACACCAAAACCATCTTTTCACCACTAAAAATCCTCTAGATTTCAGTGGTAGAAAGGTCATGCAAAGGTTTCAACAAGAGCCTAATGGGATGGCTCAAAACAAGGCCTGACAAGGCCTAAGAGGGGGTAAATCACCCCAAACGAAAAATTGACCTTAAACAACTATTTAAAACACTTAAAAATAGAACTTTTTTTAGTTAAGAGTTAATCTTAAAAATGTATGCAAGAAGGGCTAAAAGCTTAAGCAAGAAAGAGGGATTTAAAGGTCAAATACTCACCCTTGAAGACCTCCTTTACAACTGCAACTCCAACAAGTTCTTTGAGCTTAACCCAATCCAAGAACACCATAAACAACCCCTTAGCACCTCAACAACCAAAGGAAGGTGTTTGAGTGTGTGTTTGTGTGTTAAACTAAGGCAAAATAACACTTTAAGGCATAAAATGGGAACAAACAAGGAAGAATAGATACAAGTGTATATCTATCTCTCAAGCCTCAAGTTTCTGAACCTAGAGGAGGGAGGAGGAGCATCCCTCTTATAGAAACTAAAAGGCAAAGCTTCTTGGAGAAGCTAAGCCTCAAACAAATCCCTCCATACACTATGGAGGATAGCCCAAATTCCCTCCAGCTGTGCCAGCTGGAGGAAAATATCTCCAAAAAGGTGTCAAAAAGAAACCGACCACTTGAAGTGGTCTTCCAAGGCACAAACTAGTCGGCCATAGTGGGAGAGAGTCCAGGGCATGAAAGAAAACTAGTGGTGTGGTGGCCGACCAGAAAATGTGGCCCAAAGACCAAGCAAGCCAGTTATCCGACCAGAAAATTGGCTGGCAGAAGGAAAAGTGGTCTCCAAGGAGAAAAAGTGGTCTCCCACCCTTATACCACCTTCCAAACAAGGAAAACAAGGTTTGTACCAAAAACAAATCAAAACGGATGCAAGACGAGAGATCGGGAGGCAAAACATCCGGCCGAGAGCCCCAAAAACTAGCTGACGAGCACCAAAAGTGGTATACAACCACAAAAGTGGTCTCCCGGACCACAGTGTCCCTCTAGGCAGAGGCAACAAGGTGTGGTTCAAAAACCACGTCAGATGGAGAACGTTAAGCGGTCCCCAGACAAGGCGCGCGACCGAAGGCTCCAAAAACTGGAAACTAGTCTCCAAACGGGAAAAGTGCCCTACGACCACGAAAAGTGGTCCAAGACCTCACCCTCCCTCCAGGAAGAGAAAAACAAGATTCGGTCCACAAACCGAGCCAAACCACAAATAGTTCAGAGGCCTGGAGGCAAGGCTCTCCGCCAAAACTCTGGAAACTCGAAACGAGCACAACATACACCATCACTGAGCGCTCAATCGATGACGTCTGAGTCTTAAGGACGGTCAAAAATGGGGTGTTCCTCAAGACTTGGACGTCACCATTTGAACACTCGGTGATCATCTATGTTCGTGTTCGTCTTGAGTTCTCGGAGGTCTCGGCCACGCGCCTTGCCTCAAGACCTCTCGACTTGCCTGTTTTGTGTTTGGTTTTGCACCAAACACTTGTGTTTTGCTTTTGAGGAGCAGGAAATGGCTTGTTGGCCATCCCCACATCTCATCGGCCATGGCTTGAGGCCACCGGCCATTGTTTTGTTGCCATCGGCCAAATATTTGGTCGGTCGGCACTCTGTTTGGTCGGTCGGCCATTTATTTGGTCAATTTGGCATTTTTGGCTGGCCAACCACTGTGCATTTTCTTTTGGCAGATATTTTGTGCCAACTGTGCTAGCTAGCCCCCACTTTTCACCCCCTCCATACACGTATATGGAGGGATTTCACTCTTGCTTAGCTTGTTTTGTAAGCTTTGCAAGAGTGATCCTCTATAAAGGGAGACCTTCTCCTTCCTCCTCAAGGGTTACAAAAAAAGTTTCAGAGAGCTCTGAGATTAGGGTTTGCATAGTGTATCTAACCATCTCTATATCTCCCTCTCTTTTTGCCTTTGTGTGTGTATAAGTGTGTTTGTGTCTTACTTTTGCTCATAAACACCTAGTGCCACACCTTGTCTTGGTTTCTGAGGTGCCAAAGGTTGTTCTTGAAGTTTTAAACTGGTTTTGAGCTAAGGAAAGTAGCTGGAGTGCTGTTCTTGAAGAGGTCTACAAGGGTAAGAACTTTACCATTAAATACCCCATTTTTGCATAGTCCTTTTGCTTACCTTGAATCTATTTTTGAGCTTAGTGTATAACATATAAAAGTCTTGTTTTTGCTTGCTTAAAATAGTTGTTTAAGGTTTCTTTGAGCTTTGGGGTTGTTTGACCCCTCTTAGGCCTTGTTTGGCCCCCAATTTGTGCTATTTTGGTGAGCTCCGGGACCACCTTGTTTGGGCCTCCTCACCACTGAAATCTTGAGGGATTTCAGTGGTGGGGATGGTGCTTTAAGGTCCTAAGAAGGAGAGGGTCCCCTCTCCTTGTTGCCTTCAATATTGGCCATTTTAGCCTCATGTGTGAGCATCTTGTTAAGACCATGTTGGCCATGTCTTAGTGGGTATTTGGTAGTATTTTTCCATGTTTTACCTCTATTCTAAGTTGGTTTGGACACACCATACTTGCTTTGCATACTTGTCTTGTAATGCCATGAAATTGCCTTAACATGCGCCTAGCATTTAGACCACTATGCTTACTTGTTTTGGCTTAGCTTTGTGAAGCTTTTGTGCATGTTTTAGTATGCCTAAGGTTTGTTTGTGGTTGTTTTGGCCATCCATGACATGCCTTGTATAGCCACCTCGCATTTTGGCTTGTTAGCCTTGGGTGTGTGAGTGTTGAGAGTGTTGAGCATGCATTGCTTGCATCATTTCAGTGGTTTGGAACCACTTAACATGTCATTTCAGTCCCCATGGGATGCTCGTATGCTTGCATTTGATGTTCCTTTAGGGCCTTAGAGGGTTTGTGTTTCATGCTCCATGAATGTACCATTGCGGCCTTAGAGGGTTTGTGTTTCATGCTCCATGAATGTACCATTGCGTATGCCATCATGTTTAGGCCTCTAGGATGCCATGTCAATGTGTTTTTTTTGGCTTTGTTTTAACATGCTAAAACTCTGATTTTGGTTGTTCAAATCATGTCATATTTGGTTTTGCTAAGTGTAGTTCAATACCCCTTTGGTGAGCCTTAGGCCTTGGACCATAGTTGCATGCTTGGCTTGTCTTGTTTACTTGGTTTGGCACCTTTTATAACAATATTTCAGAGCTTAGTATGCTTGCCATATGTCCATGTTTATCCCCTTTTAAGTATGCTTAAAAGTTGCTTCTATGTGCCTAAGTGTTGGACCATGTTTGCAGGCATGATTGTATGTGCTTTGGCCCTCGTTGGCATTTGGCCACTGTTTTGGACTTAGTAGAGAGCTGTCCATCTTGGTGTAAGTCCCTCCCTTGCATGTGGTCACATGCTTGCCTTGTGTGTTGTTGCATATTTGGCCTATCGCATGTCATGGCATGCTTGAAACACTTTGCATTTGGCATGCATTTCTTTGGTCAAGTTGCTAAACATGTTATACGTCTTGCATACTTGCATGTTTTAATTGCATCTTGTATGCTTGTCATTAGCATAGTTGTTCCATGCCTTGCATGCTTGTTTGCTTAGGTTAAGTGCCTAGTGCACATTGCTTGCTTGCATGCTCATGTTGCATACTTAGCTAACATGCTTAGGTTGCATTTGGCATTTATGCCTTGCCTCTTGATCAAGTGATAGAGGTTGGGCATTATGTGTTTATTTGGTTTGCATTTCATTTGAAATCAAAATGCATAACTTGGCATCTTGGGCCATCACGCATTGAAATGCGCAATTGGTGGTCCGAGGGCCGAAGACCATCCTCCTTTGAGTCAGGAACATGATAAGGAGGGTGTTGGTGCATACATTTGCTTGAAATGCATTGCCATGCCATGTTTTGCCCTCTGCTGCTGTCAAAACAGGTTTCTGCAGACAAATTTGGCCGGTCGACTGAATATAGTGCCGATTGACCAATTATGGATGGCCGAGAGCTCAATAAATGGTCGATGACCATTACCTTATGGCTGGTGGTATTCCCCCTTGGCCGGTGACCCTTCACAGTGTTCAGAGAGTATTCCTTGGGAATTATGCAATTTTCAGAGGAACAGAGCAGGGTAAACAGAGGCAACTTGTGCATGGCATTGGATTTTCGAGCGAAGCCAATCCGAGCATGCGTGCATCCCTCTTCCCGAGGCCCTTTACTGCTTTCAGTAGCTTAATTGATTCGTTAATTAGTTAAGTGTTGTATAATGTAATTAATTAGCTTGTAGGTTAATTAATTTGTATATTCTTTTGGTCCCTCCGAGCGAGGGCGAATTTGTAATAAGTGTGGGTGCGTGTGTGCATGTCTTCCAACCCCCACTTCTTTCTCCCTTTTACTTACCTGCTTTTGATGGTTAGTATTATTAATTTAGCATACCTTATGCTATGCATGCGTGCATCTATTCATTTGTCTTGCATGCACCGGGCTCGGCGCATCATGTTAACTGCATAGTATTTCAAATCTAACATGAATACGTGTTACCTGTTGCATTCCATACGCCATCCTAGGATTGGCCAAGCCTATTCTAGATTGCATTTTGTATGCGATGCATTAGCCACTTAACATGGACTTGGATCATACATTCGATTGCTAACAAGTTTCCTGTTTTGGCTCAGAGTACGCTGTAAGTATTTATGCTTTAGCATCTCGCATGAGTGTGAATGTTAACATGACAGCATACTTACCATGTTACTATGTGCTTATGTGATATATCTGCATGAATGCCTGTGGGTGAAGGTTGGATTGTTTGAGTTGGAACAACTCATTGTAAATCCGTGTTTTAGCCTACTCGTGAGTAGCAAATTTCAAACCATTTTCCAAACAAACGGATATGCGATGCTTTGTTCCAAATTAGGCGATCTACTCTATACTTTTGTGTTGTGCGCACCACATAGTAAGATTAGCTAATTAAATCGGAATAAGAACACATAATGTTTTCAAAACAAGATATCATGGTTAGTAGAGGCCGATCTTCGAATCAGGCGAGCGGGGGTGCTCATAGCTGACCTTCCCCAATCGTACCCAAGTTCACGAGCTGAGGCAACTTTGGTGATGACGGACACGTGGCCTTAGGCAAACGAGTCAGGGTTTCCTAAATTCCCCCATGAAAAATATTTAGGTGGCAACTCTGTATCTCGCAAAGCAGTCCATGTTTGGCACTTCTTTCAAAAAAATCTATTTTCAAAAACGATTTGCCGGATTTGGACTCTTTGGTGATTTATCAATCTCACATTGCACATTGTGAGATCAGATTAAGAACCGTGACAATTTGAGTCTGAACTATAGTAAGCCCAAATGAAAGAACGGGATTCCCTCCCGGGACGTTCGGGGACGTCTATAGTTTCTAGCGACTCTGCTGGGGAGTGTTAGAGAGCTTGACTCGAACTTGTGATATCTTGTTTTGATTTCACTTATGTGTTTCTTTGCATTGCATGTGCATTGGTGCGCCTAGGACACCGTGTTTGCCGTCTGCTATTCCTGAGCGATTAGCCTGAGGCTGCGCGCCATACGGTTGACCGGTTACGGGCTCTGCCAGTATGGGAACACAAACCCCGGTTTTACCGGGGCACCCTTTTGACCATTCGACCTAGTGCATATTGGAATCTGTAATGACTATTCCAAACTAGGACAGGTTGCTTACCCGATTTTAGGTTGTTTGAAACCGTTGCGTGCGTAGTGAAACCCTAGCTCTTGACAAAATAGGACAGGGAAACCCTATCCCAACATAGGGGTGTTTTGGTTCTCATTTACTTGCTATGTGCTTTTAGAGTGTATCTCTACATGAATGCACATGTCAGTTTGCAAGTTTAGTACCAGACCTGTGGGCATTAGTATTAGTGTTTTGGGGAATCGGTTATATCTGCAGGTATCAGATTCAGTTTTTTTTGGGGCAGTGATTTTAGGGAACAGTGATCAGTAGTAGAGAGCAGTTATTCAGCTATGCTTGTGTCTGTTCTGATTGGGCCGAAATGCTGCGTGTTTTCTCTTTCAGTTCAGAGATTTAGTACATAATAGCCAGTGTTCTCCTTTGCTAAGGCAAGACAGACATCTGATCCATCAGTCACCGTTCAGTCCAGCAAACTTTTGATGACACAAAATTCGGAGGAGATTGTGGTCATGGCAGCTGCGTTGGACCGAGGAACCATCTTGCGAGATAAGCCCAATGTCGAAATACCACATCCGCCCAGGTCGCCTGTTGCGCACCCGATCTGGACACCCCAGTTATATCAAGCTTGTGAGCCCACCACGCTTGAGTGGATGGGAATGATTGGTGACCTTCAGAGGTCTGTGGCTGATCTCGCCTACGAAATGTCAACTTCGCCACCAACCACATCGTATGCCAGGAATTTCATATCGCAAGAGCCCCCGCTACTGGGATGAATTGTGATGGAGCTCAGCCAACCTAAGGCTGTCCCAAGCTATGACCGTGACGTACCAACAACAACCGGGTTTCGCTCTGATATAGCAACCCAAACCCTCGATCAAGCTGAGACTAGAAGCAAGAACAAAGTGGGAACAGATGCTGATCCCGTTGAACAACTGTTGTGGGCAGTCGGGGCTTTGAAAGCCAAGGGGATGAATAAGTAGCAAGTATTTGCAGTCATGACTAAAGCTGTGGATGATGCTTTCCCCACTCCAGCTGAGGACAGTTCAAGCCAGGCGAAAAATCGGGATAGGCCCCGTCATGCCAGAACAGTTCCTTCTGCTCCCAGCCCTACACCAGGAAAAGATCAAAAAGCCAAGGCAGTGCCTGCCGACCCTTTCGCTAGTGCGTCTAGCAAGAACCCTCAGACTTGGAAGTACCTGCCTCGAGGGCGCAGAGTCTTTCACGCCCTCTACATGCCTTTTGTCTAGGGCATTTCAAATTTTGGCTAAAAAGGGGCATCTTAAACCCCTCGAACCTCGACCTCTCCCAAAGAATCTCCCTCTTACACATGATGCTACCTTGTACTGCGCATACCACCAGCAAACCGGTCACAGCACCGATGGTTGTTTCCGCCTTCGCCATGAAGTGCAAGATTTGATCGACAATGAGGTCATTCTCCCACCTACCTCAGCAAAGTCTATCACCACTGAGTTGTTGGACTTCGAGGATACTGCAAGTATGTGATCAGGGGTTGGACCACCTGCGGGCGGCGCTCAGTGTATTTCAGATGTGGCGTTTGGCACGCACTGTCAGGAGCATTTGCGAATGCAGTTTTGTAATTTCTGGCTTGGGTGTTGAGTCAGTTCTTTGTTTTGTTTTGGGTCTGTCCCATTGGCTTTAGTCAGTCTTTTTGCTTAAGGGTCTGTCTTGTTGTGTCGAGTCAGTCCCACTGTATAGAAATCAGGTGATTCCAGGGTTGTTGCCTCGAATATCAATATTTTGTTTTGTAATTACCCTTTTGCTTTCTTTTGAGTCTGCCTCTGTTGTGGAGCCAGTTGCAACCAGGAAATCTAAATGAAATGGCTGCGGCTATCCGTGCTTATTGCTACTTTGAGCTAGTTATGCCAGAGCATTTGAATGAAACGGCGGAGCATCTCACTTACTCTTCTGCACCTCGAATTCATTACCTTGACCTAAGTTTTTCAAAACTTTTTTAACACTGTGGTGATGAAAACGAAGAGGAAAGAATTCCTCGGGATTTGCAAAACTTTGATCATTTGAGAGAAAGATAGGCATGTTAAGCCCTTAATGATTGAAATCATGTTAGTTAACGTGAGTACTGAGAAGGACCCTAGCTTGATCCAGATTGGTTCCGCACTATCTTCAGCGCGAGCGATTTGTCGCTTTCTTAAAAACTTTCAAAAACAAAATGTTTTGCGCAGTCCTGCGAAGACCTGTGTTGAATCGCTCCTGAGATTGTGCAGCTTAAGATCGCTCTCAGCCTCAAGACTTAAGCCCTTGCTTTCAAACCTTGGACCTTAGTTCATAATGTTCAACGGTCAACTACAACATGAAGCCTGTGTGGCCAAATTTGAAGCAACCCTCAAACAAGAGGCCAAGAAAGTCAAATCAAGAAGATCAGACCTCATCAGAAGAAGCTTGCAAAGTTAAATCAGAAGCACCCCTCGAACTAGGGGCAAAAATGTCTGATGTGCTCAAAGAGTCGAAGATGGATCTTTCTGTAAATCAATACAACAGCCACTCTCCTGAATACGGATGGCTTCAAAACCTTAAAACCATTTGGCATGGACTTGTTACACTTTTACCCTTTGAGAGGCTCGCTGGGCCAAAAACCCGGAAGGGCAACCCAGGCAAAAGTTAGAGCAAGAGAAAAATGCAAAAGAAAGAAAAGATAAAAAAAAGAAAAAGAAGAAAAGAAAAAATGCAAAGAGAAATAAAAGGAAATGAAAAGAAAAGAAAAACAAAGCTCGCAAGGTCGAAAACCCAGAAGGGCGGCCTTGGCAAAAGTTAGAGCGCAAAAGGAGAGGTTAATACCCGAGTGTACCTCGCCACCCGAACTACGTAAGGCTTGATTCCCATGTTTGGGATACGTAGGCAACTTCATCCTGAAGTCCAGCCACACACACTTTCAAAGTGACTGTGTCCATATATTGGTTTTGACCATCTTCGTCTTCTCTGTATCCGAGAGTTCGGTTGTGATCGTCACTAATGAGGACTGACTATAGTATGCTGCGACGTTATCCAAACCAGGGGAAACTTTCCGTTGCCATGAGTCGCCATCCAAACCAGGGGCAACTTTCCGTTGCCATGCTATGCCCTTTGAGACAAGGGGCAAGTTTCCATTGCCTTCAATCCGAGGTTGTGCATCTCGAGAATAGGTTCCGTGCTCGTTGAACAGTGGCCCTTTGCAAAAAATGGTTTTTGAAAATTTTTACTGAGGTTGACTATTTTCTAGAAAATTATTCCATCTTTTCCAAAACTGGATCATTTTCTTGGACCCAAAAGAGGAACATTTTCAGTGCTCATAGCCTGACTTGCATGATTTTAAATCAAAAAATCGAACAAGCATGTTAATCTAACTCTCATTTTGGTCAAAATTGTTTTAGTAGAAAACCAAAGCAAAAAATGGTCAAAATAATGAACTAAGGGGCACAGTTGAGTCAGGCTTCTTGACTTTCCCCCATCGCCAGCATACTTGCCAAAGAGGGCACAACTGGAACTGTCTGTAAAGGGCTGAAAGCTCTCAACATCCTCCAAGCAACGAGGTATTAAACCAAGTGCGAAGCACAAATCGGAATGGATCAAAATACTCCTCTCCCTCATCCGGAACATCGACTAAACGTCACCGGAAGAAATAGCTGCGAAGCTAACAGTGTTGGGCATGAACCCACAACTCTCTGTTTATCCATCAACCACCTAGGGGAGGGATGAAAAATGAGAGATTGAAGAATAGAGAGGTGTAAGTTGAGAGAAAAGTGAGCAAAAGGCTTTTGAGTGAAAAACCGAGCCTGAGGGCCAAGTGATGTGAGAATCACAAATCAGAAAGGGTGGGAACAATACCCGAAGAAACAGGCTCCTCGTGATCTGAGGTCTCTCGTCTTTGCAACACATCTGTGTGTTGTGTCTTTATTTTGTTTTGTTTACCTCAACTCTTGTTTTGAGTCGTTCCGAGCGTGTCTCATCGTGTTTAGGTCGTTTACCTTTTTTTCCGTTGTTGAGTCGTTTTCGCTGTGTTCAGCCGTAGGCTCAACACCTGGTTGAAAACCCTCTTTTCAAATCGTTTTGTGCTTAGAGTGCTGTGCCATTCTCCACATTTGTGCAAAACAGATTTGTTTCTTTTGTAAAAACTACAAGGGTTCACCCCCCGGTCACTTGAAAATAGTAAACTTCCCGTCTCTTCAAGAGTCAATTGTTTGTTCAGAATGGGCCGTGTGCAGGTAAACAGAATACTGTGTCATGAGCTATGAGTTCAGAATGAACCGTTTGTATGAGCTGTGTGGATCTGCTGTGTGCAGAATAAACCGAGCGCTGTGTTATGGGCTGTAGGTTCAGAATGAGCAGTGGATTGTGCAAGTTGTTTTGTCGATAGCTGGTTCGTTACCTGATTATTACAATACAAGTGTTTGATTTTCAGACAAAAGATCAATCTCATTTACATTGAGGTGTAATATGACGCAATGCGATACAATGTACGAAATGTACCAATGTAACACTTTTTCAGACAAAAGTTTGTTTCATTTCACCATTTTTCAAGTACATAACTTTGGAGAAAACAAAACCTACCCGCGACAGTACAAGGTACTCAAGCTACCAGCAAAAAAAAAAAAAAGTACAAACAAAAGAAAAAAAGCAACAAAAGTTTGGATCAGCATCGATCATCTCAGGCCTACGGGTCTGCCCTCGTCCTCTTCCTGGACGAAGGTCCAGGAGCATTGTCATCAGCTCTGCCATCTGAGCCCGAGTCTAAGTCATCTCCAGTCTCCTCCTCAGATGACTCTGCCTCAAACTCATCATCATCGGGAACTGGTGCCCGAGAGCTACTCCCAACAGGAGTGCGCCCCACTTTGGTGCGGGGGAATACTATGCCACCTCGCCCTCCTCCTCGAGCGGGAACGGAAGGCCCAGCTGGAGTACACTGTAAGTGTTTATGCTTTAGCATACTTGCATGAGTGTGAATGTTGCCATGATAGCATGCTTATCATGAGGCTATTTGCTTAAATGATAAAATGCATGAATGCCTGTGGATGGAGACTTTATTACTTGAATTGGGACAATTCATCAAATGTGAGTTCTAAGCCCACTTTGCGAAGTGGCAAATCATGTTTTTAACACCACTTAAGGGTGGTAAATCTGCGTTTTAGCCTACTTGCGAGTAGCACTTTCAAACCATTTTCGAAAAACAAACATGGGCTGTTTTGTTCCAATTCTCATGATTGAGTCTATACTTGTGTACTGTGCGCATCACATAGTAAGTTAGATTAATAACCGGAATAAGAACACATGTGTTTATAAAACAACATATCATGCTTAGTAGAGTTCGATCTTTGATCGGGTGAGCGGGGGTGCTCATTTCAGGACCTTCCCCTCTCGTACCCAAGTTCCCGAACCGAGGCAACTTTGGTGATGACAGACACGTGGCCTTTGGCATGAGTTAGGGTTTCCTGAATTTTCCAAAAATAAAACATTTAGGTGGCGACTCTGTAATCTGGCAAAACAGTCCATGCTTGGCACTTTTTCATTCAAAATTGATTTTTCAAAACCAATTGCCAGATTTGGACTCTTTGGTGTTTATCAGTCTCACATTGCACTTTGTGAGATTAGATTCAGAACCATGACAGGAGTCCAAACTGTAGTAGCAGAAACCAATTCGCGCCCTCTCCGAAAGAGGGGTGCGTGGAGAAGTTTGGGCGGTCTACAGTTTCTGGCGACTCTGCTGGGGACTTAGAGAACTTGACTCGAACTCATGATATGTTGTTTTATTTACACTTATGTGTTTCTTTGCATTGCATTTGCATTGGTGCGCTTAAGTCACAGTGTTTGTCGTCTGTTATTCCTAAACGGTTTGCTAGAGGCTTGCTTGGAAAAGCATGCCATAAGGCTAACCGGTTACAGGCTTTGCCACGATGGGAACACAAACCTTGGTTTTGCCGAGGCACCCTTTTTGACCAATCGACCTAGTTGCATATCGGAAGCTAGAGAGACCATTTCAAACTAGGACAGGTTGCTTACTCGAATGTAGGTTATTTGAAACCATTTGCTTGCGTAGCAAACCCCTAGTTCCTGACAAAATTAAGACAGGGAAACCCTACCCCACCATAGGGGTGTTTTGCTCTCACTTGCTTGATATGTACTTTTAGAGTGTGTCTCTACAGGAATGTATGTATCAGTTGCAAGTCTGGGTATCAGTCTGAGGACATCAGTATTTGGGGGTATCAATTTGAGGTAGAAAAATTTGGAGGCAGAAATCAGTGTCTGAATACAGATTTTCCAGCTTATGATTACGACTGTGTGTTGTCTCTATCTAAGCCGAAATGTTGTCCGCTTCCCGATTGATGTTTTATTTCTTTTTTTGCTTTATTTTCTTTTTTGCAAGGTAGTATCACAATTGCTTCTAAAAAGGCAGATCCCCTCGAGCACTCAGGACTAGAGGAAGGAGACTTTCCTAATCTGAGGATCTAATTGGTGGATAACCAGTGTTCATTTTGCTACCCCCGATTACTAGACAGAGGTCAGTCAGGCACAGGTCATCAGTTCAACAGTCTCCGATTTAGCGATCGCTATCTACCTCACCTGTGCGCAGTAAGGTTTAGTTTCCTGTTTCAGAAAAAGAGCATTCACCAAATCCGATAGACCAGCCCCCTTTAGTCAATATGAGTATGGAAGACATGATGCGTCAGCTCCAACAGACTATGGAGGCCATGCAACGGGATGCTGCCTGCCAAGCAGAGGTTACCGCCCGCCAGGCCGAGGTTGTGGCCCAGCAGGCCGAACTCATTGCCAGGCTACAACAACAACCGTAACCACAACAAGCCGGAGCATCTACTTCGCATCCACCTCCACCCCCACCTAGGGTTCTGACACCCGGGGAAACAACTAACGTCCAGCAGAATACGGACGTTCCTACAGGGCCAGTCCCACCACCAGTCCTACCACAGACTTCAAAGGCACCCACACTGTTCGAATTTTAGGTCGATCCAACTGCTCTGAAAGTGAGCAAGCTCGAAAAGCTGTTCAAGCTGGCTTAGGGAGTTAACTCGATCTCGGATATTGATGACGGCTACACGGATTCAGCGGTGACATTGCCAGACAGATTCAAAATGCCCCACATGGACCGTTTCGATGGCTCGGGCGATCCTATGGTTCATCTGAGGCTGTTCTTGGATATTTTGCGCCCGATGGGCTTGACCAGACTCCAGAAACTATCTCTATTCGGTCGAACCCTATTGGGTATTGCAGCCATCTGGTACACTAAACTGGAGGATTCAGTGAAACGGAGTTGGAAGGAGATGGCTGAGGCCTTCATTGCCCAATATGCTTATAACACTCAAATCGAGGTCACAACCCATGATCTCGAGGCAACCAGGTAAGAGCCTAAAGAAGGCTTTTCTGACTTTGTCACTCGATGGAGGGCCAAGGCCTCTATGATGACAACTCGGCCACTCGAAAAGGATTAGATAAGGATGGTTGTGCACAACCTACAACCCATGCTGATGCAGAAAATGATCGTCTTAACCCTTCCCACCTTTGCTGACTTGCATAAGATAGAGGTACAGATTGAAGATGCTATGAAGCAAGGTCTGATCGACCAGGAAAAGGAGCAGCCCAAGAGGGCATTTACATGTGGTTCGAATGCAGCTACAGGTAGTAGTGCAGCCGCAAGGACTTTTGACATGGGCATGGTCACCACTACCACCTCAAAAATAGCCACACCTTTTATCGGCACATCTGGAGCCACCATACAACCAGCAAAATACCCGCCTAGGGGCCAGAGGACCATCACCCCACTTTACATGCCCCTGACCAAGGCCTTGGGGGTTCTAATCAGAAAACGGCATCTGAAGCCCTTGGAACCACGCCCACTGCCAAATAACCTCCCTCTCATACACAATCCAGCCAAGTATTGTGCCTTCCATTAGTAACATGGGCATGATACTGACCAATGCTTCAGATTACTTCATGAGATTCAAGATCTCATTGGCAACAAGGTGATTACACCTCCTGACAAACCAAATGCCACCACAAATCCCCTTCCACCACATAACAACCCCCCTCCTCCACCAGGCAGATAAACCTGATTCAAACCATGGCCATCCCATACGACCCCATCATATACATCACTCCCTCCCACCTGCCCAAGCCTGAGGTGTTCAACCCAGATAGCATGGACTTGTACATGATGAACACTTCCCTAACCCTTCCCAAGCCAGTGGTTGTGACTGTCGAAGATAAAGCTGGGGTGACCTTGGAGGAAAATGGAAATGTTGGTTCAGAACCTGAGGGATCTGCGAGCTTAACTAAGGAAGCATACAACCCATGCGGTTATATTGTGTCAACAGATCAGGCTAAGCCAAGGGTAGAGTTGCCAACTAGGGCAGAGGTCAATGTGGTTCGGGAAGACGGGCCAAGTCATGGGTTGGTTGATTTAGTGGTGCTTGAAGAGGACATTGCTAATTTGCACTTTATTGACGAGCAGGATCTAGGAGATGTGAGCGTCAACTGATTTGACCTGAATGGAGCGACAGATGCTACAGGGTGGCTCAGTGACGAGGCAGATATTGTTGAGGAGTCTCAGTCGAAACAGAGACAGTCAGAAACTGGAACATCTATAGTGGCCGGAAGGGTCGAGAATAAGGAAGAATTGTCGGAGAGCACCGGTACGAAGAATTTTGCTCGGGACTTGGACAGTTTTGTGTACAGCAAATACCAAACAAGAAGCCACGCTGAGGCGTTTTGAACAAGAGAAAAGCGAGAATGATGACAGGGCTAGAAAAGCCAAGGGTCCTGTGGGGACAGAATGTGTTGTGAGCACGGAAATAACTACAACAGAGTTGGATTGTTGTTTATCAGTTGCTGAGGGCATGTGGTTTGAAGACGACGATTTGCGTCTGGCCTATACCAATGAAGACTAGGGGCAAAACCTCCCAAATGACACCTGGTATACTGAAGAAGTGGACCATATGACCCGGAGTGGGCGATACTTTAAACCCTCACATCTGGACCAGCCAGAGGCATCTGAGAAGGATAGAGAAGCTGAGAAACAGAAGGACAGGCTATCAGAGGAGGAAGCTGTGCTGAAGTAGCTAAAGAAGATTCAAGCAGACATCTCCATTTGGGGACTGCTTATGGCCTCCAGGGTACATAGACAAGCCATCCTTTCAGCCATGGACAAGGCTAAGCTTTCAATTGATACAACGTCCGAACAGTTAGTGGGATTAGGGTTCCCGGGTGGTGCTTCACCGACTCTAACCTTCACAGACAAAGAACTACCGCCTAAGGGCTCCGAGCCTAATAAACCGTTATACATCTCTGTAGAGTGTATGAACAAATGGATACCGATTGTCCTAGTTGATACGGGATCTGCGATAAATGTATGTCCATCGCGAACGGCATATGCTATTGGGTTGAAGCCCGCTGATTTCGTGCCAACTGAGGTTGGCCTAGGCTAACAGAACATCGAACTTCATGTTCTAGATGTTCCAGCCACGTTCAACTTACTCCTTGGATGGCCGTGGCTGCACCAAGTAAAGGCTATCTCTTCCATCCTACACCAGATGCTAAAGTACCCCCACGGGAAGGGGGTGGCAATTGTTTTTGGGAACTCTTCAATACATCCACCGCCAGAGATTACTACGCCACTCTTGGAGATTGTACATGGTGAGGAGGTTGTCTTCCTGTCTGGGTTCACCTTGGCTGAGACTTAGGTGGTGCAAGATTTTCTAGCAGTTGATGAGGGGCTATATGTCAGTGCACAATCTCTTTACCTCATGAACAAGCTTCAACATGTGCCCGGGATGGGATTAGGAAGAAGTGGCCAGAAGGGCGTCGCTAAATTGGCCGAAGTGCCATACAATCCCCATACCTTTGGTCTAGGTTATATACCTACCAAAGAGGATTGGGTAAGGAAAGGAAGAGAGATGGCTAGAAGAGCCAGAGCTAAACAAGCCGGGAAGCACTATGAGTTAGTGCATAGACCTATCCGAGGGACCCTAAACGGGCGCTTCGTCTGGAAGGGCGAAGATTTCCTGTTCTGCGGCTTTCCAGAGCCATGGTTGAATTCAGAGAGGTGGCGCTTGCCAGGTTTTGAGATCTTCTTTCACTTGCAATTATCGGGGGATGAAGTTACCGAAGAGCACACTGACCCAACAACTGTGGCTGAGCAGTGCAATGATGATGAGTCCAGCGGCACAGATTTTGAGTTGGCAGCAGCGCTAGCTTGTCTTCTCTCAGATCCTCAGATCTTACCGGAGTGCTTGGGTGATGATTTCTCAGTGTACATGATTGGGGGTCAATCGGCTGTGTGCCCTTCTTCCGGCATTCTGGATGCATCCATCGCACCATCTCTTGTCTAGCAATACGAGGAAGGCTTTTTATCTAGCAGTTCTGGGTTAGGTAGTGAACCGGAATCTGATTCCACGAAGTCTGTGGAGTCGGAATCAGATTCCAGTTCTTCTGAGTCAGAGTCTAGTATTCCTGGGGGTGATAACCCGGATGCCACTATCCTGTCCAGGTCGTCATTTTCATTTTCTTTTGAGTCAGTTGTAATTGAAGAATCAGACGATCTAGAAGTTAATGAGAATGGTACTATTGTGGCTTTTGAGTACTTTTCTGTGCCTTTAGTTTATTGCATTAATCAGGACTTTCAAAATTTTGATGAAAACGATGAGGAAGAAATTCCTCCAATTTTACAACATTTGATTGATCAGGAGCAGGAGAGGTTTGTAAAACCTTTGGTTGATGAATTCACCTCAATTAATGTTGGTACTGAGAAGGACCCACGGCTGGTCCAAATCGGGTCCACGTTGTCTTTGGAGGAATGTGAGCGCTTAGTCGCTTTATTAAAAGATTTCAAAGATGTTTTCGTGTGGTCCTACGAAGACATGCCTGGAATCGATCCTGAGATTGTACAGCACCGGATCCCTCTTGACCCAGAGGCCTGATCTGTTAAGCAGAAGCTCCAAAGGATCCACCCAGACTGGGCTCTAAAGATCAAAGAAGAGGTCACCAAGTAGATTGATGCAGGGTTCCTGTTGGTATCTGAATACCCTACTTGGTTGGCCAACATAGTTCCGATGCCAAAGAAAGACAGCAGAATTCGGGAATGTGTGGACTTCAGAGATCTAAACAAAGCTAGTCCGAAGGATGACTTTCCTCTGCTGCATATCGATGAATTGGTGGACTTCACTGCGGGGCATGCATTGCTCTCATTCATGGATGGGTTTTCGGGGTACAACCAGATTCTGATGGCACCCGAAGATAGGGAGAAGACTGCTTTTACCACCCCATGGGGGACCTACTGTTATAGGGTGATGTTGTTCGGTTTGAAGAATGCTGGGGCAACTTATCAACGGGCTGCAACCACAATTTTGCACGATATGATCCATAAAGAGGTTAAGGTGTACGTGGACGACATGATTGTCAAGTCCAAGGAAAGAGAGGGCTACTACACCACCTTGAAGAAATTTTTCCAACAGATCAGAGAGTATCGGTTACAACGAATCCTCAAAAATGTACTTTCAGTGTTACAGTAGGGAAAATGCTGGGGTTCTTGATCACACAAAGAGGTATCGAGGTCGATCCTTCCAAGATTAAGGCCATCTTAGAAATGCCACCACCAAGGACTGAAAAAGAGATACGAGGCTTTTTGGGTAAAGTACAATTCATAAGACGGTTTATTGCAAAATTAACCTTAACTTGTGAACCACTGTTTGGTCTCTTAAAGAAAGGAAAGAAATTCCAGTGGGACGACCAATGCCAAGTTGCTTTCGAGCAGATCAAGCAGTATCTACAGAACCCACCCGTGTTATCACCGCCAGAGCCGGGAAGCCATTGATATTGTACTTGTTAGTAACCGACACGACAATGGGCTGCATGCTTGCACAGAAGTCTGAGGACAAAGTGGAGAAGGCTATCAATTACCTGAGTAAGAAGATGCTGGAATATGAGACCCGATACACTCCGCTTGAGAAGGCCTGTCTGGCCTTGGTATGGGCTACTAGGAAGTTGAGGCACTACCTGTTAGCTCACTCTGTAATACTAGTTTCGAGATTAGATCCCATCAAATATCTCTTCGAGAAACCAACGCTTATGGGTAGGCTAGCCCGTTGGTTGCTTCTTCTCTCCGAATTCGATTTGAAGTACATGACGCGCAAGTTTGTGAAAGGGAGAGCAGTAGCGAAGCTCCTAGCCGATGACCCAGTGGAGGTTGATGAAGCAGTAGAGTATATGTTCCCAGATGAGGCCATTCTGCAGGTTGAAGAAGAGATTTGGACTATGTACTTTGACGGAGTGTCTAATCAATACGGGTATGGGATAGGGGTGTTGCTGATAGCGCCCGACAATTCCCACATACCCTTAGCCTTCAAACTCCGGTTCAAATTATCGAACAACGAAGCAGAGTACAAGGCATGTATCGCTAGTTTGGAAGCCGCCCTAGAACTAGAGGTTAAAAGGTTGGACGTCATTGGGGACTCGAACCTTGTTGTGTCTTAAGCGAAAGGAGACTGAAAGGTTAAGGAAGAAAGGATGAAAATCTATCACCAAACCCTGGACATTCTAATTCCCAAGTTTGAGAAATTAACCTTCACCCATCTGTTGAGAGAGAGCAACAGGTTCGTAGATACTTTATCAACTCTATCTTCTATGATAGACATCTCTTTGGGAGTCCCGATGAGTCCAATCATCATTGAACAGAGGTATGTGCCGGCCTACGAGATGATTGCTACCATTGATGAAGTACAAGATCAAAACCCCTGGTATCATGATATCTAGAACTTCTTGGAAAAGGAGGCTATCCACCAGGGGCAAATGCCAAAGATAAGAGGGCAATTCGAAGAATGGCTGCTCAGTTCATCATTTGCAAGGGTAAACTATACAAGCGGGGTCATCTTGGGATGCATAAACTGTGTGTTGATGCTGAAGAATCTAAGCGCCTGATGGAGGCCATTCATGGAGGAAAGTGCAGAGCGCACATGAGCGGGGTAATGCTTGCTCGGAAAATTCTCAGACAGGGTTACTATTGGTCGACCATGGAGGAGGATTGTATTGGCTTTGCTCGGCGATGCCACAAATGCCAGATCCATGCAAATCACATGAACATTCTACCGTCAAGTTGTATAACATGACTTCACCGTGGCCATTTTCAGTCTGGGAGATTGATGTGATTGGGGCAGTCACTCCGAAGGGGTCGAACAAGCATGAGTACATCCTGGTGGCGATAGACAACTTCACAAAGTGGGTCGTGGCCCAATCCTATACAATGCTGAAGGCGTCGCATGTAGCTAAGTTCATCAGGAATAATATTATCTGCCAGTATGGGGTCCCGAATGAGATTATTTCGGATAATGGCTCCCACTTCAAGAAAGAAGTGTTCGACTTGTTGGAGAAATACAACGTGACTTTTCATAAGTCATCCACATATAGGCCATATAAGTTGCCATTTGCGCTCTGGAGCTACAGAACTTTAATTCGAACTTCTACTGGTGCAACTCCGTATTCCTTGGTTTATGGGATAGAGGTTGTTCTGCATATTGAAGTTGAGGTTCCGTCATTGCGAGTAATGGCTGAGTGCCAGATAGTGGAAACAGATTGGTAGCAGAGTAGGTTCGAAGAACTCATGTTATTCGATGAAAGAAGACTAAAAGCATTGTACCACATTCAAGGTTATCAACGCAGGATTTCCAGGGCTTTCAACATGAAGGTTAAGTCCAGGAATCTGAAAGAAGGGGATTCGGTGCTCAAAGACAACCGAGCTCCCATCCACGACCCTAGGGGTAAGTTCAGACCTAATTGGACTGGTCCTTACATCATCAACTCTATCTGGTCGGGTGGAGCTATCATTCTGATGGATTTAGATGGCCTTGAGCTCTCCCAACCGATCAATATGGACAAGTTGAAGAAATACTATCCCTGAGTGGCTCGCTAGGCCAAAAACCCGAAAGGGCGACCTAGGCAAAAGTTAGAGCACAGAAAATTTGAAATAAGAAAAAATAAGCTCGCAAGGTTGAAAACCCAAAAAGGGCGGCCTTGGCAAAAGTTAGAGCGCAAAAGGAGAGTGTTAATACATGAGTGAACCCAAACCGAACTACGTAAGGCTTGATTCCCATCTTCGGGATACGTAGGCAACTTCATTCTGAAATCCAGCCACAAACACTTCCAAATCAACTATGTCCATGTGATTGTTTTTGGCCATCTTTGTCTTTTTTGCATCCAAAAGTTCGGTTGTGAGCTACAGTGCAGTGCTATTCAGACAATAGACAACTTTCTAGTTGATTGGATCCGGGGTTGTACATCTTAGTGATAGATCTCGGGCGTGTCCAGTTGTGATCCATATCGAAAATGGTTTTGAAAAGTTTTAATAAAAGTTGATTTTGCTCAAATTAATCTTTTTACAACTTAGACCATTTTTGGACCAAAACGGAAAATTTTCAATACCCACAACCTCCAATTTCTGATTTCATTACAGAGCTCTCTGACTCTCGATATAAATTGAAGTTACTCTTTTTATTATTACATTCATAAAGAAAACTTGAAAGTACAGATTAAAGCAATAAATTAGGGGCATGGTCAAGTCAGGTGTTCCTGCGCCCCCTCCCAGAGCTTATGGAAGCCTCAGATGCCAAAGTAGGCCCAGCTTGTGCCTCATCTTCAAGCCAAGCAATGCATTCGCCAGAAAGGACACAACTGAAAGTGGGAGTAGGGGCCAGAAGTTCTCTCATCCTCTATGCAGTGGCATACCAAGCTAAATGTGAGCCTTTGATTGGGTATGAAGCTAGGTATTCCACTCCCTCTTCCAGGCAAGTCTGGTCGTGGCCGAACTGACGCCTGAACTGAAATGGAAAGTAAAAGACACAGTGTGTCAGGCCAATCAGCTGAATGCTAGGCTGCCAGGACATGCTGTAGCCCATCTCAGGTAGATCAAGCCAGGGACAACGCCAAGCGATGTCAACAGTAGATCGAGTGCACATCCACTCGCACCACCATCCCTCATCTGTGGCATCAACTAGCCGTTGGCGAAAGAAATAGCCGCGTGCTGAATATGTTGGGCAAGAGTCCACTACTTTGAATTTATCCATGAGCCATATCTGGGAGGGACGAAAAATAAGAGAGATTAAAAAATAGAGAGGTGTATATAGAGAGAAAAGTGAGAAAAGGGTTTTAAGATAAAAAAAATAGAGCCTGAGGACCGAGTGATGTGAGAATCATATGTGAGAAGGGTGGGAAACATTACCTGTAAGAGTAGTGGACTTCCTGCGAACCTGGTTGTCTCCCGGCGATGGACAGCATCCAAGCTCATCAAGGTTTTGGCTAATGTCATGCCAATGCAGCTCTTGCCCTCTTTCAAGCCTTGGGAGACCTCAATCAAGCGAATGCTAGACCCTCCAAAGCCAGGGGCAAGTAGAAAATGAGATAACAGGCACAAGCAGAGGACATGTCGCCGAAAACATTTCCAAAGATAATCGTCGCGGTCGCTAGCGTCAGAAAAGCGATGAATCAGGCTGGGAATGTCCAACTCCCCATTGCGAATCAGAGACCGAGCGTCATGCAAAGTAAGCCCACATGTCCATCCTAAAGCTTGGATGTGGCTGAAACGGAACTGAGGCAAGATTTCCTCGTCGCGTTGCAATTTCATCAAAGCTTGGAATTCTTCAAAAGTGGGGCACATCTCTTGACCCCCAAAGCTAAAAACATGAGTTACCGGATTCCAACACCTAGCCGTGGCATGGAGGAACTGAAAATGCAGCGGGGTGCGACTCAGCGTGAATTGTGCGTTTAGCCCAAAACCTCAAAAATTTAACTTTTTCGAACCATCTAAAGTCGCAATCCAATTGGAGATTTTCTCAGCGAAGAATGGTTCCATTTGGGGCAAAAATGGAGTTGAAATGAAGAAACCCCGAAGCTGGACTTTTTGTAGAATATAAGGCAGTGAATGGAAGACAGGTGGCAGCATCTTGGAGGTTCCTGACACTAGTGGCCGACCGGCCAGTGTTGGTGGCCGACTGGCCAGGGCTAGTGGCCGATAGCCTTTTCTGGTGGCCAACAACCTCCTCTTATGGCCGGCAGCCACCTCTTGTCTCCAGCAAAGAGTTTTTAGCCTTCCTGTGTGCTGAGGATGCTGAAAACCTGAGTTTGATTCTACTTCGGATGCGTCCTACTGCTCTGTTTAACAGTTGTGTTTGTTTATCGAGTTTGTTGTAATTTGTTTATCCAGTTGTCGTTGTTTTGCTTTTCGAGTTGTTCTTTAAAGTTATCTTATTTTGTTTGTTATGTTTGTTGTGTCGGTTCACTACCTAACTTTGTAATGTGCAAATATTTAATGTCCATCAATCTCATTCTCATGTTGTGCGATGTAATGCGATGCTTAGAATATAAAATGCAACACTTCTTAAACAAAAAGTTGTTTTCATTCCAATCATGGTTTCTTTTTGCAAAGAGTACAAGTTTTTAAAGAAATAAAACTGCCTAAGGTTATACAATGAGTTGATACTACTAGCAAAAAGAAAGCTAAGCAAAAAAGAAAAGGAACTGAAAAAGAAACTTCTGAATCAATCCCGGCCACCTCAAGATCGAAAGGTCGTCTTCGCCCTCTTCCTGGGCATGGCCTCAGAGCTGTCACCATCAACCGTCTGCACTTGAGCCGGGGTCGGATCCAAAACCATCTTCGCTTTCCTCCTCGGAGCCGTCTCCAACATTGTCACCACCCTGAGATGACACTGACTGTGGGCTCGCCGGTTCCTCATCCTCGTCAGACTCATCATTATCTAGAACAGGCCCCCGTGAACTGCTCTTAGTATGAGTATGCCTATCCCTACCTCGGCTGTGTGCCAATGTCCCTCGTCCCTCTCTCCCTGCTGCTGGAGGACTGAAGGTCCTGCTGCAACTCTTGTTAGGGCGCCCGATGGGGCTGGCATCTCAAAAGGAATTTGAAAAGAGCAGTGTGTCAGAATACATCAGATACAGTCTATGATTGCAATGTATGAATGCTGTGAGCAGTATATGATTGCAGTGTATGAATGTTGTGAGCAGTATATGATTGCAGTGTATGAATGCCATGAGCAGTAAATGATTGCAGTATACGAAGGCCGTGAGCAGTATATGGGATACAGTGTATCGGTGCCGTGCGCGGTATATAAAGGCGGTGTATCAAATGTAGTATTGATAATGTAATACATCAGATCAGTATGGAGCAGATTATAGAGGGTTTTGGAACGAAGGCTAAAAGAACTTACTAGGATCCCGTAAATACTGAGCAAATCCATGCTCGTCTGCACCATCCCTATCAGAGAAGCCGACAGCTCGAGAGCCTGCCTGGTGTACTCTATGGATGCCTGTAAATGTGTTGAGATGATTAGTAATTCGCAATGCGTAAACTGAAATGAATTGAATATGCGAAATGTAATGTATGGTACATACCGGGGTCGGACCTCGAACTCCGACAAGCTCATGACCAGCTGGGGCAAAAGCGATGGGAATCTGATAAGTCTCTCCAGCGCATCCCCGGTAGGTCATGGTAGTAGGTAGCTCCGGCCATCCTGCTCCCCGCCTCACCTGGGAGCCTCTCATGTCATGGGCCTGAGTTGCCCTGGATCCACCCGTTCTCTCTGATGTGGCTGCAGGTCTGTCTCTCTCACCCCTACGAGTGCTGGTCAAAGGCGGCATGAGATATGTCTAGATGAAGACAGTGTAGTCGCCGTCAAGCCTGAAGAGGTCGGCATCCCAACCTATCGTGAAATCGATCATCTCCTGTGGGGTGTACCTCTTTATAATCCTCATGTGTATGGGAGGTAGCATCGGAACCACTGGCTGGGGCAAACCAAGGCTCTGCCACAAGAAGCACTCCCGCAAGAACCACGCTCGACAACTGAGCCCTTAAGCAAAACCCAGAATCGGGATGTCTCCCAAGCACCGACAAACTGATCTCTGACCTCGGCAGGCATCACTGCCCACGGCTGCCAGGTGATCTGCAAATAACGAATGTACGGGTTATTAACTGCCATTAGAGATGCAATGTTAATTTGAAGTAGAACTAAAATGACTGAAAGGTTTGAACTACCTCTGCTGCGGCTACAGTATAGAAATATCGGCGGAAGAAGGAGAAAGACTCTCGAGGCCTCCGCTGGCATCTCATGTCGTATCTGTGTGAATACGGGACCATGGGAGGTGTCTCCACCTCTGGCTCTGGGGCAAGCCTCGGGAAGTAGGCATATACCCATAGCTGTGGAATGTAAAAGGGTAACAATGAGTGTATGTCAAAAAAATACAGATAAAGCAGGCATCAGATGATATGCAGTGCATTATGCAGTGTGAGCAGTGTACAGATGATATAAAGTAGTAGGTAGTGTTCGCAATGTGCAGTGTACGGAGTACAGGTAATGTAAAACGGAAATGCAAAGCAGAAGGGAAAGACATACCTCCCAAGCCCTCTAGTATCCTCCCAGCCGATGCCCGCTCCGGCGAGAAGTGGAGCTCATGTATCCATATAATGTGGCGAGGCCGGCACCGCCCCAGTTGTAGTAACGAACCTGGGACAAGTCCACCAAGTCACTCAGGAGGTAGATCCCGACAGTGTTCACCTGGTCGGCGAAGAGAGTAGTGCCAAACAAGAACATGAGGAACCCCTGGCGTAATGCTCGGTCTCCTCGCGGGTCGTCGGTGTCTTCCCTCTAAAGTAGTGCACGAACCATGAATACCGCACCATCCCTAGTCGAGAGAGGGGTGGGTGAGTCCCCAACAAGTAGATCTGAGTAGCATCCCACTCGCCCATGTCAGTGTCATAAGGAATCGGATAACCCCCAACCCCTATGCCGGTGAGCATAGAGAAGTCAAAGGGAGTCATCGTCATCTCCCCTGCTGTAGAAAAATGGAAGGAATCGGTGGTATCCCACCACCTCTCTACTAAAGCGCCTAAAAGAGGCCAGCTGGCAGTGAGACGTGACAGTCCCATGCAGAATGTGCCAAAACCAGCCTCGTCGACGATATGACGGACGGCGTCGGGCAGCTCCATGTACCAGCCCCGTGCAGTAATAGTCCCGTAGCCTCAGAAGGCATGTAAATCTCCCTGTGAGTAAAATAAACAGATGCAAGGCAGTGTAAGAAATACAGTGCAAGGGTATGTTCAAGATAAACAGATGCAAGGCGGTATAAGAGGTTTAGTTCACAAGTGTGTTTGGGTTTGAATAGCTGAAGAGCAGTATGAATGCGATCTACATTGCGAAAGTAAAGAGGAAGTGTATACCTCAGAGGCGCCGTAGGATAAGTGTGACTCCGGCTTGCGTAGCAGGAGGTCCTCCGATGCACCTCGCGCAAACCCCCTGAACTGGCGAATGCCATTGGGAGGCAGCACGTGTACCTCGGGATGGTATATCGCCGAGTCGAACGGTCGAATGCCTAACGGTAAAGGCTCAAACTCGGGATCCATCTCCATCCTCGGAGGAGCTCCGCCGTGTAGGATGTCATCCGCCATCTCAAGAGGAATGGGAAAATAGTCGAAAATGTGGATAATGGGCGGCAATGCCGAAAGTCAACAAAAAGTCAACTCCGAGGGGTAAAAATTGAAAGAAAATGTCAAGGCTCGGAAGAGGGCATGAAAACCAAGGGTGACTTGGGGAAAACAAACCCCAAGTGAGGGAAATCAAGAAAGAGGCACCGAAAACACTTTTCAATCGGTTCAAAACATTGAGAATAACGAGGGTTTTGCGAATTGAAAGTTTTGGGAGGTTTGAAAACATGTGTAAAGCATGGATCGGAAGGGGGAAATAGTCTAGAACAAGAGAAGAAGTGCTTTTCGGGTTTAAGGAAGTGAAGAAAAAGGGTTTAAAGCCCTATACTTAAAGACCCGTGGCAAAATGGCAAAATTGCCCCGAATCTGCCATTCATGGCCGACCGGCCAATTTGATGGCCGATGGACTTTTTTGTGGCCGGTGGCCGATGGCTCCCTATTATGGCCGATGGATCACCAATGCTCTTCTTTGGGATTGTTTTGATGACTTGTGCCCTCATCTCCCAAGAAAGTTCAAGAAAATACACTTTTGAGCTCAAGCGGTCTTTGTGGAAGCTCCAAACTGTGTTTCCGGTGCGTGGCACTCAATATAAACAAAGCATATCCTTTTTCGTATCCTTTTGTATACCGCAAGATCGATGAATCACCTTTGAATATGTTGCGTTAGCGCATTTTTTCATGTACGCAAGACTTGCATTGTTAAGCACCTTTTCACTCTTGCATTGAATATGCACTCTTTGTTTGTATAGAATACGCATGCTACATTGTGTCGCATTGTACATACTCTTTCAACTCGCATAGAAGTTGTCCATACAAGTTGCATTTCTCACCTTGCATAGAATATGCATCTCAATGTTGCATGGAGCATGCATTCGCCACGTTTGCATAAAGTATGCATTTCTTACACTTGCATAGAATATGCACTTCTCGCATTCGCGTGGAACATGCATTGTACTTGTCAAAGTTGCTTTCTTATGCAGGCACGATATTGTATGTACGGTTCATTCAAGAGGATTCCGGGTAAGATCATTCCTGTCCTTTGAACAACTTGCTTTGGTTAGAAACATTCGGGTACGCCCGGTGTTTACACCACGTCTTGTTTCGATTAGAAGCATTAGGCTGTGTGCCTGATGTTTATATCTTTTTTTTTGTTAGAAGTATTAGGTTGTGTGCCCGATGCTTATACCACTCCTCGGTTATAAGCGTTTGGATTGTGTGTCCGACGCTTATACTACCTCCTTGTTTTGGTTAGAAACATTGAACATGCTCCGATGTTTATACCACCCTTCGATGCGTGCACCGCTCCTTTTTCCTCTCTCGCGTGTGATACGCTGAGAGGTGTCTCCCTTCCCTCTCTCGTGTGTGATACGCTAAGAGGTGTCTCCCTTCCCTCTCTCGCGTGCGATACGCTGAGAGGTGTTTCCCTTCCCTTTGTTGCGTGTGATACACTGAGAGGTGCTTCTCTTCCCTCTCTCGCGTGTGATACGCTAAGAGGTGTTTCCCTTCCCTCTCTCGCGTGTGATATGCTAAGAGGTGTTTCGTTTGAGACATTGGGTATTTTCGATAGTTGCTTTTAGCCTTTCCTGCGTGAGGCGCAGTGAAGATTGCATAATTTTCTTACATCCTTTCTGTGGGAAATGCGATTCGACTTATGATTCTTGCGTGTGGCGTGTTTTTTTTACATACTTCTTCTCATGAGTGAGATTGTTGTATTTCTTGGTTCACTTAAAATGTCGTATTTTCTTTGCATAATTCTTGTATTCAAAATGCTTCATGACAACTCTCTTTGCATAATCATAAGTTATGCTCTTGCATCTTGCATGTCATTTGCATTTTGCCCCAGCCTACGGGCACATCCATGTATTGTTATCTAGTTTGTTTGTCCAAGTCTTCAGCCTTGTCAAAAATAGGTCGTCTTTGGGCTTTGACATTCACTCACGTCATTTTATGACTCTGAGCTCTGTAAAAGAGGGGCAACAGTAGACACCCAATTTTTTACCGTCCTCAAGACTTGGACTTCATCGTTTGAACACTCGATGATCATCCATGTTCGTATTCATTTTGAGTTCCTGAAGGTCTCGGCTGAGCGCCTTGCCTTGGAGCCTCTCAACTTGTCTATTTTGTGCTTGGTTGTGGACTAAGGGCTTGTAGCTTTGCTTCTAGGGGAAGAGGGTGGCCTCTCAGCCAGGGATTGTTTCCATCGGCCATCAGTGGTGGCCGATCGACCTCATTAATGGTCGACGACCTTTTTTCTATTTTTTTAGATATTTTGTGTGCCAGCTGTTGGTCACTGAAACCACCCTCCATACACGTGTATGGAGGGATGGAAACAAGCTTTTAGCTTGTCAAGCAAGCTTTTGCTTGCATTGTCTACATAAGGGGAGGTCCCTCCTCCTTTTCAGAGGTTCTAAATTTTGAAAAGCAAAATTCTCTCTCTCTCTCTAGAATTCCCCCCCCCTCTCTCTATATTGTGCTATATTGTGCTTGAAAGTGTATTTTCTTCACATATTTGCACTAGAACACCTAGTCAAACACCACTACCTTGTTGCTGAGGTGCTTGAGGGTCTTATTTGGGCTGTTGAAGGTTGGTTTTTGGCTTAGAAGTTGCTGTCTTGCTGCTGTTCTTCAAGGGTAAGCTTCTTTCCCTTTTAAGCTTGTTTTTATACACTAGTTTAGGCCACCTTTTCATGCTATTTTGGCCTAGTTGTCAACTGCAAAAACCTCTATTTTTAAGTGTTAAAAATGTTGGTTTGAGTCCTTGTTGGAGTTAGGGGTGGTCAACCCTCTTTCATTGCTTATTTGCTAAGCTTTGTGCCATCCTTTAAAGCTTTTGAAACAATCTCTTTTTGGCCCTTTAACCGCTGAATTCCAGAGGAATTTCAGTGCTAGAAAGGTGGTCTTGAGGTCCAAAATGGGAGGGGGGTGGTCCCCTCTCCTCATGTCTTGTTTGCATGTGTTGATGGCCTACCAAGTGAGCATGTGTTTCTTCCTTTTTCAAGCTTAGTTCAAGCATGTTTTTGTGACTTTTTGGACCTTCTCTAACTCTGTTTTTGCCTGGTTTGGCCACTTGTTGCTTATATCTTACACTTGTAGTGTAATCTTACTTAATAGCCTTGAATGCCTAATGTTGTAGCCTATTATTCTAGCATGTGTTGGCTCCATTCCAGCATGTTTTTGGCCTTGCTTTAACATTTTTAAGCTCTGTTTTGAGTGGTCTTGGTTCCTTGAGCCTTGTTTTGTATAGCCATAGTGAAGGTAGCATCACTAGTTTTGTGTTTCAAGGCCCTTAATATGTTTTCCTTGAGTTGTTTGCATGATATGGCATCATTTGGCATGTGATTTCAGTGTATATAGCATAGTCACATTCTCACATATTCCACTCTTTCATAGCTTTTGTGAGTTGTGCCTCAGGCCTTGTTTGTGAGCCAATACTTGAGCATAATTTTATTATCTCATGGACTTCCATGTTTTGGCCTTTATTTTGACATATTTGAGGTCTGTCCAGAGTTGGTTTGGTCCTTTGAGTTTGATATCACTTGCTTTTAGAGTGATGCTCTTTATTAGCTTAATGTATTTGGCTTTTGAGCATGCATTACATGAGTTGTTTGCATTGTTTTTAAGTCACTTAGCATGCTATTTCAATGCTGAAATGTGTGTCATTGCACTCCATTGTTTCAAACTTTCATTCGCTTTGAAAGTGGTCTTAAGCCCCTTGTTGGCTTAAGCATGAACTTGAGACATTCAGGGCTATTGGTTTTAATCTTCCCTTGAGGATATCTACTAACCAATAGCATGATACTTTCTTCATGCTCATGGCACTCGAAGCTTAGGTCATCTTTCAAATTAGAGGACTTTTCACAATTGAACTTAACCGGTTAATGGACTAATTGGTAAGTTAAAATGAGTAAACAAGAATTGAATCAAGTAAAACATGCCAAGATAACATATGTGTGTTGTATTGCTTTTGTTTGGATCGGACGTTAATCCAAACACAAGAAATGTGAGACGTTTCATACTCAAAGTGATGAAACGTGTCGCATTCCTTGATCTTCGTCACCCTTGAGCATGCATGATAGGTTGACGACACTTTGAGTCTTATGTGCGCATTCACTAAGCTTGTACAAGCTTGGTTCTTTGGCTACCATGCATTGAAAATGCTTGATTGGTGGCTTGAGAGTCAAATGCGACACTTCTTTGAGTTTCAGACATGGTAAGGAGGGTGGCAGTACACACATTCCCTTGCAAATATATCGTCATGCCTCTGTTTGCTCTCTGTTGCAGCAAAAGAAGGAATTCTAGGGAAGCAGTGGCCGACTGGCAACATGTCCTAGCCGACCGGCCACCAAAGAAGCCGACTGGCCACCAGTGTTGGCCGATGATCACCAACCATGGCCGATCGACCATCAGTGTGTTCTTGAGATCAAACAAAAGCAATCTGGAGGTTAGCCCAATGCAAATAGAGGCATCTAGAGGCAAGGCAATGGATTTTTGGGAGAAAGCAATCGAGCATGCATACTTCCCTCGCCCACGAGGCCATCCTTATCGCTTTATTAGCTAGATGTAGTTAATTACATGTGTTGTGATTAATTTAGCTTAGTTCATGTTGTGACAATCTAATTAGCTTAGATTAGCTAGTTATTCAATTCAGTTTGTAATAATTAATTAGCTAGAACAGTTAATTAGTTAGCCTGTAATAATTAGCTTAATTAGCATAGCTAGTTAGCTTATTTATTCGGACCTTCCGTCGAGAGGGCGCAATGTTGTAATAAGTATGTGTGTGTGTGTGTGCATGTCTTCCAACCCCACTTCTTTTTCCCTTTTACTTATCAGCTTTCGATGGTTAGTTTAGGGCATATTTCAATTAGCATCCTTATGCTTGCATGCGTGCATCATTCATTTGTATTGCATGCACCGGGCTCAGCGCATCATTCAAACTACATTGTATTTCAATACACTTACTTGAATACGTGTTTTAAAACATGTTATCAAGTGTTGCATTCATATGCCATTTTAGACAGCCGAGCCTATTTAGTTGCATTATTGCATCTGTTGCATTAGGCAACTTGTATAGTTAGGATCATGCATTGATTTCTAACTAGTTCTCTGTTTTGGCTGGGAGTACACTGTAAGTGTTTACGCTTTAGCATACTTGCATGAGTGTGAATGTTGCCATGATAGCATGCTTACCATGAGGCTATTTGCTTAAATGATAAAATGCATGAATGCCTGTGGATGGAGGCTTTTTTACTTGAATTGGGACAATTTATCAAATGTGAGTTTTAAGCCCACTTTGCGAAGTGGCAAATCATGTTTTTAAGCCCACTTGAGGGTGGCAAATCCGTGCTTTAGCCTACTTGCAAGTAGCACTTTCAAACCCTTTTCGAAAAACAAACATGAGTTGTTTTGTTCCAATTCTCGTGATTGAGTCTATACTTGTGTTCTGTGCGCATCACATAGTAAGTTAGATTAATAACGGTTATAAGAACACATGTGTTTATAAAACAACATATCATGCTTAATAGAGGCCGATCCTTCGATCGGGCGAGCGGGGGTGCTCATTTCAGGACCTTCCCCTCTCGTACCCAAGTTCCCGAGCCGAGGCAACTTTGGTGATGACGGACACGTGGCCTTTGGCATGAGTCAGGGTTTCCTAAATTTCACAAAAATAAAACATTTAGGTGGCGACTCTGTAATCTGGCAAAGCAGTCCATGTTTGGCGCTTTTTCATTCAAAATTGATTTTTCAAAACCAGTTGCCAGATTTGGACTCTTTGGTGTTTATCAGTCTCACATTGCACTTTGTGAGATTAGATTCAGAACTGTGACAGGAGTCCGAACTGTAGTAGCAGGAACCAATTCGCGCCCTCTCCAAAAGGGGGCGCACGGAGAAGTTCAGGCAGTCTACACCAAGTATGGTAATTAGGTTAATAAAACACATAAGTACATAACTTTTAAGTGAAAATCTATTAATGAAGGAATTACTCTTAAAGACAATTAAGAAATTTGCCAATTGGGTCTTGAATGTAATCCATGATAGTTGTTTATGATTGATTGTGTTATTTGACACATTGAGATCTCATTAATTGTGTTTTTGATATATTTTCTGTTATGAAATGAGTACGTACATATATGAGAATGAACGAATGAATGAATGATAACAAGAATAGTCTTTCATAAAAAGACATTATCGTTGGACCTCTTTATACTCTTCACTTAAAAGGCTATGTTAAACTAGTTGCTAGTGTTGTAGTAAATGGAAGGAACTATATCGCACTATTGGTATAGAATCGCCATGACTGACATTAGTAAACTATTTAATTATAATATTATGATGATGACCAAATTAAATGTAATATTGAATATGGTTTATTGTGTTAACCTTGTTAAATCTTGACGCAAGTTATCATATGGGCCAAGTGGGAGAATGTAAGACTAAATTAATTATTTAGTCTTTATGTTGACCCACATGATATGTGTCACGCCCCCAAACCGCCCCTAGTAGTTTGGTGCCGTGATGGCCAGTAATCCGAGATTACCGAAGGCCGACTTACAAGAATCATCCACAATCAGAGTATAAAGTATGGGGCTTACAAGTGCGGAAGCAATATATATATATACATATACAGAATCTAAAGAGTCCATGAGAGCCGTGCTTAAGTCCAATGAAATGACATACATTTTTACAAGGTCTTACAACTTAGATACAATAAGGAAATGAGATACAAAATACATCTTGACCAAAAGGCTTCTCAAGCCGACATATACAAGTACACATGAAATATAGACTAAGAAGCATAATCTTCAAGATGGTACAAAATGCTAATCCAAAACACGTCGGCAATGCACCCAAAAACACATCGGCTACACGTCTAGGCCTCATTGCCTTCTTGCTCATCACCTACATATATATAGAGAGGGTGAGCTTGGATACTCAGTGAATGATATTAGAAATAAAGGTTTTGCATGATTGATATCCAAGATTTCTTCCAAAACAATACATAGCATACTTTACAATCAAGAGGGAAATCAAGTTCATTGCCGGCCTTTCAAGTCCTTTGGATGTTATTACATCTACTTAATACAAGAGGGTGATGACATTCCCAAAACAAGAG
>NW_021025465.1:11911-92367 GCF_004153795.1 Camellia sinensis | reverse complement strand
CGAATGTCCCGGAGGAAATCCCGTTTTGTTCATTTGGGCTTACTACAGTTCAGGACTCAATGTCACAGTTTTGTATCTAATCTCGCAGAGTGCGAAGACAAGCTTCATAAGAGGGAGATCCCTCCATACACGTGTATGGAGGGGAGCAAAAGCAAGACAGCTGTCTTAAAATATCTGCAAAAGCAGATGCACAGTAATCGGCCGGCCAAAAATGCCATCTTGGCCAAAAAGAGTGCCGACCGGCACTAAAAAGTGCTGACCGGCAACAAATAGTGCCGGCCGGCAATATACATTGCCGGTGGCAGCAAAAACCAGCCGGTGGCCTCTAGCCACTGCCGGTGGTGGGTGAGGATGGTCTACAAGCCGTACCCTGCCTCTCAAAGGCAAGATGCAAGTGTTTGGTGTAAAACCAGACACTAAACGGTCGAGTTCGGAGATCCTGAGACAAGGCGCATAGCCAGGACCTCCGGGAACTCCAAACGAACACAAACATGGATGATCACCGAGTGTTCAAACGGTGACGTCCAAGTCTTGAGGACGGTCAAAAATGGGGTGTCTACAGTAACTGAGCTATTCCAAGCTAAATCCCATTTACTTACAAACTCAACTCTCTACATTTCTTCTCCGATTATTGATTTCCACACCAGAGGGGTTATCTGGCCAACCCCGACCGGGCAGCTCTTACGGTGCTTCTTGTGGCAAGAACCTCAATCCTTAGATAGTCCAACTAAGCATGGAGCCCCGATCCACTTTTATCTAGTACAGAATATGGTACGCACAATTGGTGCGATGAACGTGGATCACTTCATCTCTAAGCTCTGCACTCAGTTCCGGCGATGGGGATTGAGGACATCCCACCTTCGACACATACTCCACAGGCGGAGAAGACAAAGGACAAAGGCTTGGCACTCCCAACAATCCTAGAAGAACAAACTGGAAATAATAACCGAACCCCTAAATCCGTCGAGCATCGATTACCCTTCGCTGGAGGTTCTTCTCATCACTTTCTTCTAGAAAAGGATTACAGAGATTGAATCATAGACTCCATGGGGATGGAGATACAGGAGCTGAAAGCACAACTTAAAAGGGTGCTGGGTGAGCCAACAGAAAATAAGACTAAAGCAGAGCCGTCTCGCTTGCGACGGAGGAGCTCATCGAGAGAGCCGCCAGTGAAGAAGTTCCCCAGAAATGAGTCTGGGCAACAAAGTCATCCTATCCCGGTACAGAGTGAGGCGGCAAGCAGCCACACCCGTAGGTCACGCGAAAGAAGGGCTAAGAGGCAGAAGACGATTGGCCAATAGACTGAATACCCTCCTCAAGACCTTCGTACTTGGTTGATCGGCAACAAGCAGAACGAGCAACATCGGGATCATCTGGACCGTACCGTTCACCAGAGAGAGCACCGAGCGCTGGATAGGCTTGTCTCCTCGCCATTCTCCCCAGAGATTGAGACCATGAGACCTCCAAAGAAATTCACCCTACCAAAGTTCACTTCGTACGATGGAAGTCGGACCCGCTGACACATATTTGCCATTACAAACAGATGATGACTCTATGGAGCCGAGATGAGGCACTGATGTGTAAAGTCTTCCCATCCAGCTTGTGAGAAACTGGACTTCGATGGTTCGATCGACTCCCCGCTGGATCGATTCATGGCTGGAAGCAGCTCTCCGAAGAGTTCCTAGCCAGGTTCGTCTCCAACACTAAGATCCCGAAGGAGCCAGATACACTATTCGGCCTCCGAAAGGAGCAGGAGGAAACGCTACGCAGTTATGCTAGGAGGTACTGGGAAGAGTGCAATGACCTGGAGGAAAATGTATGCAGTGAGCAGATGGCCGTCACGTCTTTTAAACATGGTCTGCGCCCAGAAAGTAAGTTGAGATAATCACTTACCAAGTGCCCGACCACAGCATTGAAAGATTTGCATGCCAGGATTGAGCAATACGCTCGCCTCGAAGATGATCAGATCCCCATCGAAGTAGCATCAGCAGAACAAACAGCTCGACACAAGAAGAGAACAGATCGAGGGGAACACTGGGGGCTCACTGTGAATGAAGTGGATAAGTCCAAATCTCACGATGCCATTGTGACTGCATTCAAAGAGCCGATCTATTGAATCCTAGAAAAGATCAAGAGAGAGCCCTTCTTTGTTTGGCCGTCGAAAATGTTGGGAGATCAGGCTCGGCGCAATCAGAAGCTCCAATGCACCTACCATCAAGACAGGGGGCACATGACTCAGAACTGCAGGGCACTGAAGCAACACTTGGAGGACCTAGTAGCAACTGGACACCTCCGGGATTACAATGATCAAGATAAGGAAGTGACCTAACCGGGGAACCCACCACCAGAACTGAATATTGAGCACCCACCTCGGTTGATAATAAATGTGATCCATGAAACGCGACTCAGGAACCTGAGGAGACATTGAAAGAAGAGATTGCTATGGCTATGCAGATTCAGCAGGTCATGTCAGTACCCGAACCCGCCCTCGTGGGTTGAGGACATAACCGACCAGTAATCATGAGATTACCTACGGCCTCAAACCTTACCAAAAGTATGTTAACAGAGTTAATGGGGGCCAAACGGAAGCAGTTTAAAACTTTGTCCATAGAGCTGTGCTTACATGGCACATCATAACAAACCATACATACGCATACTAATAACTTACAACAAATATCTACTGCACAAGGTTCTGTACATACAGGATCATATAAGTCTAAGTCAACCCAAGAAAACTATATACAATGTATTCAAAGACTTCACCCACATGACAATATAAAACAGAATGACAAAAGGCCAAGACGGGTCTCGTGCGTGAGACGCAAGGGCTGACTCTTCAAAACCTTTGTTGTTCCACACAGACATTACTGGGGCTGGGTCTGGACTTCTCTTGGCTCACCTACAGACACATGAATGAGCGTGAGCGATAGCCCAGTGAAAAATATCAAATAAAGAAGTTATACAAACGATATGTAGAATAACATACTTCAAACGGCCTTGGACCCAATTCATATTTTCATTTATTTCAACTGGCCTTTGGCCCATTCATTTATTAGTATCGAAATGACCCTTGGCCCATTCATTCATTCATGTCAAAACGGCCTTTGGCCCATTCATTCATTCGTGTCAAAACGGCCTCTGGCCATTCATTCATGTCAAAACGGCCATTGGCCCATTCATTCATGTCAAAACGACCTCTGGCCCATTCATTCATTCTTGTCAAAACAGCCTCTGGCCCATTCACTCTATTATTTAGCTCAAACTGGCCTCTGGCCCATTCATTTGGCATAGCAACATTGTCCACTAATCGAATCAACGAACTTATAAAACTTACATAGAAGTAAGTAATTTGGACAACAACATATTTCAAATATCTTTGTTAAGATATTACTCACAGTGATCGGTTGGTTGGTTTTCCCTGGAGCTGGACCCTACACATTCCATGAACACAAAAGGGTCACAAACAATTCAATCCGTTCTAAATTCCCCATATTCCTCTTTAGGCTTCATTCTTATCTCTTTAACTCATTTATAATGCTCAATGTATGCCTAAGAGTGCTTGCAAGTGAAAGAGAATGGAAAACAGAACACAGAATGCGTTTTCAAAATTTCAAAAAACAGGGTCCCCGCTCAAGCGTGGACTTTCCCGCTCGAGCAGACCCACGAGGCCTGCAAAAGTACTGGATATATCAAATTTACGCTCGATCGCAAACCTTGGTGGTCGACCGAAAGGCCTCTCTGCATGGCTCCCCACTCAAACGTGAACTTCCCTGCTCGAGCAGACACCATGTCTGCAGAAAATATTGGGAACGCGAATTTCACGCTCGAGCGGCGGTTTCCCCGCTCGAGCGGACATCAAAATTCTGGAAAATCCAGAACATGTTCTTAAGCTTCAATTTGATGTTCAAAGGTTCCAAATGCATGATTTAGGCTCAAACTTCACATATACATATTCTAGCATGGTATAAACACCAAATTACAACACAATGAAGCTCAAATTCACAATTTAATCCCATGCATGTTTCAAATTAACTCAACCTCATCACCAACACACTAGATTCAAATATGCAAGACTCAAACTCCTATGATTTGCACTTGCATGTGAAATATACACAATATCCTCAAATTAATTGGTGAAGAGATGATCAAATACATGGTCATTAATCAAAACTCAACATAGATTACATACTTTATGCTCAAACATATAAATTTATGGCAATTTTTTACATGCATGTGTTCTAAGACTTCAAATTCAACAAAACCAACTCAATTTCATCATAATCAATCTAACTCATGTTCTTGACCATTAATCAAACTTGAATCCACAATTTACAACATTAAACTCATGAATTCCCTTACCTAGGAGCTCAATCTACCAAACTATAGCAATTTCTTGAGTTTAATCTTCAAATTCCCCAAACCTTGAGCCAAGATTACACAATTCTCTCCCTCTCTCTCTCTATAGCCAGCCCTCTCTCTTCTTTGAGTTCAAAATCAGCCAAATGAAGCTATAAAGAGAGAATTGAGGGTGTAGTGCTCTATTACAACCAATTCCACTAATTCTAATATAATAATAATAAAGTAATTGGGCACTAATTCATCAATTTAATAAATTTAATCTGATCCAAATTAATTTTCAATCAAATTTCACCGTAGGCTCTAAAAATTATGCCAATCACAATAGTGCGACCAATTTCAGTTTCGGTGGCCGATAGGGCCTTCAATTTAATTTTCAAAGCAGACAATCAAACAGATATTCCTACGGTGAACAGATAGAAATTCAAAACCACATATTTTCATATAATGGCACACAAAATCAAGTTAAACACATAACCATACTCATATTAAGGACCAATTAACATATTGCGGAACAGGGATATCACAGCCTGCATCGAAAAAGGTACGCGTGATACCCAAATCCCCATTGTGCACTGTTTCATTTACTAGAAAGGATTTAGAAGGCATACAGCACCCACACACTGATGCATTGATTATAACTGTGGGAATTGGGAAACGGTTTGATGTAAAACAAGTCCTGGTAGATCAAGACAGTGCAGCAGACATATTGTACTATGACTTGTTTAGAAAGCTTGGTCTCTCCGAGCAGCACCTCACCCCAGCGGTAGCTCCGTTAGTTGGCTTCAATTCACAGCCGGAATGGCTGCTTGAAACAAAAACCCTCCAGATAGAGTTTCTAGTTATAAATACACCATCCCCTTACAACGCCATACTTGGCCATTCATGGATTCATCAAATGGAGGCGGTCCCTTCAACCTACCACCAACTCATCCATTTCCCAACAAAACATGGAGTAGAGCAGATCTCAGGGGATCAAGTTACGTCCAAACATTACTTCATAGCGGCATGAAAGGAAAAGCAACTCTGCAACCGGGTACAGACAGTGGAAGTGGCCGAACAACCAGTCTTGGAAGATGTAGGGGGAGCCTCAGAGAAAAAGATAGTAGAGGATTTGGAGAAAGTCCTGGTAAAGAGGATGATCAAGAAAAGTACTTCCTTATCGGTACCTCGCTAGGCGCTGATGAGAAACTTTAGCTGCTGGAACTGCTGAGGGAAAATATAGAGGTACTCGCATGGTCAGCATATGATACTCCAGTGTTGGACCCAGAATTCGCTTGCCACAAGCTCAACATCAACCCTTCCGCTCGGCCCGTAGTACAGAAAAGTCAGAGATCCTCAGTTGAGCACACTGAAGCAGTAATTGCCGAAGTCAAAAAACTCCTGGCATCGAGAGCGATCAGAGAAGTTCAGTACCCGCAATGGCTGACCAACACAATCGCAGTAAAAAAAAAGAATGGAAAATGGAGAGTTTGCATTGACTTTACTTGCCTAAACAAAGCCTGCCCTAAAGATAGCTTTCCGCTGCCTCACATCGATCAACTGGTAGACTCAACAGTAGGGCATGAGCACATGAGCTTTCTGGACGCTTATAGCGGCTATCACCAGATACCACTGTTCGATCCAGACCAAGAAAAGACAGAATTCATCACTCCAAGGGGAACTTACTGCTACAAAGTAATGTTGTTCGGCCTCAAGAACGCTGGGGCAACCTACTAGCGGATGATCACTCAGATGTTCAAGGACCAACTTGGGAAAAGCATGGAAGCTTATATAGATGATATGGTAGTGAAAAGCAAGCTCGCTATAAACCACCTCACAGACTTGAGAGAAGTTTTTGGCATCTTGAAAAACCATCAGCTTTGCCTCAATGCCTCAAAATGCGCTTTCGGGGTAGAAACAGGAAAGTTCTTGGGATACATGGTCACTCACAGAGGAATTGAAGCGAATTCGGATCAAATCAAAGCAATACAAGATCTGGAAGTACCAACAAAGGCTAAAGAGCTGCAGAAACTGGCCGGAATGGCGGCCGCACTAAATCGATTCATCAGCAAATCTTCAGATCGGATGAAGCCCTTCTTCCAGCTATTGAGGAAAATGGCAGCGTTTGAATGGAGTTGCGAATGTACCGAAGCACTGCAAAGTCTCAAAAGATACCTTAGCACACCACCTCTTCTGTCCACTCCAGAACCAGGAGAGGAGCTGTACCTATATCTTGCAGTCTCAGATCATGCCGTAAGCACAGTATTAATTCAAAAAATTAACAAGGAACAGAGGCCAGTATACTATGTTAGCAAGACTTTACTAGATGTTGAGAAACGGTATCTACCATTGGAAAAGTTAACTTACGCGCTGCTTATCACCTTAAGAAAGTTACAACATTACTTTCAGGGCCATACCATTAACGTCCTCACTGAATTCCCCCTCAGATCTGTATTCAGCTGAGCTAATTTCTCTAGCCAAACAGCAAAATAGGTGGTAGAACTTGGTGAGTTTGACATTCAGTATCAACCCAAGACGGCGATCAAGGCCCAGGTCTTAGCAGATTTCATCGCAGAATTTGCTCCCACCCAGAGTACCGAGCCGGGGAATCCGAGTTCGGCACAGGTGTCATGCACCACCGAACAAGGAAAGCCCTGCGCTTCAGAAGCATGGAAACTCTTTATTGGAAACATTTGGCAGCTTTATGTTGACGGGTCGTCCAATAACCGAGGCTCAGGGGCAGGAGTAGTACTTATCTCACCAAATGGATTTATCTGGGAACAGACTTTCAAGCTCGATTGGAAGGCTTCAAACAACGAGGCAAAGTACGAAGCGTTATTGGCTAGCTTACGTAGTGCCGAACACTTCAGTGCAGAACAGCTTCTTGTTTTCAGCGATTCACAACTAGTTGTAACCTAGCTTTCTGGGGTCTATGAAACACGAGAAAAAAGAATGGCTATGTACGCAGGCAAGGCCAGAGACTTGCTCAAAAAGTTTCAATCCATATGAGTGAAATGAATTAGTCGGGACAAAAACAGCCACGCTGATGCTCTGGCTTGCCTCAGCTCATCAGTGGATACCAAAGATGCTAGAAAAGTTTGGGTTGAGTTCATGCCAGAACCAAGCATTGCATCTCCAGTCCTCTGCAGCAACCTAGAGCCGAGCTGGATGGATCTGATACTTGCTTTTCTAAAATTCGATACTCTCCCCGAAGACAAAAAGGAAGCCAACAAAGTCAGACATAAGTCAGCTCGATTTTGGATCCCATCATCTGGGAAGCTGTACAGACGCTCCTATCTTGGCCATTATCTTCTATGTGTGCATCCAAATCTGGTCGAGAATGTTCTCTACGAAATTCACGATGGGATTTGTTGATGCCACGTTGGTGGAAGGTCACTGGCGCACCGAGCCCTCACTCATAGGTATTGGTGGCCACGGATGCAACAAGATGCGTAGCAGTATGTACAGAAGTGTGATAAATGTCAGAGGTTCACTCCACTCATTCATCAGCCAGCCAAAACTCTCACTCTACTCAACAACCCATGGGCCTTTGCCCAATGGGGTCTGGATATTGTCGGACCATTGGCACGAGGCACTGGGAACAGGCAATTCTTCATTGCTACAACCGACTATTTCACTAAGTTGGTTGAAGTCGAGGCGCTGGCAAGTATCAAAGAAGTGGATACAAAGCGGTTTGTCATGAGAAATGTGGTGGCGCATTTCAGCATCCCGCGAATACTGATTGCGGACAATGGAACACAGTTCGATGGTAAGAACTTCAGAAAGTTTTGTGCTGACCTCAGGATTGAGTATAGGAACTCTTCTCCAGGGTACCCACAAAGTAATGGACAGGCAGAAGCGTCAAACAAAACCATCATCAACGGAGTAAAGAAACGGCTTGAACATGCAAAAGGCAAATGGGTTGAAGAGTTACCCCACGTATTGTGGGCCTACCGAACCACAACATGGCATTCAATAGGGGAAACACTCCCTAACTTATGGAATGGAGCCCATCATCCCACTCGAAGTAGGTCTCCCAACCCTTCGGTCTGAATTGTTTGAAAGCACCAATAATGAGGAAGCTATTGCACAAGCACTAGATATGGCAGAGGGCCGAAGAGAAGCAGCACTGATCAGACTTGTAGTGTATCAGCAGCAGCTCATCAAGAGTTTCAACCAAAAATTTTTCCTAAGGCAATTTACACCTGGAGAACTGGTTTTGAGGAAAGTTATGGATCACAAAAGGGTGCCTGGCGAGGGCAAACTTGGGCCTAACTGGGAGGGTCCATACAAAGTCACAATTGTTGTTGGAAATGGAGCTTACTACCTAGAGGATCTAAAAGGTAGAGCTATACCTCGGCCCTGGAATGTAGCAAATCTCAAGAAATACTATCAATAGAATTATCCCCCAACTTCTCTATCAGAATGTAAAGGTATTTATCTATTGACCAATGCAAATGCTTCCCCACTTCTCTCAAATTTATCAAATTCTTGTAATTAGCTTTGATGTTTATCAAACGGAACTAGCTTTGGTACTTACCAAACGGAAATAGCTTTGATGTTTATCAAACGGAATTAGCTTTGGTACTCACCAAACGGAATTAGCTTTGATGTTTATCAAACAGAATTAGCTTTGGTACTCACCAAACGAAATTAGTTTTGATGTTTATCAAAAGGAATTAGCTTTGGTCCTTACCAAACGAAATTAGCTTTGATGTTTATCTGATGTTTATCAAACGGAATTAGCTTTGGTCCTTACCAAACGGAATTAGCTTTGGTCTTAACCCAAATGGACTTAGTTTCAGAGTGACTGAACATAATTTAAATTTGGTTAGCACTCAAACATGCCAAGTGGTATTGCTTAGTGGAATTGTGTTTTGCAACTAAATTGGACGTTAGCCAAGTGGAATTGCTTGGTGCAAACCACACTAACATATCTTAAGTAAGCATCTCTGAATCCACAGAATTTCTTAAGTATCAACACGTCAACACTTCAGTACTAATGCGAACAAATAGAGTTGGAACAAACTTGGCTAAGCTCTGTCAAGAGCAAACTTCCAGCATTAGTCATACTCAACTCCCGCTGGGGGCAAACAATTGTTTTTTTTCAAACCAACCTGGACCTGAGTAAGACACCTCTTCATGCCTTTATCCCATTCAAATGCACCTGTGCTATCAAAGTTGCAACAAACTTAAGCAGTTCTACCTAAGAGCACAATCTTCAGTACTAATCTTACTTAGCTTCAAGTGCGGGCAAACAATTGTTTTTTAGAACCAACCTAGACCTAAGTAAGACCCTCTTCCTTTCATTATGAAATCAAACACAACCAAGTAACATATTCGTTAGCCAGACTGAGCATCTGTATGGCCCCGAGGTCCCAATAGTGCTCGGCCGGGGGCAAACAGTACAGAACGAGACCGAGCATCTATTCGGCCCCGAGGTCCCAACGGTGCTCGGCCGGGGGCAAACAGTACAAAAAACATTCAGACATAAAAGCCAAACAGCATCAGATTGCAAGTTCAAAAGGAAAACCCTTTATTCAACAAAAGGCATAGATGGCCTCATAGCCAGCAACAAAAAAAAAAAAAAATTGTCTTGGCAAGTATAGAGAGAAAACTCGTCAAAGGGACCGAGCCACAGTACATCAAAACAAAAAAGCAAAAACTTCAATTCCTTTCAGAGAAAACTTCAACTTTCATTAACAGAGGGAACCTCAGGAGCAACGTCCACGATCTTGTCCATGCCGTCTTGGGGAGGAAAAGTAGAGGCAGCTCCAACTTCCTGAGAAGTAGAAGCCTCCTTAACCACATCTCCCGCAGCTTCAGTCTCTAGGGTTTCACCCCCTTCAACATTCACCGTTTGAATGGCAACATCACTGTCCGGAGTCTTGTTTGCAGAATCAATTTTTGGGGAAACTTCAGCCGAAAGAACAGCAGGGTGGAGACAATCTTTGAACCCAAGGATCTTGAAGGAACTGGGACATCCTAAAATAGGGGAGAGCCTTCAGGAACTAGGGCAGCTGCTAAAGCACTCGTCCAACCCTTTAGAAAGAGCTTGTCTCGCAGCACTAGTACCTCCTCTTTATAGGCAGCCCCAGCCTCATCCCAACCTTGTTTTCAATGCTTGGCCTCCAATGCAGAACGCTTGGCAACCATCACCACGATAACGGCCTCCAGCTCGACCACTTTTCCTTCAAGTCAAGCTTGCGCCCCAATAGCAGCCTCCTTTGATTTTTCAGCTGAAGTAACAATCTTGTTCAAACGAAATGCCTCCTTTTCGGCAGTTTAGCGTCCTTCTTTCTCGGTCTCCAGGCTCACTGTCAGTCTCTCAGCATTCATTGCGGCCTCCAGCACGACCTTTTCTAGTTCTTCAGCGTGGGTGATAGACAGATGCATCCTCTGAATACACTACAAAGGACAGTAAAGTATTAAAAGAAAAGGAAACAGCAGCATAACATCAAAAACAAGCAAAAGAAGAAAACACTTACAGCAGTCATCATCTGAAGGGTCCCCTTTAGAATATGAATATCGCAGGGCCCATTATGGTCAGCCATGTCAACCGGCATCAACAGAAACCTGGTCAAATCAAAAGCAAAATCTTGGGAAGCAACAACCGAATCAGAAGTAGAAATGGGCCTGCCTTGATGCAACATCGGCGGCTCCTATTTCTCAAATGCCTCATCCTCAACAAGATCCTCAAAAGCTTCCTCCACCACTGCCTTGCCAGTCTCTCTCCTCCTCTTTTTTGCTCTCGCAGCAACCAAAGCAGAGGGCTCGGCAACAGTAGCAGGGGTCCTAGCAGCTCCCACCTCCAATTTCACTTCCATGAGGCTCTTCGCCTTGGCCTTTTCCAAAGGGGTTTCCAAAACATCGGAGGCGCCAAAAGCCTCAGCCTCCAAATCCACCAGCACTCTTCTCTTCAACACAGACCCGCCCTCTGCGAAACTGGGAACAGGAGAGGGCATTCTCTCAGACGGTGCACCTTGGCTTCGGTGACGATTCGTAACTAGAGGAGTGAAGGATGTGTCAGTCTCAACTTCAGAATCCAGAAGGGATGCAGCAAGCCTCGCCTTCTTCGGAATGGTGGAGCGGTAAGTCGACTAGTAATCCCACAACTCGGGCGCAGATCTCTTCTTGTAGCTCAGAGCAGCTTTTATGGCCTTAGTGTTTTCCCAATTTGGCCTGCGTTGAAAACGAGAGGCCTCTGTAAAAAAGAAATGACTCATTAGAGCAACATCCAAAACAAGGTAAGAAATACAAAAGACACTAGAGGGAAGGACCTGAACCTGGGTAGCCGTCCTTCTGAGGCATCCGTTCTGTAACGCCATCAACATAAACCCATAATTCGTACAATATTGGCATGCTCAGACATAAAAGAAATAAGCATAATTACATTTCATCAGAGTATCCATTACAAAATGTATTACGTGTTGACAACAAAAGTAAACGCCCTATAGGCTTACAACTTTCCAAGTCAACACTTGGGTTACAAAAAGAGAGTACTAACTCAATACACAAAATAAGCCCTTGGCTTGATATATATGTAGTACAAAAATATAATCACAAAAGATGTCCCAGCCACTAAGCCTCTCAAGCTATGCCCTTGGAGGTGGCATGCTACCTGTACCTGAAAATGATGTCCCATATAGGGTGAGCCAACGCCCAGTACAAATATGCTAAACAAAATATGAGCAATAACTAAAACATCAGCACTTGATAAATGTTCAACTTAACAAAACTCAACTTATAAACATGGTTCAGAACATGGCCAAATAACTTAAATGAGGCTACATCTCATGCCAATACTACAACCTGCCATTTTACAGAAATTGCGTCTGCGGGATTCGGCACCCATGTATTTTCATTCTCTTATGGCCATTTTACGGATATTTCATCCGCGGGACTCGGCACCCATGTATAGATATATTCGGATTGCCATTTTACGAAAATTGCGTCCGCAGGATTCGGCACCCATGTATAATTATATTCAAATGGCCATTTTACGGAAATTTCATCCACGGGATTCGGCACCCATGTATTCAAATACACAACATGATTAGTTTCAATTCACCTAATCATCATGCAATGTCTACAACAATCGAGACTATCCTCCACCGATAGCCCAAAGCAGTTATTTCTAAACAGATAATAAATGCCTCAACAGATATATAATTGACATTTTCAAAAGTGAGCGATTTATAAATCCAACTCCACCATTCTATCTCATAATGAGCAATTTTCATTATCCCCAACTCAATTTCATAACAAATGTCATTAATTACACTAATGATCCAAATATACCCAAATATGGCATTTTTCCTTTTAAGCTCAATATTGAGCCAAAGGTCCAAATTTTATCAACAACATCAATAATCTCTTTTTATGACCCCAAATATATATATATATATATATATATGAGTCAAAAAGACAAAACCCCTCTTTTTCAATATAATACATTACAAACCCTAACTTCCCAAACCAAACCATTTATACAAAAGCTCTACATTTAGGTTAAAGATCATAAAGATGAGTTGGAATCCCTACCTCAAGAGATGAAACCCAAAAGAAATGATGAAGAACTCGAAAATGCTCCAAATCCCAAGATTCTCAAATCAAAATGTAGCCCTCAACGATCAACACACTTTTTACAAAGACACCAAGGGAGTGAATCACTCTAGTTAGATCAAACCCTAGAGAGAAGGAAGATTCTAGAGAGAGGAGCTCTCAAAATCGGTTTTTGGGAAAGTAAGAGAGAGAATAAAAGTTGAAAAGTGATTCAAAAATGTCCAGCTGCCAACTGATATACGACTCTCCCGCTCGAGCGGAGAATAGAACGCTCGAGCTTCAAGCACAAAAATCTGGACCCGCTCGAGCGCAAGAAGGCCCGCTCGAGCGCCAAGACACAAAAACAAAACACATCCGCTCGAGCGCGAGAACCAGTCCGCTCGAGCGTAGATTCTCCTCTCCCAGAACTTTCACAGAAAATGAACACTCTGCTCGAGCGCGACCCGCTCGAGCGTAAGGAAACTCGCTCGAGCGTGAAAAACACGTCTGCAGATGTTTTGTAGAGGCACAGATACTGGAAGTGTGTAAATTTCACTCGAGCACAAAGGGACCCGCTCGAGCGGACCAACAACAAAAACAAACTCCGCTCGAGCGCAAAAGGATCCCCTCGAGCGGACCACCAAAAGTCTGGACAACAAGGAATGAGACCAAGGCTCAACTAACCTGTTCGAAACGCGCCCAACACATCCTAAAACTCAAACATAGGGAATTAAAGGATGACAACAAGACATACAACCATCAACTCCACGGAACCAAAGTTCGGAATACAACAAATACAAAAAGGAAAAACCAGGATCATTATAACCTTCCCCCCTTAAAGAATTTCTCCCCCGAAATTAAATACAAGTTTTTCAAAAACAGGATTTCCCAATTATCATCATTATCACAAAGTAAAATTCAACAACTTGACCCAATACCGGTCATCTCATCTCTTTCCAAGAGGCCAATCACAATATATAATTCAATATGCATTATTAACATGCTTCCCCTTGAAATTAACCAATTTCAACACATTCTCCACAATTCTATAATATTTGCAACATTAATATCATGTTTGCATTTCTACAATACATTTAACATACACTATGTTAAAATAAGTTCCATTAATCACAACATATACAATGTTTTACAACTTAAGACATATATAATGCTCTTAAAGTTCAACAATATTACAAAATTCCCAATACATGATTACACATCAACAAACATGTCCTGATATTTCTCACGGACCTCTAACTCACATTTCCAAGTGGCTTTTTCCACTCAGTGATGCTTCCACAAAACTTTCACCAAAGGTATGGTCTTGCCTCGCAAGACTTGATCCCGCCTATCCAGGACCCGAACCGATCTCTCCTCATATGAAGCATCCTCATCTACCTCTAAGTCGGTCCAATCCAACACGTGCGATGGATCCGGCTCGTACTTCCGAAGCATACTAACATGAAATACGTCATGTACCCCGGACAACTGTGGTGGCAAAGCCAAATGATAAGCGACCTCCCCAATCCTCTCAAGGATCTCAAAGGGACCGATAAACCGAGGGGACAACTTCCCACTCTTCCCAAACCTCATCAAACCCCGCCTAGGTGATATTTTCAGAAAAACATGATCACCCGTCTCAAAAGCCAAAGGCCTCCTCCTTCGGTCGGCATAACTCTTTTGGCGACTCTGGGCTGTAACAAGCCTCCTACGGATAAGTTCAACCTTCTCCGTCGTTTCCCTCACCAACTCCGGGCCCAACAAAGGCGCATCACCCACCTCGGCCCAGCAAACCGGAGAACTACACGATCGGCCATATAAGGCCTCAAATGGCGCCATACCGATACTAGACTGAAAGTTGTTGTTGTAGGCAAATTCCACCAAGGGCAAGTGCCTCTCCCACGTCTCACTAAAGTCAAGGACACAACCCCGAAGCATATCCTCAAGGATCTGAATAGTACGCTCGGACTGTCCGTCAGTCTGAGGATGGTAAGCTGTACTAAAGGTCAGTTTAGTGCCCAAGGCACTCTGCAAACTCTGCCACAACCTAGCAGTGAAGCGAGGATCTCTATCAGAGACGATCGACACTGAACTCCGTGCAACCTCACTATGTCCCGAATATACAAGTCGGCAAGATGATCTACCGAATCTTTCACGCGCATAGGAATAAAGTGCGCTGACTTAGTCAATCGGTCTATAACCACCCAAATAGCATCACTACCCTGCTGAGTCCTCAAAAGACCTACAACGAAGTCCATAGTGACATGCTCCCACTTCCACTCGGCAATAGGCAAGGGTTGCAACAAACCCGCTGGCCTCTGATGCTCGGCCTTCACTTGCTAACAAGTAAGGCACTTAGACACGAAAACTGCCACATCCTTCTTCATACCCCGCCACCAAAACTAGCGACCCGAATCTCTATACATCTTAGTGCCTCCTGGATGCACCACAAGACGTGAATGGTGAAACTCTCGGAGTACTTCCTCTCGGCAAAACTCCGGCACAAACAAACGGTCCCGGTATATCACACTCTCGTCGGGATACACCGTCAAACCCTTCTCAACCTTCCCACTGGAGATCTTCCCTCATAGGGATTCTACCTCAAGGTCATCTCTCTTTGCCTCTAACACTCGAGTCACAAGTGTAGGCTGCGCAACAACAGAAGACAAGGCCGCAGCCTCAATGGATTCGCACAGAAGCAAATCGAACTCGCCCAGTGCACCTAACATCTCCCACTCCCGGATGGCTATACAAGCAACATCATTAATGGATTTCCTACTAAGGGCGTCGGCCACAACATTGGCCTTTCTCGAGTGATAGTGCAACTCAAAGTCATAATCCTCAATGAACTCCATCTACCTCTTCTGCCTCAAATTTAAGTCCTTCTGTGTAAATAGGTACTTCAAACTCTTATGATCCGAGAACTCCTCGAATTTCTCACCATACAGGTAGTGTCTCCAAATCTTCAAGGCAAAAATTACTGTTGCTAGTTCTAGGTCGTGAGTAGGGTAAGTCCTCTCGTGAATCTTCAATTGACGTGAGCCATAGGCTACCACTTTCCCTTCTTGCATCAAGACACAACCCAATCCCTCTCGTGAGGCATCACAATAAACCGCATAACCCAAACCTCTCTATGGAATAATCAAGACCGGAGTGGTGGTCAATCTAACCTTCAGCTCCTGGAACGACTTTTCACAAGTCTCACTCCACACGAACTTGACCCCTTTCTGCGTCAATCTAGTCAACGATAAGGCTAGCCTGGAGAAATCCTTCACAAACCGGTGATAATACCCAGCTAATCCCAGAAAACTACGGATCTCAAAAACGCTCTTAGGCTGTGCCCAATCTTGTACTGCCTCAATCTTGGATGTATCAACAGACACCCCTTCCTCGGAAACCACATGGCCTAAGAACGTAACCTCTCTTAGCCAGAACTCATACTTCCCAAATTTGGCATACAGCCTATGGGCTCTAAGCATCTCGAGCACCACCCTCAAGTGTTCCTCGTGCTCCTCCTCTGAAGGCGAATAAATCAGAATGTCATCCACCAAAACGACTACTAAGCGATCTAAGAATTCCCAGAATATCCGGTTCATCAAATCCATAAACACTGCCGGTGCATTGGTGAGCCCGAAAGGCATCACCAGAAACTCATAGTGGCCATACCGCATACGGAATGTCGTTTTCGGAATATCCTCCTCCCTGACGCTCAGCTGATGGTAACTCGATCTTAAGTCTATTTTTGAGAAACAACGGGACCCTTTCAACTGGTCAAACAAGTCATCTATACGGGGCATAGGGTACTTATTCTTAACCGTAGCCCGATTCAACTTCCGGTAGTCGATACAAAGTCTCAAGGCACTATCTTTCTTTTTAGCAAAGAGGGCTGGTGCTCCCCACGGTGAAACACTAGGGCGAACAAAACCCTTATCTAGAAACTCCTGGAGTTGAACCTTCAACTCACTCAACTCGGCTGGGGCAAAATGGTAAGGTGCCATAGAAATCGGCGCTGTGTGTAGACGTCCCGAACGTCCCGGATGAGATCCCCGTTTTGTTCATTTTGGGCTCACTACAGTTCAGGACTCAATGTCACGGTCCTGTATCTAATCTCGCAGAGTAAAATGCAAGACCGATGAATCATCAAAGAGTCCAAATCTGGCAAATCGTTTTGGAAAATAGATTTTTTTAAAGAAGTGCCAAACATGGGCTACTTTGCCAAATACAGAGTCGCCACCTAAATATTTATTTTTGGGGGAACTTAGGAAACCCTGACTCATTGCTTAAGGTCACGTGTCCGTCATCACCAAAGTTGCCTCGGCTCGAGAACTTGGGTACGATTGGGGAAGGTCAGCTATGAGCACCCCCGCTCGCCCGATCAAAGATCGGCCTCTACTAACCATGATATCGAGTTTTGAAAACGTTATGTGTTCTTATTCTGGTTTATTAGCCTAGAATTACTATGTGATGCACACGGCATACAAGTATAGACTGGATCACCTGAATTGGAACAAAATATTTCATGTTTGTTTTGAAAATGGTTTGCCACTCGTAAGTAGGCTAAAATATAGGTTTTGCCACTCTCAAGTGGGCTTAGAAAAGATGGTTTTGCCACTATCTAGTGGGCTTAAAACTCATAGTTAATGCATTGTTCCAATTTAGATAATCCAACATTCACCCACAGGCACGCAGGCAGATATATCGCATAAGCACATAGCCTCATGGTAAGCATGCTATCATGGCAGTCACTCACACACATGCAAGGATGCTAAAGCATAAACACTTACCGAGTACTACGAGCCAAAACAGAAACTAGTTAGTAATCGACACATGATCCTTGTTCATGTTAAGATGGCTAATGCAACACATGCAAAATGCGACTAGAAATAGCCTCAGCTATCCTAAGAATGGCATATGAGATGCTACAACTAACACGTATTCAACTTGGAATTGAAATACAATGCAGTTAGTATGATGCGCCGAGCCCAGTGCATGCAATATAGATGAATGATGCAAGCATGCGAGCACAAGTATGCTAATTGAAACATGCCCTCATCTAACCATCATAGGCTGGTAAATGAAAGGGAGAAAGACGTGGGGTTGGAAGACATGCATCACACACACGCACGCTTATTACAAATTCTCCCTCGCTCGGAGGGACCAAAAGAATAATACAATTTAATTAACCTACAAGCTAATTAAATAATTTAAAGACCACCTAATTAATTAACAAATCAATTAAGCTAAGGAAAGCGGTAAAAGGTCACGGGAAGAGGGATGCACGCATGCTCGGATTGACTTCGCCCGGAAATCCAATGCCATGCACAAGTTGCCTCTGTTTACCTTGCTCTGCTCCTCTTAGGACTACACAAGTCCCATGGTACACCATATGAACACTGGGGAATGCCACCGGCCATGAGGAATGGTCACCGGCCAAAGGGAAGTGGTCATCGACCATCTATGGAGATATCGACCATCCATTATTGGTCGATCGGCACTTGATGTAGTCGGCCGGCCAAAGCTTCCTGCAGAAACCTGTTTTGACAGCAGCAGAGGACAGACAAGGCATGGCAATGCATTTCAAAGAAAATGTTGCACAAATACCCTCCTTATCATGTTCATGACTCAAAGGAGGATGGTCCTTGATTCTCGGACCACCAATTGCGCATTTCAATGCGTCATGGCCCAAGAACCAAGTGTGCCACTCAATATGAAATGAATTGCATACAAACAAACAAGAAGCCCAACCTCAATCATGGTTAATCAAGAGGCAAGGCATGCATGCCAAATGCAACCTAAGCATGTGAGCTAAGTATGCAACATGAGCATGGAGGCAAGTATGCAAGCATGCAATATGTACTAGGCACACAACCTAAGCAAACAAGCATGCAAGGCATGGAACAACTATGCTAATGACAAGCATGCAATAACACATGGGGCAAACATGTAACAACATGTTAAGCAACCTAAAGCCACAAGAGTGCATGCCAAATGCACTCCCACTTAAGCATGATAACAAGATGTTTATGGGCCAAGTATGTGACAACATGCAAGGCTAATGTACACACAAACATTCATGCACACATGATCCAATACTTCAGCATAAAAAGGCAGCTTTTAAGCACACCTAACATGGACAAATAGCATACACGATAAGCTTTGAAAACATGTAGAAGATAATGCCAAATCAACCTACCAATGCAAGCAAGGCATGCAACCAAGCCCAAGGACTTAAGCTATGGTCAAGTGACACGTGAAGCAAATGACCAAAGTGGACCAAAACAGTCCCAAATCATGCCAAAGTGAGCCCCAAAAACCACTTAGATGGCATCTAAATGACCTAATCTTAGAGGCATGCACAATGGTACAAACAAGGAGCATAAGACACAAGCCTTTTAAATCATTAAAGGGGCATCAAATGCAAGCATACAAGCATGCTATAAGGACTGAAATGACATAACTAATGGTGCCAAACCATTGAAATGATGAAAATAGAGCATGCTAGAAGGTCCAACACTCAAAGCCTACAAGCTAGGTTGCATGGTAGCTATACAAAGTAAGCCATGGATGGCCCAAACAATCAAAAAAAGACCTCAACCACACTAAAACATGCATAAAAGCTTCACAAAGCTAAGCCAAAATCATGCTAGAAACAAGGCTCAAAGCACAAAGCATGTTAAGGCAATTTCATGGCATTACAAGACAAGTATGCAAGGCATGCATGGTGTGTCTAAACCAAGTAAAAATAGTGCTATATCATGGAAAAATAAGCACAAATAACACTTAAGACATGGCCAACATGAACTTAAAAATGGTGCTCACACATGAGGCTAAAATGGCACTTTTTGAAGACAACAAGGAGAAGGGATGGCCCTCTCCTTCTTAGGACCTTAAGACACCATCCTTACCACTAAAACCCTCAAGATTTTAGTAGTGAGGAGGCCCAAATAAGGTGGTCCCGAAGCTCACCAAAAATAGCACAAAATGGGGCCAAACAAGGCCTAAGGGGGGGTAAACAACCCCAAACACAAAAGTGATCTTAAACAAACTTAAAAGGGAGCTCAAAAGAATACTTTTTTCAGTTTATGACAAAGCTTGAAAATGCTTCTAAGTATGGCTAAAAGATGAAGCAAAATAAACACCAAAAGAGGGTAAAGTGTGTTACCCTTGTAGCCAAAAGGGGACAACAGCTTCTTAGTCCAGAAAACCAATCCCTTAGCATCTGAAAATGGCCTCCACGATGCTTAGAGTGATGGTGGAGGTGTTAGGATAGGAATTGGTGTGTAATGGAGCCAAGAACTAAGCACTTTGAAGCTAAAATGTAGAGATATAGGGAGAGATGTGTGTTTTTTGCCTTAGACAAATTTCCTGGAACCCTTGTAATGGAAGATGAGCTCTTCTTTTATAGAGGAACAAGGGTGCAAGCTTCTCTTAGAAGCTTGGAGCAAAGGGGCCAAGCTTCTCTTAGAAGCTTGGAGCAAAGGGTTCAAGTTTCTTGGAGAAGCTAGAGCAAGGGTTCAAAAGGTTCAAGCTTCCTCAAGAAGCTAAAACCAAGAGTTCAAAAGGTTCAAGCTTCCTCAAGAAGCTAGAACCAATGGTTCAAAAGGTTCCAGCTTCCTCAGGAAGCTAGAACCAAGGGTTCAAAAGGTTCAAGCTTCTTGGAGAAGCTAGAACCAAGGGTTCGAAAGGTTCAAGCTTCCTCAAGAAACTAGAACCAAGGGTTCAAAAGGTTCAAGGCCCCTCAAGAAAAGATCTCGGCCAGAAAAAGTGGCCGATCGACCAAAATAAACGGCCGGTCGACCAAAAACAGTGCCGGTCGGCCATCACTAATGGCCGATGGCAAGAAAACAGGGCCGGTGGCCTCAAGCCGTGGCCGGTGGGGTGTGGGGATTGCCAACAAGCCATTCCCTGCCCTCAGAGGCAAAAACCCAAGTGCTTGGTCCACAACCAAGCACAAAACAGACAAGTCGAGAGGTCTTGAGGCAAGGCGCGCTGCCGAAACCTCCTAGAACTCAAGACGAACACGAACATGGATGATCACCGAGTGTTCAAATGGTGACGTCCAAGTCTCGAGGATGGTCAAAAATAGGATGTCTACAGTTGCCCCTCTTTGACAGAACTCGAAAGTCATAACAATGACGGGAGTGAGTGTCAAAGCCCAGAGACGACCCATTTTTGACAAGGCTGAAGACTTAGACAAAGCATACAAGCTACAAACAAAGATATGCGCCCAAAGGTAGGGGCAAAATGCAACTAAAAATGTAAGAAGACGGACATAACTTAAGATCATGCAAAGAAAGCTATAATGAAACATATACAATGCAACAGTTTTAGCAAGTAGAAACCAAGCTACATTACAATACAGAAAGGATGTAAGAGAATTATGCAATTCTCACGAACATGTGCGATAGATACACAAAAAGTGAACAAAGTGTGACAGATACACTAAGTGGACAAGCATGTGTGATAGATACACATAGTGAAGAGAGTGTGATGGATATGCTTATACGAATAAAGTGTGATTGATACACTAAGCGAAGCAAAGTGTGATAGATACACAAAGTGAAACGAGTGTGATGGATACACTGAGCAAATATGTGATAGATACACTAAGCAAACGTGTGTGGTGGATGCACAAAGGAAGCGTGTGATGGATACACAAAGTGAACGTGTGATAGATACACAAAGTGAGCATAGTGTGATAGATACATAAAAGGTGAAGCGAGTGTGATGGATACACTATATGAAGCAAAGTGTGAGCGTGTGATAGATACACAAAGGTGAGCGTGTGATAAATACACAAAAGGTGTGCACAAAGTGTGATAGATGCACTAAGTGAATAAGGTATGATAGATACACAAAGTGAGAGTGTGTGATTGATACACAAAGCGAACGTGTGTGATTGATACACAAAGCGAGCATGTGATAGATATACTATATGAAGTAAAATGTGATAGATACAGTAGCTGAGCGCGTGATAGATACACTAAGCGAGTGTGGTGAGCACAGTGTGATAGTTACACAAAGGGTGAACACAAAGTGTGATAGATGCACTAAGTGAACAAAGTGTGATGGATACACAAAAGGTGAACACAGAGTGTGATAGATGTACTCAGTGAACAAAGGATGATAAATATACTAACGGTGAACACAAAGTGTGATAGATGCACTAAGTGAACAAGTGTGATGGATACACTAAAGGTGAACACGAAGTGTGATAGATGCACTTAGTGAACAAGTATGATGGATATACTAAAGGTGATCATGAAGTGTGATAGATGCACTTAGTGAACAGAGTATGATTGATATACTAAATGTGAACACGAAGTGTGATAGATGCACTTAGTGAACAAGTATAATAGATATACTAAAGGTGAACACTAAGTGTGATAGATGCACTTAGTGAACAGAGTATGATTGATATACTAAATGTGAACACGAAGTGTGATGGATGCACTTAGTGAACAGAGTATGATTGATATACTAAATGTGAACACGAAGTGTGATAAATGCACTAGGTGAACAAGTGTGATGGATACACTAAATGTGAACACGAAATGTGATAGATGCACTAAGTGAACAGGTGTGATGGATACAGAAAAGATAATGACGTGAATATGTGCATGATAGATACACAAAATGAGGATGTGTGTGATAGATACACAAAATGAATGAAGTGTGATTGATATACTAAATGAGTGAGAGTGTAATAGATACACAAAGTGAATGAAGTGTGATTGATACACTAAATAAATTAGAGTGTAATTGATACACTAAGTGAATGAAGTGTGATTGATACACTAGATAAATGAGAGTGTAATTGATACACTGAATGAAGTGTGATTGATACACTAAATAAATGATCTTAAACGGAACTTCTTTGAATGAACCATACATACAATATCGTGCATGACTGAGAAAGAAATTTGATAGGTACAATGCATTACAATGCATGATGCTTAAGGAAAGCAATAAATGGACTAAGCGGCGCTTTAGAAAGCACCTCATGAGGTGAGTGGCGGTGAACCACTCTTCTCAGATGGGGATCTTCCCTTGTGCTCTTCGAACACTTACCTTCAACTTATAGTACAAAGGTTCTAAAATGCTGACAAGGGTTCTTCACGTAGAACACTTTGGACGCTGCCTTTCTTCCTGATCATATTCACAACTTTCCCTTTTCTCCAACGAGGTGACAGACTAGGTTGGTTCAGTATCCAGAATTGAGGTGCATACACGCTATCTCAACCTATGGGCCTTCCATACAGATTTCAAGCTGGGGATACACCCCTGGGTATTTAAACCAGACTTTAGTCTCGGAAATCCCGAACCTTTGCGTTCTAGGCAACAGCCATTCGAACTCTAGTTTCCACCGTCGCAGTTGGTCTCCTAGGAACTCATTGCAAACACAGCCAAGATACCTCTGGCAAGGAATGGTACTCAGGGAGAGCACTTTTGTTCGCCATTCTAGCTTGAAGCAGACTTGATCTTGAGCTTGAGGTAGAGGCACACTCATACTTCGGAGCATTGACAAGGTCTGACAAGGTGCATACGGAATGCAATCTCGGAGCTTACTGAAGTTGAAACAAACTCAGATGCCCGACATTTTCCTCTTTTGCTTTTGCTTTGTAGTCCGGAACCATTATAGCTTCAGACAGGTCCTGGTTCTACTGTTCTCACATGACCTGGGTTGAACCCTGCGGTTTTATGAAAGAACAAATTCTGTTTTGCACAAATGTGGAGAATGACACAGCACCCTGAGCACAAACCGATTTGAGGAGAGGGTTTTCAACCAGGTATTGAGCCTACGACTGAACACAGTGAAAAAGGACTCAACAACACAAAACAAAAGGCAGACTACCTAAACACAATGAGACAAGCTCGGAACAGACTCAAAACAAGATTCGAGACAATAGAAAAGACACGATACACAGACGTGTTACAAAGACGAGAGACCTCTCAGTTCGCGAGGAGCCAGTTTCTCCGGGCAGTGTTTCCCACCCTTTCTCATTTGTGATTCTCACATCACTCGGCCCTCAGGCTCTATTTTTCTAAAAAAGGCATTTTCTTACTTTTTCTCTCAGCGCACATCTCTCTATTCTTCAATCTCTCATTTTTTATCCCTCCCCTGGGTGGTTGGTGGACAAACAAGAAATTGTGGGCTCTTCCCCCTGGTATTCTACCAGATTCTTATTCTTGTTCACAACAGTGAGTTTCTCCCACAGAGGGGCTGCACTACAATTGGATGTGTAGCAAATCTATAGCTGACATTGGTTGACGATGCTCTGCCGAGGAGTTTGGACGTGATCAGATCTGTCCAGATGAGGGAGTGGAATATCTTGATTCATTCCAGTTCGTGCTTCGCACTTGAATTGATACCTCGTTGCTCGGAGGGTGTGAGAGCTTTCTGCCCTTTTGCGGTTAGCTTCAGTGGTGCCCTTTTCTGGCAGGTATGATGCCCTTTCTGGTAAGTGCGTTGATAAAGGGGGAAAAGACAGAAAACCTGACTCAACTGTGCCCCTAGTTCATTATTTTGACCATTTTTGTTTTTGGCTTTCTACTAAAACAATTTTGACCAATATGAGAGTTAGATTAACATGCTTCTTCAACTTTTCTGATTTAAAATCATGCAAGTCAGGCTATGAGCACTGAAAATTTTTCTTTTTCTGTTTTGGGTCTAAGAAAATAGTCTAGTTTTGGAAAATGAAATAATTTTCGAGAAATTAGTCAACCTCAGTAAAAATTCTCAAAATTGTTTTGGCAAACAGCTAGTGCTCAATGAGCACGGAACTTACTCTCGAGATGTACAACCTTTGATCTGAAGGATAATTGCCCCTTGCTTGAAAAGAGCTGCATGGCAACGGAAAGTTGCCCATTGTTTGAACGGCACCGCAGTGCATTGAATGGCAACGGAAAGTTGCCCCTTGTTTAAATGGCACCGCAGCGCATTAAATGGCAACGGAAAGTTGCCCCTTGTTTGAATGGCACCGCAGCGCATTGTAGTTAGTCCTCAGAGTGACGAACACAACCAAATTCTCAGATACAGAGAAGATAAAGATGACAAAAACCATCACATGGACATAGTCGAATTTGAAGTGTTTGTGGCTGGACTTCAAGATGAAGTTGCCTATGTATCCCAAACATGGGAATCAAGCCATACGTAGTTCAAGTAAGGTACACTCGGGTATTAACCCTCACCTTTTACGCTCTAACTTTTGCCAAGGCCGCCCTTTTGGGTTTTCAACCTTGCGAGCTCTGTTTTTCTTTTCTTTTCTTTTCAAAATTTTTTTTCAATTTCTTTTTTGTTCTTTGTATTTTTTTCTTTTTTTTTCTTTTTTTTTTTATTTTCTTTTTCTTGCTCTAACTTTTGCCTGGGTCGCCCTTCCGGGTTTTCGGCCCAGCGAGCCTCTCAAGGGTAAATTGTAGCTTTGTCCATGCCAAATGGTTTTAGGATCCTGAAGTCATCTGAATCTAGGAGAATGGCTACTGTTCGCTGACAATGCAGGAGTCCATCCAACGGGGGGCTGATTTTGCCCCTAGTGTTGCGGATAGGAACTCAGTTGTTCTTCAGCAGAAACTGTCTTCTTTCCTCCCTTCTGGGATTTGGCATTCTTGCCGACCTTCTTTGATTTGTGGAATGATCCATCTTCGGCTCTTCGAGCACATTTGAAATTCTTTGCCCCTAGTTCCAGGGATGCTTCTGACCTAGCTTTGCAAGCTTCTTTTGATGACAACTGATCTTCTTGATCTGACTTTGGTGCCTCCTGTTTGAGGGCTGCTTTAAATCTGGCCACATGGGCCTCACATTGTAGTTGGCCGTTGAACATTCTGAATTTGAGTTCAAGGTTCTGAGAGCAAAAGGGTTAAATCTTGAGGCTGAGAGCGATCCTAGGCTGCACAATCTCAAGAGCGATTCCACACAAGTCTTCGCAGGACCGCGCAAAACATTTTTTGAAATCTTTTAAGAAAGCGACAAATCGCTCGCGCTGATGACAGTGTAGGACCAATTTGGATCAAGCCAGGATCCTTCCCAGTACTCACACTAACAAGCATGATCTCAATCATTAAGGGCTTCGCACGTCTCTCTTTCTCTCAATTGATCAAGTTTTGCAAAACCCGAGGAATTCCTTCCTCTTCGTTTTTACCACAGTGTTCAAAAAGTTTTTTAAAAAACTTAGGTCAATGCAATGAGTTCAAGGCACAAAAAGGTAGGCGAAAAGCACTGTCGTTTCATTCAAAACTTCTGGCACAACTGGCGCAAGGCAGAAGCAAACACAAGAGTGTGAAAATCACTGCTGTTTCATTCAAAATCTGTTGGCACAACTGGCTCCAAGGCAGAAACAGACTCAAAAGAAAACGAAAAGACAAACACAAAACAAGCAAGTGATGTCCGAGTTAACACCCCCGAAATCACCCGACTCTAACAAAACAGGACTGACTCGATACAACAAGACAGACGCAACTGACTCAGTACAAAAAGACGGACTCAACACAACACAGAAGAACTGACCCAATACCCAAGTCAGAAAGTAAAATAAACTACAAAACTAGCATTCGCAAATGCTCAAAACAGTGCGAGCCAAACGCTACATCCAGAGTAAATTGAGTGCCACCCACAGGTGGTTCATCCCCTGATCACATATTCGCATTATCCCCCACAAGTTCACTGATCCAATGACGATAGACTTTGCTAGACTGGTGCGGCAACAACCTTGTTATCAAACAAATCTTGTACATCATGGCGCAGACGAAAGCAGCTATCGGTCTCATGACCGGTTTGTTGATGGTAGGCACAGTACTTAGTCCGGTCATGCTTTGGAGGGAGAGGATCAGGAAAAGGTCGTTGTTCCAATGGTTTCAAATGTCCTTTCCGAATTAAGACCACTAGAGCCTTTGACAAAGGCATATAAAGTGGGGTAAAAACCCTCTTGACTCGAGGTGGATATTTGGTTTTTTGTGAGCTACTTCCGGACGCACTGGTGAATGGGGTAGCTATTCTTGATGCAGCGGTGGTGATCGTACCCACTTCAGAAGATCTTGCAGTTGCAACACTGCTTGTGCCTGTATTGTTGTTGCGATTGAAGGTTCTCCTAGGTTGCTTTTTGTCATTATCAATCAAGCCCTACTTCAAGGCATCCTCAATCTGTACCCCCATCTCATGCAAAATCTGAAAAGGTAGGGAAGGGGAGCACGATCATTTTCTGCATCAGTTTGGGTTGGAGGTTGCGCATAACCATCCGTATTTGATCCTTGTCAGTGGGACTAATGGTCATCATTGAGGCCTTGACCCTCCAGCGGGCTACGAATTCAGAAAAGCTCTCCTTAGGCTCCTGCCTTGTCGTCTCAAGATCACGGGTCGTAATCTCGATTTGTGCGTTATAGGAATACTGTGTAATGAACGCCTCGGCCATCTCATCCCAGTTCCGCTTGACATCGTCTTCCAATTTTGCGTACCAGATGGCCGCCACACCCGACAGGGTCCGGCTGAATAATGAAATCTTTTATAGTTTGGCGAGGCCCATCGGCCGTAGTATGTCTGAGAACAACCGTAGATGCACCATGGGATCCCCGGATCCGTCAAAGAGGTCAATTTGTGGCATCTTGAAACGGTCCGACAGTGTCACAGCCACGTCAGTATACCCGTCCTCAATATCTTGGATGGACTTTACCCCCTGGGATTTCTTGAACAACTTTTCAAGCTTGCTCAATTTCAATGTTGTAGGGTCCACCTCGAACTCAAAAGGAGAGTCTGGTATGTTGATTGGTGCTTTAGACAGTTGGGGTAAGATTGGGGGCGGAGCCGGCCCTGTCGAAATGTCCGTACCTTCCTGGACATTTGGTGTTTCCCTGGGTGTCGGAACCCCTGGTGGTGGAGGAGCTTGATGTGAAGCAGATGCTCCTGTTTGCTACTGCAACCTGGTGATTAGCTTTGCCTGTTGGGCCATGACCACAACCTGCTGTTTGGCAAATTCTGCTTGATGGGCAGCGTCCTGCTGCATGAGTTTCATACTTTCTTGGAGTTGACACATCATTTCCTCCATCCCTGCCATGTTCTGTTGTTCCGGCTGACTGACTAGTATATGTATCCCTGTGATGAAAACTGAGACCTCGGCCTAACTGTTTACTGGTGGGGTGGATAAGGGCCACTGATCTGGTAACTGCTGAACTGATGATCTGTGCCTGACTGGCCCTTTTACCCTACCTCTGGCAAAGGAATACTGATTGCCCTTGAACTGAATCTCTGACCTGACAAAGTCTATCAACACAAGTCTAATGAACCCGGGGGATATTGGAGCCTTCTGAAGCTATGGTTCCCAGACTACCCTAGCAAAAGAGAAAACAGACAGCACCTCAGCCTGATTTCACCAAAACAGATATGAGCATAGTAGGATGACTGTGCCCTCTACTGAATACTGAATTCTGCCTCAAAATTCTGCCTGTAAACCGATACCCTCAGGTAAAACTGATTCTTCACATACTGATGCCCGCAGGCCGAATACCCAGACTTGCAAACTGATACATGCAACCTGTAGAGGCACACTCTAACAATACATAACAAGCAAGTAAGAGCCAAAACAACCCTATGTTGGGGTAGGGTTTCCCTGTCCTATTTTGTCAGGAGCTAGGGTTTCACTACGCACGCAGCGGTTTCAAACAACCTACAATCGGGTAAACAACCTGTCCTAGTTTGGAATGGTCACTATGGATTCCGAATATGCACTAGGTCGAATGGTCAAAAAGGGTGCCCCGGTAAAACCGGGGTTTGTGGTCCCATACTGGCAGAGCCCATAATCGGTCAGCCTTATGGCATGCTTTGACAAAGCAAGCCTCCGGCAAACCGTTCAGGAATAGCATATGGCAAACACGGTGTCCTAGGCGCACCAATGCACATGCAATGCAAAGAAACACATAAGTGTAGTCAAAACAAGATATCACGAGTTCGAGTCAAGTTCTCTAGATTCCCCAGCAAAGTCGCCAGAAACTGTAGACGTCCCGAACGTCCCGGAGGAGATCCCCGTTTTGTTCATTTTGGGCTCACTACAGTTCAGGACTCAATGTCATGGTCCTGTATCTAATCTCGCAGAGTAAAATGCAAGACCGATGAATCATCAAAGAGTCCAAATCCGGCAAATCGTTTTTGAAAACAGATTTTTTGAAAGAAGTGCCAAACATGGACTGCTTTGCCAGATACAGAGTCGCCACCTAAATATTTATTTTTTGGGGGAATTTAGGAAACCCTGACTCGTTGCCTAAGGCCACGTGTCCGTCAGCACCAAAGTTGCCTTGGCTCGGGAACTTGTGTACGATTGGGGAAGGTCATCTATGAGCACCCCCGTTCGCCCGATCAAAGATCGGCCTCTACTAACCATGATATTGAGTTTTAAAAACGTTATGTGTTCTTATTCCGGTTTATTAGCCTAGAATTACTATGTGATGCGCACAGCATACAAGTATAGATTGGATTGCCTGAATTGGAACAAAGCATTTCATGTTTGTTTTGAAAATGGTTTGCCACTCACAAGTAGGCTAAAATACAGGTTTTGCCACTCTCAAGTGGGCTTAGAAAATATGGTTTTGCCACTATCTAGTGGGCTTAAAACTCATAGTTAATGCATTGTTCTAATTTAGATAATCCAACCTTCACCCACAGGCACTTAGGCAGATATATCACATAAGCACATAGCCTCATGGTAAGCATGCTATCATGGCAGTCACTCACACACATGCAAGGATGCTAAAGCACAAACACTTACCAAGTACTCCGAGCTAAAACAGAAACTAGTTAGTAATCGATGCATGATCCTAGTTTATGTTAAGATGGCTAATGCAACACATGCAAAATGCGACTAGAAATAGGCTCTGCTATCCTAAGAATGGCATATGAGATGCTACAACTAACACGTATTCAACTTGGAATTGAAATACAATGCAGTTAGTATGATGCGCCCAGTCCGGTGCATGCAATATAGATAAATGATGCAAGCATGCGAGCACAAGTATGCTAATTGAAACATGCCCTAATCTAACCATCATAGGTTGGTAAATAAAAGGGAGAAAGATGTGGGGTTGGAACACATGCATCACACGCACGCTTATTACAAATTCTCCCTCGCTCGGAAAGACCAAAAGAATAATACAATTTAATTAACCTACAAGCTAATTAAATAATTTACAGACCACCTAATTAATTAACAAGTCAATTAAGCTAAGGAAAGGGGTAAAAGGTCTCGGGAAGAGGGATGCACACATGCTCGGATTGACTTCGCCCGGAAATCCAATGCCATGCACAAGCTGCCTCTGTTTACCTTGCTCTGCTCCTCTGAGGACTACACAAGTCCCATGGTACACCTTATGAACACTGGGGAATGCCACCGGCCATGAGGAATGGTCACCGGCCAAAGGGAAGTGGTCATCGACCATCTATGGAGATATCGGCCATCCATTATTGGTCGATCGGCACTTGATGTAGTCGGGCGGCCAAAGCTTCCTGCAGAAACCTGTTTTGACAACAGTAGAGGACAGACAAGGCATGGCAATGCATTTCAAAGCAAATGTTTGCACAAACACCCTCCTTATCATGTTCATGACTCAAAGGAGGATGGTCCTTGATTCTCGGACCACTAATCGCGCATTTCAATACGTGATGGCCCAAGAAAACAACTGTGCCACTCAATATGAAATGAAATGCATACAAACAAACAAGAAGCCCAACCTCAATCATGGTTAATCAAGAGGCAAGGCATGCATGCCAAATGCAACCTAAGCATGTGAGCTAAGTATGCAACATGAGCATGGAGGCAAGTATGCAAGCATGCAATATGTACTAGGCACACAACCTAAGCAAACAAGCATGCAAGGCATGGGACAACTATGCTAATGACAAGCATGTAACAACACATGGGGCAAACATGTAACAACATGTTAAGCAACCTAAAGCCACAAGAGTGCATGCCAAATGCACTACCACTTAAGCATGATAACAAGATGTTTATGGGCCAAGTATGTGACAACATGCAAGGCTAATGTACACACAAACATTCATGCACACATGGTCCAATACTTGAGCATAAAAAGGCAGCTGTTAAGCACACCTAACATGGACAAATAGCATACACGATAAGCTTTGAAAACATGTAGAAGATGATGCCAAATCAACCTACCAATGCAAGCAAGGCATGCAACCAAGCCCAAGGACTTAAACTATGGTCAAGTGACACATGAAGCAAATGACCAAAGTGGACCAAAACAGTCCCAAATCATGCCAAAGTGAGCCCCAAAAACCACTTAGATGGCATCTAAATGACCTAATCTTAGAGGCATGCACAATGGTACAAACAAGGAGCATAAGACACAAGCCTTTTAAAGCATTAAAGGGGCATCAAATGCAAGCATACAAGCATGCTATAAGGACTGAAATGACATAACTAATGGTGCCAAACCATTGAAATGATGCAAATAGAGCATGCTATAAGGTCCAACACTCAAAGCCTACAAGCTAGGTTGCATGGTAGCTATACAAAGCAAGCCATGCATGGCCCAAAAAACCAAAAACAGACCTCAAACACACTAAAACATGCATAAAAGCTTCACAAAGCTAAGCCAAAATCATGCTGGAAACAAGGCTTAAAGCACAAAGCATGTTAAGGCAATTTCATGGCATTACAAGATAAGTATGCAAGGCATGCATGGTGTGTCCAAACCAAGTAAAAAAAGTACTATATCATGGCAAAATAAGCAGAAATAATACATAACACATGGCCAACATGAACTTAAAAATGGTGCTCACACATGAGGCTAAAATTGCACTTTTTGAAGACAACAAGGAGAAGGGATGGCCCTCTCCTTCTTAGGACCTTAAGACGCCATCATCACCACTGAAATCCCTCAAGATTTCAGTGGTGAGGAGGCCCAAACAAGGTGGTCCCGAAGCTCACCAAAAATAGCACAAAATGGGGCCAAACAAGGCCTAAGGGGGGGTAAACAACCCCAAACACAAAAGTGATCTTAAACAAACTTAAAAGGGAGCTCAAAAGAATACTTTTTTCAGTTTATGACAAAGCTCGAAAATGCTTCTAAGTATGGATAAAGGATGAAGCAAAATAAAGACCAAAAGAGGGTAAAGTGTGTTACCCTTGTAGCCAAAAGGGGACAGCGGCTTCTTGGTCCAGAAAACCAGTCCCTTAGCCTCTGAAAATGGCCTCCAAGACGCTTAGAGTGATGGTGGAGGTGTTAGGATAGGAGGTGGTGTGTAATGGAGCCAAGAACTAAGCACTTTGAAGCTAAAATGTAGAGATATAGGGAGAGATGTGTGTTTTTTACCTTAGACAAATTTCTTGGAACCCTTGCAATGGAAGATGAGCTCTTCTTTTATAGAGGAAGAAGGGTGCAAGCTTCTCTTAGAAGCTTGGAGCAAAGGGGCCAAGCTTCTCTTAGAAGCTTGGAGCAAAAGGGCCAAGCTTCTTGGAGAAGCAAGGCAAAGGGGTCAAGTTTCTCTTAGAAGCTTGGAGCAAAGGGGTCAAGCTTCTTGGAGAAGCTAGACAAGGGGGTCAAGCTTCTTGGAGAAGCTTGTCAAGGGTTCAAGCTTCTCTTAGAAGCTTGGAGCAAAAGGTTCAAGCTTCTTGGAGAAGCTAGAGCAAGGCTTCAAAAGGTTCAAGCTTTCTCAAGAAGCTAAAACCGAGAGTTCAAAAGGTTCAAGCTTCCTCAAGAAGCTAGAACCAAGGGTTCAAAAGGTTCAAGCTTCCTCGAGAAGCTAAAACCAAGGGTTCAAAAGGTTCAAGCTTCCTCAAGAAGCTAGAACCAAGGGTTCGAAAGGTTTAAGCTTCTTGGAGAAGCTAGAACCAAGGGTTCGAAAGGTTCAAGCTTCCTCAAGCTTCCTCAAAAAGATAGAATGAAGGGTTCGAAAGGTTCAAGCTTTCTCAAGAAACTAGAACCAAGGGTTCAAAAGGTTCAAACCCCTCAAGAAAAGGTCTCTGCCAAAAAAAGTGGCCCATCGACCAAAACAAACGGCCGGCCGACCAAAAACAGTGCTGGCCGGCCATCACTAGTGGCCGATGGCAAGAAAATAGGGCCGGTGGCCTCAAGCCATGGCCGGTGGGGTGTGGGGACGGCCAACCAGCCAATCCCTACCCTCAGAGGCAAAAACCCAAGTGCTTGGTCCATAACCAAGCACAAAACAGACAAGTCGAGAGGTCTTGAGGCAAGGCGCGCTGCCGAAACCTCTGAGAATTCAAGACAAACACGAACATGGATGATCACCAAGTGTTCAAATGGTGACGTCCAAGTCTTGAGGACGGTCAAAAATGGGGTGTCTACACTGTGCCCGGCACTAAATCAATAGAGAACTCTATCTCTCGATGTGGTGTTAAACTAACAAGATCCTCGGGAAAAACATCCGAATACTCGCAAACCACTCTCGGTAACTCAACCACGGTCTCATCACACTCACTACTCATAAGGCTAGCGAGAAGACCACTAAGCTCACTCCGCCCTCGCGGATCATACACCAGTGGCAACACACTGCCAACCCGATCCCCCAAGAAATGGAAACACTCCCCGCTCACGGTACAAACTGTGACCCTCTAGCGGTAACAATCAATAACTGCCCGGTATGACGATAACCAGTCCATACCCAAAATAATATCAAAACCCGACATGGGCATAACTACGAAAGGAAATGGAAGTAGGCGGTCGGCGACCTCTATGTCACAACCTCTACATCCGTGTTTCAAAATCAATTTGCCCCCAACAGGCGATATAACACAAATAGGAGATGCTAACGGTGCTAAGTCCAATCCCAAGGCAGATGCGAATGCAGTAGATATAAAGGAATGAGATGCACCCGTATCAATCAACACATTGGCAACCAAGTTGTAAAACAAAAAGGTACCTCTCACAACAGATGGAGCCGGTACAAGATCCTGCGCGGTAAAAGCACACACGCGCCCTGTTGGCCCCTGATCTACCTGCTCACCTCTCGGAGCAAAGGACTGATGCACAGATTGAGACGATGAAGCCCCCTGATTGGCCCTCGAGGCCTGAATAGACTGTGCTGGCTGCGAACTCTACGTCTATCTCAAACCAAACGCACCGGGTGTACCACCCAACTGTGGACAGAACCTCTTCAGGTGTCCTGTCTAACCACACTGATAACAAGAGGACGACCAACCTCGGCCCTGACTCTGACCCTGAGGTCGAGCTGAAGATGAAGTTGCTCCCTAACCTCCTCCCCTCTGCGGGCAAGCTGGAGACTTGTGGCCCAGCTGACCACATTTGAAACAGGTAAAGTGCCCCTGGCTACCTCTCCCAAAACCTGAACTCGGCACTGGAAAGGTGGATCTCGCTAAAGCACTCTGGGACTGTTGAGGGTTGGAACCCCTCTGCCTCCTACCATCCCCTTGGCCTTCCTGACTCCTCTTGGAGCCCCTCATCCTCTCCTCCTCTTCCATCATAGACTCCATATGGGTCGCGGCATCCACAAGACGCCCATACTCCCAGATCATGGATCCTCCAACCCTCATCTTGAGGCCATGCCTCAACTTCCTCTCGAACTCAATTCAACGACGTTCTTCCAACGCCACGAGCTCAGGTGCTAACTTGGACAAACTGGTAAAGGTGGCCTCAAACTTGGCCACTAACAAGCCTAGCTGCTTAAGCTGGCAAAATTGGTCCCTCAGCTTTTCCCTGATAGCTAGGGCTAAGTACTTCTCCTGGAAAGCATCAACAAAAGCCTTCCAGGTGCCACCAATACGGCTCCTCGTGAACTTCCACCATTGACCCGCATCCCCCTTCAGCTGGAAAGATGCCAAGGTCACATTTAATAACCCGTCCTCGTTGCCAACCATCTCAAATGTCTTGGTCATCTGCTCTAACCACTCATCAGCCTTGAGTGGCTCCTTTGGATCCCTAACAAACTCATCCAGATTAGACCAGAAGAACTCCCTCTTTTGAAAGGAAGGCCCTGCATCAACAATCGGGGCCTAAACCTGGGCTTGAACTGGAACCTCAGCTTTGAGAATGCCCATGGATTCTCTCAAAGCATCGGCTATCCCACGGGCTAAGGTGCCCATAGCCTGCTGACCTGCTGGCTCGGCCACATTGGCCTGGCCAACCCCCTCTTGCATCGCCAGAATCTCATCCGATATAGGCACTTCCTACCTCCTAGGCCTACCACACCTACCACCTTGTCCTGACATCCTAATAAAGGTACCGAAGACATTAGCACATTCACAATTGTGCCGAAGCTATAACACTCGCGTCCTAATACATGGACAATTGTAATTCACTCCACGTAAGCACATAAACACATAAGCACTTACGAATTTCGTTTCCGGATAATGATAGTCCTGAGGCGTTACTAGAGTTCCGGTTAGAAACAGCATTGATCAAGTGCTTTTCCAAAAAGACCCACAAAAACCCAAGGATCTAATCAACATCCTAGAAACTAAATCCCATACCCAAATAGTCACATAAACATGTTATCAAATAAACACATAATGTCACACATAAGTCTCTAACAAGCGAGACAAATCCATTGTGATACTAATCACTTCCCATGTACCCAAAGTATTCGAACCCGGTACGCTTTGATACCAAGTTGTAACGCCCTCAAAATAAACCCATAATTCATACAATATTGACATGCTCAGACATAAAAGAAATAAGCATAATTACATTTCATCAGAGTATCCATCACAAAATGTATTACGTGTTGACAACAAAAGTAAACGCCCTATAGGCTTACAACTTTCCAAGTCAACACTTGGGTTACAAAAAGAGAGTACTAAGTCAATACACAAAATAAGCCCTTCGCTTGATATACATGTAGTACAAAAATGTAATCACAAAAGATGTCCCAGCCACTAAGCCTCTCAAGCTATGTCCTTGGAGGTGGCATGCTACATGTACCTGAAAATGATGTCCCATATAGAGTGAGCCAACGCCCAGTAGAGATATGCTAAACAAAATATGAGCAATAACTAAAACATCAGCACTTGATAAATGTTCAACTTAACAAAACTCAACTAATAAACATGGCTCAGAACCTGGCCAAATAACTGAAATGTGGCTACATCTCATGCCAACAATACTACAGCCTGCCATTTTACGGAAATTGCGTCCGCAGGATTCGGCACCCATGTATTTTCATTCTCTTATGGCCATTTTACGGATATTTCATCCGCGAGACTCGATACCCATGTATAGATATATTCGGATTGCCATTTTACGGAAATTGCGTCCGCGGGATTCGGCACCCATGTATAATTATATTCAAATGGCCATTTTAAGGAAATTCCATCCGCGGGATTCGGCACCCATGTATCCAAATACACAACATGATTAGTTTCAATTCACCTAATCATCATGCAATGTCTACAACAATCAAGACTATCCTTTACCGATAGCCCAAAGCAGTTATTTCTAAACAGATAATAAATGCCTCAACAGATATATAATTGACATTTTCAAAAGTGAGCGATTTATAAATTCAACTCCACCATTCTATCTCACAGTGAGCAATTTCATTATCCCCAACTCAATTTCATAACCAATGTCATTAATTACACTAATGATCCAAATATACCCAAATATGGCATTTTTCCCTTTAACCTCAATATTGACCCAAAGGTCCAAATTTTATCAACAACATCAATAATCTCTTTTTAAGACCCCAAATATATATATATATATGAGTCAAAAAGACAAAACCCCTCTTTTTCAATATAATACATTACAAACCCAAACTTCCCAAACGAAACCATTTATACAAAAGCTCTACATTTATGTTAAAGATCATAAAGATGAGTAGGAATCCCTACCTCAAGAGATGAAACCCAAAAGAAATGATGAAGAACTCGAAAATGCTCCAAATCCCAAGATTCTCATATCAAAATGTAGCCCCCAACGATCAACACACTTTTACAAAGACACCAAGGGAGTAAATCACTCTAGCTAGATCAAACCCTAGAGAGAAAGGAGATTCTAGAGAGAGAAGCTCTCAAAATTGATTTTTGGAAAAGTAAGAGAGAGAATGAAAGTTGAAAAGTGATTCAAAAATGCCCAGCTGCCAACTGATATATGACTCTCCCGCTCGAGCGGAGAATAGAACGCTTGAGCTTCAAGCACAAAAATCTGGACCCGCTCGAGGGCAAGAAGGCATGCTCGAGCGCCAAGACACAAAAACAAAATACATCCGCTCAAGCGCGAAAACTAGTCCGCTCGAGCGTAGATTCTCCTCTCCTAAAACTTTCACAGAAAATGAACACTCCACTCGAGCGCAAAAATCCCGCTCGAGCATGACCCATTCGAGCATAAGGAAACCTGCTCGAGCGTGAAAAACACGTCTGCAGAAGTTTTGCAGAGGCACAGATACTGGAAGTGTGTAAATTCTGCTCGAGCGCAAAGGGACCCGCTCGAGCGGACCAACAAAAAAAACAAACTCCGCTCGAGCGCAAAAGGATCCGCTCGAACGGACCACCAAAAGTCTGGGCAACAAGGAATGAGACCAAGGCTCAACTAACCTGTTCGAAATGCGCCCAACACATCCTAAAACTCAAACATAGGGAATTAAAGGATGACAACAAGACATACAACCATCAACCCCATGGAACCGAGGTCCGGAATACAACAAATACAAAAAGGAAAAATCGGGATCGCTATAACCTTTCCCCCTTAAAGAATTTTGCCCCCAAAATTAAATACAAGTTTTTCAAAAATAGGATTTCCCAATTATCATCATTATCACAAAGTAAAATTCAACAACTTAACCCATTACCGGTCATCTCATCTCTTTCCAAGAGGCCAATCACAATATATAATTCAATATGCATTATTAACATGCTTCCCCTTGAAATTAACCAATTTCAACACATTCTCCACAATTCTATAATATTTGCAACATTAATATCATGTTTGCATTTCCACAATACATTTAACATACACTATGTTAAAATAACTTTCAGTAATCACAACATATACAATGTTTTACAACTTAAGACATATATAATGCTCTTAAAGTTCAACAATATTACAAAATTCCCAATACATGATTACATATCGGCAAACATGTCTGGATATTTCTCACGGACCTCTAACTCACGTTCCCAAGTGGCTTCTTCCACTCCGTGATGCTTCCACAAAACTTTCACCAAAGGTATGGCCTTGCCTCGCAAGACTTGATCCCGCCTATCCAAGACCCGAACCGGTCTCTCCTCATACGAGGCATCCTCATCTAGCTATTATTCCTTATTGTTATTGAAAACTTACAGGACAAACATATAGTCATATCTTGAACCAGGGAAAAAACCTCTCGTAATTTAAAATTTTTGCCAGTATCTCGTCTTGGTTATGTGGTTTGATAACCGTTGAGGCAAGCTTGCACAGTGCCCGCATAACAATTTTGATGTGCCGACAAATAGTTTTTGTGGAGTGTTGAAAACTATCGGCCAGTAGTCGATGGCAGTCATTTTGTGCAAAAGTGTATAAAAAAATTCTAAGCGATTCCTCGACACTGATATGTATATGTTCAGTATCGATAAAGCCATTTTGAAGTAAGGTGTCTTTCAATAAAATGAATGTTTGTGCATCTATTCACATAATGTCCATCATTGTTTCTGGATGGCCATTTAATAAACTGAAGATGTAATCATCACCTTTGAATGGACAAGTTCGCCGTGGTCGTCTGCTACTTGACGCATTCATATGGTTATGCATAAAAGCAATCATCAAAAAATCTGTAAAATCTTCAATAACCTCATCCTCCTTTGATGAGATCTCCATTGCATTGTTTTCTTTGTTGGATGACATATTGTTTTGTCTACATCACAGTAAAAGCATAATTATAAATAATGTTTGACAACATGCTAACTGTTACCATTATTGGTGAAACTGAATTAACAAGTGGCTACATTTAGTCAGCCTTAGTCATTTACCAGCATCCACTAAAATATACACGCAAAGAAAATTTGTTTAATATGTAGTCATCATGTCATAAGAATACGGACATGAAAGAACACAGAACAATAACACAACATATTGATGTAAAACATAAACTACTTAAGAATTCAATAAAAATAAACATGCGAAGATGGATAAAAAAAAGAGCATATCATGGGATGAAAAAAGATGATAAAAAACAAATCAGGAATCATCAAATCATCTTGCACAACGACAAAGAGAATCGCTAACTCAATCAAAACACAACTTCCCACTTCACTGCAAAGCTAGGATCATAGCTAGGCGCATATCGGTAGGAGTACGCATAAAAAACCTTCAATAACCTCATCCTCCTTTGATGAGATCTCCATTGCATTGTTTTCTTTGTCGGATGACATATTGTTTCGTCTACATCACAGTAAAAGCATAATTATAAATAATGTTTGACAACATGTTAACTGTTACCATTATTGGTGAAATTGAATTAACAAGTGCCTACATTTAGTCAGCCTTAGTCATTTACTAGCATCCACTAAAATATACACGCAAAGAAAATTTGTTTAATATGTAGTCATCATGTCATAAGAATGCGGACATGAAAGAACGCAGAACAATAACACAATATATTGATGTAAAACATAAACTACTTAAGAATTCAATAAAAATAAACATACGAAGATGGATAAAAAAGAGCATATCATGGGATGAAAAAAGATGATAAAAAACAAATCAGGAATCATCAAATCATCTTGCACAACGACAAAGAGAATCGCTAACTCAATCAAAACACAACTTCTCACTTCACTGCAAAGCTAGGATCATAACTAGGCGCATATGGGTAGGAGTATGCATAAAAAACCTTCGTCATTCCTTGTCTTTAAATAGTGTCGGTGTCGTAATGTACTGGACCGGTGGTATGTCCCCAAGCTCTAGCAATGCATCTTGACATGCATCAAGGGAATACTCATCACCACCTACACTTAAAACCTCAGTGTCAGTTGATCGTGCAGGTGAATGTTCTATTTTTGCCTGTACGGAAGTAGTGAAAACTGCGCACACATCATCGAACCCACTTGACCGTGACTTTTTAGAACGACCACTGCCAGTCTGACTGTTTGTAGCACCCCTCTTGTGACTTTTGCCCTTCGCTGGATCCATGTCTTCATCACCGAATAAGTCAACAGGAATGGCTTCCGCAGCATTACTCCCACCAGCTTCAGGGCTCCAAAATTTATTAAGCATTTCATCTTCTTCATCTGAGTCAAGGGCTCCTTGTGTGGATGCACGAGACAAGGTCCCTGTGGCACAACAATTTTCAACAATTTCTGTCATTTCTTGGAAATACTCAAATCATTTTGTCCTAAACTTCTTTACATTTTTTGTAGCCTATAGCAATTGAAAATATTGAAAATAAGCATACTGTACATGTGATGAAATGTTACAAAAAAAAAATTGAAAATGGTATAGGTTAATGAAAAACCTTATCCCAAAATTCATCAGGTGCAACAACAGTTCCTACAATGGGATCCCATCCCAGACCAGTCTGTGCCTGCAGTCACTTAAACGTTTGGTAAGCAACTTTCAATCGCTGATATTTTTGTCACATCTGCGTTGATGTATATCGAAATCCATACAGATTTTGCAACTGATTTGCAAAATGATTCCAATGCCTAATTGTCCACACAGTACTACGGCCTGTTGTTTGATTTTTTTTAACCTCTTCTCTCAACATGTTTATTAACTTCATTTCAATTCTGAGAGTCCACATTCTGGTATCCTGATTATCATCTGAATTGTTTCCATCCATCTAAAAACACACAATTTATATTTAAACTAATCTGGAGTGGATATAAAAAATAACAATGCAAAAATCAACTATAATTATTTATGTTTAACTACGAATCAAAATTAATGTTTATTTGAACTTGTTAAATAATGTTAGGAAAAGCAGATTAATTGAAGGCCAAAATAGATACAAAATAAAAATCAGATAATATTGTCTGTAAAAAGTTTGTAAAACAAGTGTACGCTTTAAAAAAATAACCGGAAATAAGCAGAAGAAGAAGAAGAAGAAGAAGAAGAAGAAGAGAAGCATGAAAGGGGGTGCTCGGCTGGGACAGCATGTCGGTTGACCGGCCAGATGACCCGGGGGACGACCGGCCAATTGTCCTAGCGGTTGACCGGCTTAGCTTAAACAGTTCAAACAGTTCAGACAAATCAAAAACCATTTCTATACCCATTTCGACTTCTCAAAAACCATTTCAGAACCCATTTCTACATACCAGATGGATTGAAGGATATACGTACCATATAGCGACCCGGTCTTTTCCCATTTGATTATTGTATCCGGACTTAGGTTCCGTAGATTCTGTAATTATATAATTGTTGTTATTGTCCCATATTTTCTTATTTGGAGTTATAGGATGTGTTGGGCAGGTTTGTTTCAGGTTGGTTGGGTTTAGAAACCAAGTGTTGTTGTCCATAATTTTGGTTCTTCGCTCGAGCGAGGAGTTGGTCGCTCGAGCGAGCTGTTGTTTTTGGTTCTTCGCTCGAGCTGGGGTTTGGTCGCTCGAGCGAGAGATTGCGTCCAGTATGGACCTGTAGCATTGCATTCTTGGCTCGAGAGCGGGTTTTGATCAGTCTTTTTCATCTTCTTTTTGATTCCGAACCCTAGGTTCGACTTCTCTCTCTCCCTACTCACCTTCTCTCTTAGGTTTGATCTATTTAGAGTGTGTTTCTACCCTAGTTGCTTTATTAAAAAGATAGAGGGAGTCGAGGGCTTTCATTTAATCTGAACATTTGGCGATTTGGAGCACATTGGTATTTGGGTATTCATCTCTGTCTTCTCCATTTGGGTTGTTTTTCTTCGAGGTAGGGATTTCCTACTCCATTTTATAAGTTTTGTTCTAATTTTTGGTATATTGATATGTTGGGGTTACTTTGATAATTTTGGGAAAAACCCTAGTTGTATTAATTAATTAATTTGTATAATTAATTTAAGGGAATTGGGGAATTTGGTTAAATTCATGAAATTGAGGAATTCATTGATTAAATGGTGTAGTTGGATAATTTAAATCACTCGCCTATTGAATTGTTGATTTATTTATTTCCAAATCTAGAAATAACTGTTTTGGGCTATCGGTGGAGGATAGTCGTGATTGTTGTAGACATTGCATGTGGATTAGGGATAACTGAAACTAATCACTTTGGTTGAGTCATTCATTTTGACTGCTAAATTAATACAGACATTATGTGTATTGATTGTGTGTTATATGTTATGTGTTTACATACATTGTTTTGTGTGGGAGGAGATAGGGGATGTACTCCACGGTTTAGGGGAAGTTAGGGGATGGACCTATAAACCGGATTTTGTTTAGGAGGAGATAGGGGATGGACTCCATTAGCATCACTTTTATGTGTGCTTATTTATATTGAAGTGTTTTTATTGATACAGCACTAAAATGTGTATCAAACTGGAAGTATGAAGTGTTTTGATTTGAGCTTGAGTCTCATTTGTTTGTTGACATTGGAAGAATGTGAATATGATATATATGATTCACTGTTGTAAGTTTGGCCAGGTTCTGAGCCATAATGATAATGTTGGGAAGTGGAACGTGTCTTTGACAAAAGTGTCATGAGACTGAATAATGTTGTAATTGATTATCTTGGTTAACCATCTATTGAATGCTATTGCTTTATTCATTGCTTATATTTGGTTTAGTATATTTCTACGGGGCTGTGGCTCACCCTATATGGGAACATCATTTTCAGGTTCAGGTGATAAGCTACCTCCAAGGACTTAGCTTGGAAGGGACTTGGATTTTGAAGACTATTTTCAGTTGTTTGTTTTTATTTGTTAGTACATGTAAACACTCAAGCCTAGGGCTTTATTTGGATTTGAGTTAGAACTCATACATTGTTGTCCAAGTGTTGGCTTGGAAAGATGTAAGCCTGTAGGGCATTTAATTTGAGGTTACATGTAATGCTTTTATTTAGTAAGACTCTGATGAATATTATAATGAAATGTTTCCTCTCTAGCATTGCATGCTGATGATACATATAATTAATGGGTTTATTTTTGAGGGCGTTACATACCAGATCAGTGGGAATTGAATAGTTGTCACCGGTGATGGAGTGGGTACACTGAGTGAATGTGCGCTTCTTTGCTAGTCGTCTGATTCAAGAATAGGTTTGACAAATTTGACTTGTGAGAAAAAAAATTGGAATAAAATTGGGGATGTTTTAGAAAATCAATGAGCTGTAAAAAAAAATATGGGACAATTTGGTTGCTTGGAGAATGAATCTTTCACAACGCACAAATTGTAATTCACTTGATTTGTGGGAGATGGTATGGGTAGGAAGGGGGTTCATAGACATTGTTTATAAAATTTTTCACAGGAATGAACGCGACCCGTGACGAATCATCAGCCGTGATCTTTCAATCAGAGGAAGACGAGTAGATCAGTTCAGCTTTAAATTTCTTTTTGCATGTGAACCTTTTCAGAAATGAAGAACATGGAAGGCTTTTCAGAAATGAAGAAGACTAAAGACACGTTGGAAGCTTTGACAGTGGAGAAATGAAGAAAAAAGCAGCCAAACGGGAAGTCCAAATGTATTTTGAATGATATGGTGGAATTGTATTTTCAAAATCGTATCGAAACGTGAAGCGCGAATGATATGGTGAAAATGTAATTTAAAAATACAACCAAATAGTGCCTAAGGTTTTGGAAACCAAAATTTAAGGATAAAATTATCTTTTTGGGACCAAATATTGTAGTTGTCAAAAGTGTCGTTATTATATTTTTAGTAACGAAAATTAGACATTAGTGATGGATTATTATCCTTTTGGGACCAAATTTTTGGTCTCAAAAAATAAACCATTTTGAGACCAAATTATTTTGTCCTTAAAAGTCTATTTATTAGTGACATTTTCAAAATTTTGTTGCTAAAAACCTTGTTTTTGACTTTTCGGGACTACCTTTTAGCGACTATCCTCATGATGATAAAAATTGGTGCCTAAATGTCTTTTGCAACAAAATTTTCACTTTTAGAGACCGAAACATTAGGTCTCTAAAACTCTTATATGTTGTAGTGAGTACCGTGCCCTCATGCGCATTGATAGCACAAGAGCAATGCAGGGTTATCGAAACAGATGATGCTCTATCACAAGGTACAGTCTCCTCTCCCTCCACTCTTGTGCAATACTGTGAGAATCAGGTTTGTTCGTGCGTCGATCCGAGTCAGTTAGCGCGCCAATTGAACCAAAAACATTGAGTTCATTTTTTGTTGGACTAATTACTAAGACGGTTCCTCATTACTATGAAGTTGATCTTTGTCATTTATTTTGTCACGACCCAACCCCAGTACCCAGGGGTTGGATGTTGCAACTAGTCGATTACCAAAGATTTATTCTAAATTAAACAAGTTAATAATGTAGCGGAGTAAAATAAAATAGGTACATAAATATTTGTTTTATTTAAAATATACATACGATTTACGTCAGTTTTTAAATTATCATAAAAAACGAAAGGATCGGTTCGGTACTAAATATTGTAACATCCCGAAAATTTAAGTTGTCCCTTAAATTTTATACTAGTATTATGGTTGTATGTGATAATATATTATTAAATAAATAATAATAAATACAGAATCTAATTTGGCATTGGATTATCAAATATGAGATTAATTAGGGATTATTATTTGGGGCCAAATTAACAGAAATATGAAATTATAATACTAGTTGGGCCAAATTAAAGTTAAAGATAGTAAATAAATAAATATAAAAGTAAGAGTAAATAAATAAATAATAATAATAATAATAATAATAATAATAATAATAATAATAATAATAATAATGGGTGCGGTAGTAAAATAAATAATTAATTTTCTGTTGGTATATGATAGAGTGCAATTTAATTAAGGATTAATTTATTTATATAATTATATTAAAAAACTGGGCCAAAATGTAATTATCTAAAATATTTATTAAAGATAAGTATAAATCTCTATAATTTATGAATCAAATCTTTTGAAGATACGCGGGCCATGTATGCTCTCTCCTTCCTATATAAGGAAGACGTGATTCACCTGGAAAGAAAAGAAATAAAAGGAAGAGAAAGAAAGAAAGAAAGAAAGAAAGGAAGGAAGGAAGGAAGGAAAAAGAGAGGAAGGAGAAGGGAAAGGAAGGGAGAAAAGAAAGAAAAAATAATGGAAGTTGAGAGGGTCTTTGATAGTGGAAAGAAAGAGTGAGGTATTAAAGTTAAGGTGAGTTATATTATACCTTGAGTTACCATAATATATTTTACGTATGTTTTGACTTACCATAAATTATTTTATACAAGTTGAATTTTATTAGTTATATTAATATAAGTTATGTTTTATAAATATTTTCAGTTACGTGGATTAATTTCTGAACTCTATATGCTTAAAATGAAACCCATGAATATGTGTGTATATTTTAAAGAATATTTGACTATAACATTATAAACAATTATGTTTTGTAAGCACCACCACGGGAGTCCCACGTCTTGGAGGACTTAAATAACCATTGGCTTCTGTTTAGTCACTTCGTGGCCCTCTATTGTCATGGATCTATTGACCTCTATTCTGTGCGGAGCAAAGTGCTGTGCGGAGATAAGTGCTACACTATTGTGGGAGCCACCTCTATAATCCGTGCAAGCCACCTCTTGAATCCGTATCTCTGTTCTAACTGTCAATCATGTGACTTATGTTCTATTCTGTTCAGTACCGTGGTTATGGTTATCTATTTACATAATCTCAGTTTTGTTACTTAAATGATTATTTGTTCAAACTAAGTTATCTTAAATATTTTAGTTACATAACTATCTATGGTTAGTTTGTGCCCCTTATACTCTTGGCATAATATTTATCACTCTGTCATGTGCTTATAACTGTTTACCAATTTTCAGAAAACAATGCAATTCAGAAATAGCTTTGGAAAGTCTTAGACGTGGGGCTGCAGAATAGACACACACAGCACTTTTATGATATTTTTATATGCAAATATCGGCCTTTTGGTCAATAAATTTTCTAATAGAAAATAGAAACTCCAATGATTATTTTGGTACCCTCAGTTAAATATTACTTCTGCTCGCGTTTATTAATTTGTTCAAGAATTGGCTGGAGGTAACTTCAATTACTGGCCATCGCGATACTTAACCCCTGGGTACGGGGAGCGGATCGTGACAAGTGGTATCAGAGCAATGGTTTATAAAAAAAATAAATGAATCATCATTAGAGCATAGGACACATGCACATTTAATAAGTAGGATAGCGGGTAATTCGTACCTAAATATTATATTTTGTTAGTCGATTTAATTATATTATAATTTCATACGATTTTATATATATATTAATTTTTTTTTTGTGCATAATTTGTGAAGGATAATAGATACAATTTATATTTGTTATAGTAAAAGAAAAAGAAACAGAGGGTGTCGGGCTCAAACACCCACCAAAATCATAATATAATTAAATACATATAATTTTTAGTTCAGTATTCAAAAAAAAAAATTCATTTCAATTTTTTTTAAAAGTGGGTTCAAATTTTAAAAATACTTATTTTGAAACTATTTCCCATCAATGAAAAGTTCATCTCAATTTTTTTCAACTCTTGTATATGTTTCTGTCGTTGTTTTCTCATTTTATTTTTATTTATTTTTATCGTAAACAAAACGAGTGAAAGTATTTCAAGTCACCAATTGTTTCTCATTTTGGTCCAAAATAATTTTTGACAACGAGACAGTGAGTTGTTTTTGGTAAAAAAAAAATTTTAGGTAATATTTTCTATCAAATTACTCATCTAATATATATTTATCAGAGTGCGCAGCAGATAACTTACGCATGACACATTTCAAGGACGATATTTTAAAAGGAGGAAAGATTGTAACAACTCGAAAATTTAAGTTGTCTCTTAAATTTTATACTAGTATTATGGTTGTATGTGATAATATATTATTAAATAAATAATAATAAATACAGAATCTAATTTGGCAATGGATTATCAAATATAAGATTAATTAGGGATTATTATTTGGGGCCAAATTATTAGAAATATGAAATTATAATACTACTTGGGCCAAATTAAAGTTAAAGATAGTAAATAAATAAATATAAAAGTAAGAGTAAATAAATAAATAATAATAATAATAATAATAATAATAATAATAATAACAATAATAACAATAATAATAATAATAATAATAATAATGGGTATGGTAGTAAAATAAATAATTAATTTTCTGTTGGTATACGATAGAGTATAATTTAATTAGGGATTAATTTATTTATATAGTTATCATAGAAAACTGGGCCAAATTGTAATTATCTTAAATATTTATTAAAGATAAGTATAAATCCATATAAATTATGATCAAACCTGTAGGAGGAAATAATAATAATAATACAAAAATTCAATTCATTCCCCTTATTTTTTCTCATTTTTTAATAAAATAAAAAAGAAAAAAAATCATTAGAAAAAACCAATTCTCAAACCAACCTTTTGTAGAAAAAAATTGTGAAGATTTTGCCTTCCTCACTTTTGTATATAATAGTAGATAAATAGATAATTAGTTTAATTCAGTGTTAGGGTGGGAATAGAACACACGTTTGCTTTGCTTCCAAGTAACCTATAACCAATAGTAGTTGTGGAGGCTTATGTAATTACATAACTCAAGTATCTCCTCTTTTCTTCTCCACAACAATAATATCATGTTAGTAACTATATTGGTGATTTGAAGGTAAGATTTTTCTTTAAGAAATATTCTTAAACCTTTCAATCTCCAATATGATTACTAGTATGATAATTAATATTCAGTACCAAATTTTGGGATATTAATGTTTATTAATGATGGATGGTCATAGCTTTGGAGATCAAAGTGTGTTCTGAGATTGATAGCAGCACCATAAATTACAAAGAAACCCCCAACAATATGCACATAATCAAGAAGAGAAACTCAATACCCAGATTAAAATCAGAGAACCCAATTCGAAGGAACATAATCAACAACAGAATTTAAAGAAAGATAATCATAAAGGCTAAGAACAAGAAAAGCTCCACAGCCAGATTGTAGTTTAGATGAAAGAAACAGAGGAGGCATGATTGAAACCCATTTGAACAATGAAGTTATCAGATCAGAAATACGAAGAAACCCAACAATATGCACACAATCATGTAAAGAAACTCAATCCCAGATTAAAATCGGAGAACCCAATTGCAGAAGACGAATCCAAGGGAACAGTCGGAGAATCGGAAGAAGAAGAAGAAGGATTGAGATTGATAGCCCCAGCAAGAACAGAGACCATCACCACCACCATGAATACCCATCCACGAGAAACCGTGCTTGACATGATTGAAACTGTTGTTCTTCGATCAGACTCAACGGAATTTGATAAATCAAACTTGGGTTGGGAGAAACAAAAATAAATAAATAAATAAAGGCGGGAAACAGGTGTTTGGGGAGGTGAGTTGGTGATTAAACACAGGCTCAAGTATTATTGATAGAATTCATACACGAAGATTCATGCTTCATGCATTAAATTTTGATTTGAATTTATGAGCCTAAACTTAAACTGAGTATTAAATCATGACAGAAGTCAGATTGGAGACTGGAGACGGTAATGCAATCATCTCAAAGAAATTCTCATGAGATTTTTTTTTCACACACACCATCTCAAGTCTCCAATATAACTGCTGACACAATATATTAATATAAAAAGAAGAGAAGTAGACACTTGTATATATAGGTTTCATTGCTTGACAGCAAAGACATTAAGACTTCTAGTCGTTCTCTATCTCTAAACCTCTTCTTTTTTTCAACAAGTTTCATTGTTTGGTAACCTCTTCCCCTTTTCAACAAGTTTCCAGCCTCCAATAGATACCAACTATTTTATGGAATGGGTTAAGTTTGTTTTATGGTTGCCTTAAGTTTTTATTTTTTCATTTTATTTTTTGGGTAGACAATAAATTAAAGTTGGAAGACAATAAATAATAAAAAATAGGGTAAATTACATTGACACCCCTGAGGTTTATATTTATTACAATTCCCCCCTCACCTTTTGGAAATTACATCCCCTCCCTGAGATTTAAAGTTTCATTACAGATTACTCCCTCCAGCAATTTAATTTTTTTAAATACCGATTTTGCCCTCACTGGGTAAATTACATTGACGCTCCTCACATTTTAGAAATTACAATCCCCTCCCTAAGGTTTAAAGTAGCATTACCAATTGCCTCTTTGGTTAGTATTAGTTGGAAAAAAAATTATTTGAAAAAAAATTTGATGTATTACATGTAACTTCAAGCCAAGGGCTTAATGTGTAAACGAGTTAGTACTCTTTTGTTGTAACCAAGTGTTAACTTGGAAAGCTGTAAGCCCGTAAGGCATTTTGTTTTGATGTTAACATGTAATACTTATGTAATGGAACTCTAATGAATAAAAGAATGTGGTTAGTTTATATGTAAATGCATGTCTTATCTGATGGGTTTATTGTTGTTATTTTGAGGGCGTTACACTATATGCTTAAAATGAAACCCATAGATATGTTTGTTTATATTTTAAAGAATATTTGACTATAACCTTATAAACAATTATGTTTTGTAAGTACTACCATGGGAGTCACATGTCTTGAGGGACTTAAATAACCATCGGCTTCTATTTAGTCACTTTGTGGCCCTCTATTGTCATGGATCTATTGACCTCTATTCTGTGCGGAGCAAAGTGTTGTGCGGAGATAAGTGCTACACTATTATGGGAGCCACCTCTATAATCCGTACGAGCAACCTCTTGAATCCGTATCTCTGTTCTGACTGTCACTCCTGTGACCTCTGGTCTGTTCTGTTCTGTTCGATACCGTCGTTATGGTTATCTATTTACATAATCTCAGTTTTGTTACTTAAATGATTATTTGTTCAGACTAAGTTATCTTAAATATTTTAGTTACATAACTATCCATGGTTATTTTGTGTCCCTTATATTCTTGGCATAATATTTCTCACTCTGCCATGTGCTTATAGTTGTTTACCAATATTCAGGAAACAATACAATTAAGAAATCGCTTTTGGAAAGTCTTAGACGCGGGGCTGCGGAATAGACACACACAACACTTTTATGATATTTTTATATGTAAATATCGGCCTTTTGGTCAATAAATTTTGTAATAGAAAATAGAAGCTCCAATGATTATTTTGGTATCCTCAGTTAAATATTACTTCCGCTCGCGTTTATTAATTTGTTCAAGATTTGGCTAGAGGTAACTTCAGTTACTGGCCATCCCGATACATAACCCCTGAGTACGGGGAGCGAGTCGTGACAAGTGGTATCAGAGCAATAGTTTATAAAAAAAATAAAAATAAATCATCATTGGAGCATAGGACACACGCACATTTAAGAAGTAGGATAGCGGGTAATTCGTACCTAAATATTATATTTTGTTAGTCGATTTAATTATATTATAATTTTATATGATTTTATATATATATTAATTTCTTTTTTGTGCATAATTTGTGAAGGATAATAGATACAATTTATATTTGTTATAGTAAAAGAAGAAAAAGAAACAGAGGGTGTCGGGCTCAAACACCCACCAAAATCATAATATAATTAAATACATATAATTTTCAGTTCAGTATTCAAAAAAAAAATTCATTTCGATTTTTTTTTAAAAGTGGGTTCAAATTTTAAAAATACTTATTTTGAAACTATTTCCCATCAATGAAAAGTTCATCTCAATTTTTTCCAACTCTTACATATGATTCTGTCATTGTGTTCTCATTTTATTTTTATTTATTTTTATCGTAAACAAAACGAGTGAAAAGTATTTAAAGTCACCAATTGTTTCTCATTTTGGTCCAAAATAATTTTTGACAATGAGACAGTGAGTTTTTTTTGGGAAAAAAAAAATTTTGAGGTAATATTTTCTATCAAATTAATCATCTAATATATATTTATCAGAGTGCGAAGCGGATAACTTACGCATGACAAATTTCGAACACGAAATTTTAAAAGGAGGGAAGATTGTAACAACCCGAAAATTTAAGTTGTCCATTAAATTTTATACTAGTATTATGGTTGTATGTGATAATATATTATCAAATAAATAATAATAAATACAGAATCTAATTTGACATTGGATTATCAAATATGAGATTAATTAGGGATTATTATTTGGGGCCAAATTATTAAAAATATGAACTTATAATACTATTTGGACCAAATTAAAGTTAAAGATAGTAAATAAATAAATACAAAAGTAAGAGTAAATAAATAAATAATAATAATAATGGGTCTGGTATTAAAATAAATAATTAATTTTATGTTGGTATATCATAGAGTGTAATTTAATTAGAGATTAATTTATTTATATAATTATATTAGAAAACTGGGTCAAAGTGTAATTATCTTAAATATTTATTAAATATAAGTATAAATCTATATAATTTATGAATCAAATCTTTTGAAGATACGCAGGCCACATTTGCTCTCTTCTTCCTATATAGGGAGGAGGTGATTCACCTGGAAAGAAAAGAAAGAAAAGGAAGAGAAAGAAAGGGAAAGAAAGAAAGAGGAAGGAGAAGGGAAAGAAAGGAAGAAAAGAAAGAAAAAATAGTGAAAGTTCAGAGGGTCTTTGATTGTGGAAAGAAAGAGTGAGGTATTAAAGTTAAGGTGAGTTATATTATAGTTTGAGTTACCATAATATATTTTACGCATGTTTTAACTTACCATAAATTATTTTATACAAGTTGTATATTATTAGTTATATTAATATAAGTTATGTTTTATAAATATTTCAGTTGCGTGGATTAATTTCTGAACTCTATATGCTTAAAATGAAACCCATAGATATATTTGTTTATATTTTAATGAATATTTGACTATAACCTTATAAACAATTATGTTTTGTAAGTACCACCATGGGAGTCCCATGTCTTGGAGGACTTAAATAATCATTGGCTTCTGTTTAGTCACTTTGTGGCCCTCTATTGTCATGGATCTATTGACATATATTCTGTGCGGAGCAAAGTGCTGTGCGGAGATAAGTGTTATACTATTATGGGAGCCACCTTTATAATCCGTACAAGCCACATCTTGAATCCATATCTCTATTCTGACTGTCACTCCTGTGACCTCTATTCTGTTCTGTTCGGTACCGTGGTTATGGTTATCTATTTACATAATCTCAATTTTTTTACTTAAATGATTATTTGTTCAGACTAAGTTATCTTAAATATTTTAGTTACATGACTATCCATGGTTATTTTGTGTCACTTATACTCTTTGCATAATATTTCTCACTCTGTCATGTGTTTATAGCTGTTAACAATTTTCAGGAAACAATCCAATTTTCTCTCACAAAAAAAAAAAAAAAAAAAAAAAAAAAAAAAAAAAAAAAACCAAAAAGTTTATCCCAAACGAGGCTTTTTATCCCCAAGCTAAAATAACTAAAAAGCTAAAAAGTTAAAAAGTCAACCCACATCCCAAATGAACGCTAAGGGTTGCTTAGAATGTGTTATATAAGTGCATTTTTTTATTTTTTTGGCTAAAAAAGTAGAGAAAAAAGATGTATATTTGGGATAGCTTTTTGAATATTTACGAAAAGATGTGTAATAAAATATTATAATAAAATCAACGTGACGCCCTCAAAATAATACATATAAACCCACATTCATAACATCCGTAAATAGAAGAGAATAAGACATATTTCATATATCAGAGTATTCATTACAAAAATATTACATGTTGACAACAAAAGCAAATGTCCTACGGGCTTACAACTTTCCAAGCCAACACTTGGTTACAAAAAGAGAGTACTAACTCAAAACACATTAAGCCCTCGGCTTGAATTTACATGTAATACCAAAATAACAAAAACAACCAAAAGAGTCTTCAACTCCCAAATCCTTCCAAGCTACGACCTTGGAGGTAGCATATCACCTGAACCTGAAAATGATATCCCATAAAGGGTGAGCCAAAGCCCAGTAGAGATATACTAAACCAAATATGAGAAATAACTAAAACATTTGCATTCGATAAATAGTTAACACTTGTAAAGCCAGTTTACAACATTCCCAATTCCATGACAAATACATCCGTATTTCATTCCACATTCCTTTACTTGTCCAATTCGGATTCATAAACATGGCTCATTGTCTAGCCAAACAATTAAATGAGACTACAACTCACATTAAAACACTTCCATCATCCACGATTCAAATGAGACTACAACTCATAGGAAAACATTTCAATACTTCAATTATCTACGTTATGCAAACATAATTAAGATTTCGGGACTTTCACTCTAGACACTCCGACCAACTTAGTTATCAATGGAGTCCATCCCCTATCTCCTCCTAAACAGGTTTGAGAGTACATCCCCTATCTCCTCTCGAACCATGGAGTACATCCCCTATCTCCTCCCAAACAAGACACATATGCAATGTATTTAAAAGCTCTATCATATACAATGATCAATCTAGGCACATATTCAATGAGACAATTTAACCGTCATATTCAATGACATAACACATTTGATTAGTTTAAGTTCTCCCTAATCAGCATACAGTGTCTACAACAATCAAGACTATCCTCCACCGATAGCCCAAAGCAATTATCTTTAAGCAGATAATAGATTTATCAAACAGATAAAATACCATCATTTTCGTAGGTGGGTGATTAGTTTATCCAACTACACTATTCAATCCCATAATTTCTCGATTTCATGATTTCCCCAAATTAATTATTCAAATTAATTATTCAACATAATTAGGGCATTTTCTCCTTTTTTCAAATATCAACCCTAAGGTTCATTTTCACCAATTCAACCACAATAATTCCATTTTCCAAGGTCTCACATACACATGAAGTTTAACAATTGAAAATCCCTTTTTTTTTTTTACAACTTCAAATCAAACCCTAACTTTCCCAAAATTCCCATAACCCACCATTTTATACAAAATGACTAACATCTATGTCAAAACTCATAAGAAGAAGTAGGGTATCCCTACCTTAAGTGAAGAGACCCAATGGAGAAGATGAAGAAAACTCAAGATGCTCCAAACCCAAAGATTTTCTAATCAAAACGTAGCCCACACCAAACTCCACACTTTTTACAAAGGAACTAGGGTAGGAGACCACTAGAACTAGATGGATTTGTAGAGAGAAGGTATGCAGAGAGAGAGGGAGCATCCATTCTAGGGTTTGAGTAAAAGAGATGAAGAAAAAGTGAAGAAGAAGCTGCTCCTGCGAACTGATATATTCGAGCCTCGCTCGAGAGAAGGAATGGTCGCTCGAGCGACCAGACACAAAGAAACCTCGCTCGGGCACAGAAAGCCTCGCTTGAGCCAACAACACAAAGCTTCAGGTTTGCAACCCAGAAGCACGCTCGAGCGAAAAAAAGCTCGCTCGAGTGAAGAAACCTAAAACATAGTCCTCGCTCGCTCGAGCGAAGGAAAGCTCGCTCGAGCCAAGAAACACAACCTTCAAGTCCAAACTAGACACAGACGCACGCTCGAGCGAAGGAACCCTGGCTCGAGCGAAGGAACTAAAACACCGAGCTTGCCCAAGCGACAAAAACCTCGCTCGAGCGAAGACACCAAAAACTAGGCAGCAACCATTTGTTTCAAAACACAACCAACCTGTTACACACCTGCCCAACACATCGTAAAACTCAAATACAAAGAATTAAATGACGGAAATGCAACATAAACAACAACAGACATCCACGAAACCAAGTCTGGAATACAATAACCAATGAAGGAAAAATCGGGATCGCTATAATCAAAATGACCATTCTACCCTTGTTGGCTTTTTGACTTTTGGATAGTTGCATTCAAATAAAAAAAAATAAAAATTTACCCTCTAGACTTCCCCTACAAGTTTCTCCCAAATAATATGAATTTTTTGACTTTTTTAATAATTTTTTAATTTTTTTTAAGTTATTCCAAACAAAGTCTTCAACTACACTACCCCATCCAAGGAGTAGAGGCCAGGCCAAGATCTTGACTTAGACAGATGAAAAGTAACCAAAATTAACTTCTTATGTAAACGTCAAAAGATTTATTGAAAAATAATAGGTGTGCTTAGCTTCAATTTTTTGAATTTAATTTTTTAGAAATTAAGTATTTTATTTTTCGTATTTTTTTTATTTTTAGTAAATATTTTTAAAATTTTAGGCAATTTTTTATTTTTATTTTTTTACATACGCCTTACTTAGATGTATTTAAATAATAAAATATTTATGAAAAAAATATTTTAAAAAATTAATGAATATATAAAAATACAAAAAAAAATGTATTGAATTTTTATATTTTTTATATTTTTGATATTTAGCAAATTTTTTGAAGATTTTTTCACAAATATTATACTTTTTAAGTGTATTTATGTTAGGTATATCTAAAAAAAAAATTAAAAAAATCTTAAAATATTTTAAAAAATCAGTGAAAACAAAAATACAAAAAACGAAAAAGTAAAATTTTTTGAAAAGTGAATTATGAAAATAAAACCAAACAGGGTGAATATTTCCCTACGCAAAAAGGCAAAGCAAGTTTTGTCCCAACAAAGATCTGGAAATTGATATCTAATTTCAAGAGAAGAAGCCCCAAAGACAGAGATGAAAACTGAAATGAAGATCACACCATACCACCTCCATTTCTCTTTTGTCTTGGTTTTGATGGTTTTCTTCCGTTTCTCGTCGGCTAAAAAGAGCAACTTTGTGACATCCCAAATGTTTAATTAAACACCACGTAAAAATATCTATATATAGATAATTAGAATAAAACAAAATATTGAATGTTATGGATGTATGAGATAAAGTGTAATTAAATCAGGGATTATATAGTATCAGGAAATGTCACGCCCCAATTTTTATTACCCGGAATCCATTACCAAATCCATTAAATTTATTTAATTTCAGAGATAATATGCGGAAACTCTTTACATCGAGTACAAGAATGAATAATGGTTCTCTCATTCGCAACTTAAATTAAATGCAACATGTACATAACTAAATAAAGTGCCCGTAGGCTTACATCTTCCAAGGCAATAGCCCGGTTACACAAAATGGTCTCTCAGACCCATACACATTAGCCCTTGGCTTCACAAAACTTGTAACGAAATAAAAGAGCTATCTACTCTTCGTCAAACATGTCCACGCCCTCAGTTTGGCAGGATCGCCATATCTTTACCTGCACCAAATCCCATAGGGGTGAGCATAAAGCCCAGTAGAGAATTTCTAACAAAGTATATACAGTTATGCGAACACTTAAATAAACAAGGAAACGTCAATGCCATGCCATGCACCTACTAAAGGAAAATTTCCATTTCGTGCTTTTTTAAAAGGTTACCAATCCCCCATAAAACTATGTAAGATGTCCAACATTTAGTGCAATGCAATGCCATGATATGCCATTTTCAAAAATAATCATATCCTTGCTTTAAATGAAAATCATCATGCTATCAACAACATTTTCAAATCTCATTAATTCCAATTCCAATTTACTCAAGAGGGGCGGTAAATACGACACTGGTAAACCCTAGGTTGGTGTCTGTAAGTAGACTAAACAAGTACTACCAAACTGTCATTTTTACCTGCGCGGCTTTCTAGTCTTTCACCATGGACACTCAGGCCAACTTATCAAGTTCAACTACACCCTCTATCTGGACTTACTGACGTATTTACCCCTTTAGACAATTCCATAGTTCGTTTACAATAATCCATTCTCTTTCATGAAGTAAATGATTTCAATCAAAATACACCATGCATGATAGTAAATCAAATGATTATGTAATTGTGGGGATATATTTTCTGAGTACCAACACATGGCCAAGGTGACGCCAACGTGTCAACCGAGGTGCCACGTGTCCTGGTCATGACGCCGAGGTTATCTCGGCAAGGCCGAGGTTATCTCTGAAGATATCAGAATTCGAGATAAGCAGATAAGGGACAAGAGTCCTAGAATGAGGAGGGACTCAGCCTGGATAAGGATAAACCTCTTAGGGAGTTTATCTTTATCTCTTGGAGAGTGCAGGATAAGCACTGAGTAGAAGTCCATTGAAGCTAGGCTTCTATGGGGACTAGGATTGAGTTAACAATAAAAGAAAGGCACCCCCGATGGGTCTCAGGTACGCAATTTATATTATGAACAGTGAGTTTAACACTATTGATTATCTTTGAGAGATATACTAACTTGATCGTCGGAGTGCCCTCAGTGGACGAACCACCGCCGGAATCTACTCTTTCTGTTACAGGTCAGCCAGGTGCCATTTATTTTGCCAATGCTCTCCAGCTAAATACTGAGTTGGCAGTGTGGTCGAAAAATCACTCACACAATTTGGCGCCGTCTGTGGGAAAGAAAGGAAAATAGATGGCCAACGACGGACAAAAGGATAAGGTTGGGGACGAAATCCCTGCTGGGAGTGAAAAACATGTTGACCCAAACATGGAAGAAGATGGTCGCAATAAGGAGACTCAGAACCAGAATCACGGCAAGAAAGACGTTGGCCAGGATGGCGAGGTGCCAAAGAAACTAGATCGAAGCGGATACTACAACGAGGACGACCTCCAGGTATGGAAGGATAGATGCCTGCGGAGGGACGAAGAGGTGAAAGAGATGGCTAACAAGTTGGCAGACCTGCAATCGGTCGTCAATTTTATGATGCAAAATAATGTCATGCAGCCACCATACCCGCTGTAGGACACGCCGATTCCAGCGGCCAATGCCCAGAAGGGAGGACAGAAGCTAATCCCAATAGCCCCTCAGCACACCAGGAGCAAAAAACACTCTCACCGGCCTTCGAGGGAGGTCGGGCGAGGAGAGTCAAGGAGAGAAGAGTCACGAAGGACACATCGCACTAAAGAAGCAGACCCCAGAGAACATCGACATGTTCAAGGGCAGAAGCTATGCTTCGATACAACTCATGGTGAAAGGTCGAAGAGGGCTCACAACAAAGCTGAGAGCAGTGCACCTAAAAGAATGAAATCAGGAGATAGCCGAGCTCCTGGGTGGACAAAGGAGGACTTGATAGATTACCTCAAGAGGAAGCAACAGAATGTCGATGCCGAGGTAACCTCCCCTGATAAGCCAAAAACACCATTCTCAGTAGAGCTAGACAAATTTGAGGCTCCAAAGAGATTCAATATGCCGAGGTTTCAAATATACGACGAATAGTCGGACCCCAACTTTCACGTTGGATTGTACCTAAACTTAATGGCATTGTATAGTGGGAACGAGTCGTTGCTCTGCAAAGTGTTCTCCTCATGCTTCGGGGAGATTACATCAGATTGGTTTCACAAACTACCAAAGGGAAGTGTGAAGACCTAGGAAGGCCTGGCCGAGATGTTTGTGGCCAGGTTCGTGACAAATAAATTACAACCATTAAGGGTGGATGCATTGATGGCTCTGAGAATCAGTAAGGATGAAGGCCTTAGGGCCTATGCAAAAAGATACTATGAGGTGTTCAACCGAATACCCGAATGCAACCATGAGGTGGCGGTCGTGTCTTTTAAGAACGGCCTGAAAGATGATTGCGCTCAACGGAAGTCATTGGCAAAGACATTGCCAAAAAGCATGGAAGAGCTCATGGCTAGAATTAAGAAGTATGCCAGAGCTAAGGAAGACACGTCGGGGACTAAGGAGACAAAGCAAGAAAAAGGAAACGACTCGCCGATGCGAGGCCGAGGTAACAACGGATCCAGCAAGCAAGAGATAGGACTGAGGGCTACACAGGCAGTTACGACTGTGTTCTGAATCCCAAAGTCCTGGACAAAATTCGAAACCAACCCTATTTCAGAGCACCAGCAAGAGCACCAGGAGAGTTTATGAGAAGAAACCTTGGCAGACATTGTGCTTACCATAATGAAGATGGGCACATGACTCAGGGTTGTAGAGCCCTGAAAACACACTTAGAAGACCTGGTAAGGCAAGGCCATCTGAGAGACCTTGCCGATGAGGCCAAGACAAGGGAAGAACATGCAAGATTGCCTCAGGCGACAGCAGCTCCACCTCCCCCAGCACAGTAACCTTAAGCAGGAGGACCTCGGGTAATTAATGTAATTCACTCGAAGGTCAACGAAAACGAGATTCGGGGGGAGACCCAGAAGGTAAAACACCTACAGCATGTCTACCAAGTCGGGGAGAAGAGACATCAGGCAAAGGAGTGCCAAGGACTAGTAGTGTCCTTCACTGAAGCCGACCTTGAGATGGTGCAGCATCCACATAACGATGCCTTGGTAGTATCCCTCCATGTTAGGGAATGCCAAGTGAAGCGCATCTTAATCGACCAAGGTAACTCTTGTGACATCATGTACGTCAGATGTTACAAGGAGCTTGGCCTTCACCCAGACGATATGGAACAATCTAATAGCCCAATGGTTGGGTTCAATGGGACGCCAACATGGCCACTGAGAACGACGAGCTTGGAGGTGCAGGCTGGCACCAAGAGGATAAAGATAGAGTTCACCGTAATCGACACACTCTTCCCTTACAATATCATCTTGGGAAGGTCGTGGTTGCATGCGATGGGGGTTGTTCCCTCAACATTGCATCAACTATTGCGGTTCCCAACAGAACATGGGATAGAGGAGGTCAGAGGAGATTAGCTGCAGGCAAAGAACTGCTCCATGGCAGCAATGAAATCCACCTGCAGTATACGAGAACCAGAGAAGGCAGAGATCGAAGGTAAGGACATGGAGGTCCTAGAGGATGTCGGCAAGGAGCCAGCCGAGAAAAGTGAAGAAGCACTGAAAAAAATCCTCATCCAGGAGGGGGATGAAGAACGCTTCTTTCTTCTCGGCTCGGGCTTAGCTGAAGAAGAGAAAAAAGAGTTGGAAGCTTTTTTGAGAGCAAATATTGAGGTGTTTGCTTGGACGCCTTACGAAATGCCTGGCATTGACCCAGAGGTCACTTTCCATAAACTGAACGTTGATAGGTCGGCAAAACCCATAATCCAACGAGCAAGAAGACCGACGTTTATACACGTCGAAGCCGTGGAAGAGGAAGTAGACAGACTTCTGGAGTCCAGGGCCATTCGAGAGGTAAATTACCTGACATGGCTATCAAACACAGTGGTGATGAAGAAAAAGAATGGTAAATGGAAGGTCTGTGTGGACTTTACCAGCCTGAACAAGGCCTGTCCGAAAGACAGCTTTCCTTTACCCAAGATGAAGAGAAGACCACGTTTATAACCCCAAAAGGGTTGTATTGTTACAGAGTGATGTCTTTTGGGTTGAAAAATGCAGGAGCAACTTACCAAAGATTGGTAACCAAGATGTTCAGACACCTGATTGGCCGAACGGTGGAAGTTTACATCGACGACATGGTTGTGAAGACCAAAGAACCTGAGGGACATCTGGCTGACCTAAAAAAAGTCTTTGAAATCCTTAAAACATATCGACTCTGACTCAATGCATCGAAGTGTGCATTTGGAGTTGGATTTGGTAAGTTCTTAGGGTACTTGGTGACTAGAAGAGGCATTAAGGCCAGCCCAGATCAGATCAAGGCCATCCTGGAGTTGAAGAGCCCAACATCGGCAAAACAAGTACAAATGCTGACTGGAAGGGCCGCAGCCCTGAATAGGTTCATAAGCAGAAGCTCAGACAAGTGCAAACCTTTCTTCAACTTAGTGAAGAAAGCCACAGACTTCTTATGGACCGAGGAATGCAAAGCCGCCCTGGCCGACTTAAAGAAGTATCTAACCACAGCTCTAGTTCTCTCAAATCTAGAATCTAGAGAGGAGTTGTTCCTGTACCTGACAGTTTCAGAACATGCGGTAAGTGCAGTGGTAATCCGAGAAGAAAAAAGGGAACAAAGGGTTGTTTATTATGTAAGCAAAACCTTGACTGATGCAGAAACCAGGTATTTACCCTAGAGAAGTTGGCGCTGGCACTAGTAATGGCTTCAAAGAAGCTGAACCATTACTTCCAAGCCTACAAGATTGTGGTATTAACTGAACATCCATTGAAGTCCCTATTGCAGCAGGGAGACCTAACAGGAAGAATAGCCAGATGGGTAGTGGCCTTGGGATAGTATGACTTGGAGTGCAGACCCAGAACATCAATCAAAGGCCAAGTTCTGGCCGACATCGTGGCCGAGTTCACACCAGAATCCATCGTACATCGGGCTCCGTTGAGCCAAGGTAAATGATGTCCAAACAAGCAAGGAGAAGCCCAGCCGAATGCAACAGAACAAATGAAGAGGGAAAAACTCAGACCCTGCAGCATTTACATCGGCGACTCCTTTCGACTATTTGTCGATGGGAGTCCAAACCGACAGGGAGCGGGGGCAGGAGTAGTATTGATATCTCCAGATGGGCAGATGCTAGAACAATCGATTCGTTTGGTGTTCCAGGCCTCAAACAATGAAGCAGAGTATGAAGCACTCATTGTCGGACTGAAACTAGCAGCAACAGTACAAGCAGATGAGGTAATAGTCTTTTGTGACTCACAACTTATAGTAAACCAAACAACAGGTGAGTTTGCAGCCCGAGATGAAAGGATGTCGGCCTACGCAAAGGAGGTCATCAGGTTGGCAGCCTTGTTTCAGAACTGTCAACTACTTCAGGTTAGCCGAGATGGTAACAGTCACGCCGATGCATTAGCCAACCTAGCTAATGCAGTACAACCTGGAAAAGCAAGGACAATAATGGTTGACTATTTGTCGGGCCCAAGCATCGAACCACTGACCACAAAGCATGAAGCAATGTGTGTGGACATGGGACCAAGCTGGATGGATGCAATTGTTGTATTCTTGAAAGAAGGAAAGTTGCCAGACGACCACAAGGAGGCACACAAGATCAGAGTGAAGTCGGCAAGATTCAGTTTGACAGCGGAAGGACATCTCTACAGAAGATCCTTCACTAGACCCCTTTTGAGGTGTGTACATCCTTCACAAGTTGAAGATTTTTTATATGAAATACATGAAGGAATTTGTGGAAGCCACGCTGGGGGCAGATCACTTGCTCGGAAGTCCGGAGGCAGGGCTTACGGCCGCGACCCTGAAACTTCTGAACAAGCACATTATGCAACATCACCAAGCGCTCAATCGGTGACGTCTGAGTCTTAAGGTCGGTCAAAAATGGGGTGTCTACAGCCGTTTGCCCAATGGGGCATGGATCTCGTTGGGCAACTACCCCAAGCAACTGGACAAAGGAAGTACCTGCTGGTAGCAACGGATTACTTCATCAAGTGGATAGAAGCTGAGCCCCTAGCCAAGATCCGAGATGTGGATGTGAAGAACTTCACATGGAGGAACATCATCACCAGATTTAGGATTCCAAGAGCAATAGTTGCCGACAATGGAACACAATTTGACAGTAAGCTAATCAAGAGCTTCTGTGCAAAGTTCAAAATCAAGAATTAGTTTTCTACCCTGAGTTTTCCTCAGAGCAATGGACAAGCAGAAACATCCAACAAAGTCATCTTGGATGGGATTAAGAAGAGGTTGCAAGCAGCAAATGGAAAATGGGTGGATGAACAGCCAAGTATACTTTGGGCATATCGGACTACGCTGAGAAGATCAACGGGGGAATCCCCCTTTGCTATGGCCTATGGCACAGAAGCTGTCATTCCGCTGGAGGTCGGCATACCAGGAATCAGAACCCAGGGAGTAGAGAACGGGACTAATGATGTACTCTTAGCCCGAGACCAGGATCTACTAGAAGAAAGAAAGGAAAGAGCTACAATTCAGTTAGCAGCATACCAGTAGCAGCTTGCCAGGGCTTACAATAAAAAGGTTAACCTAAGGGAATTCCAAGTAGGTGACCTAGTCTTGAGAAAAGTTGTCGGCAACAAGAAGGATCCCAGGGAGCGCAAGCTTGGCCCAAATTGGGAAGGACCCTACAGAATCACTTTGGTATTGGGCAATGGGGCATATCTGCTCGAAGATAATGAGGGCAAAGAGTTGCCAAGACCCTAGAATACATAATACATGCGTAATGAGAACCCAAGTAGAACTTAAGTTCACATTAGGGGCAGAGAGTTGGAAAACGGTTCTAACACTTGTTGAAACTTGAGAAAAGTTTACAAGTTGAAGTTAAACCGAGATGATGTTTAATAGTTGTTGAAACTTGTGAAAAGTTTACAAGTTGAAGTTAACCGAGATGATGTTTAACACTTGTTCAAACTTGAGAAAAGTTTACAAGTTGAAGTTAAACCGATATGATGTTTAACACTTGTTGAAACTTGTGAAAAGTTTACAAGTTGAAGTTAAACCAAGATGATGTTTAACACTTGTCAAAACTTGAGAAAAGTTTACAAGTTGAAGTTAAACCGAGAAGATGTTTAACACTTGTCGAAACTTGAGAAAAGTTTACAAGTTGAAGTTAAACCGAGATGATGTTTAACACTTGTCGAAACTTAAGAAAAGACTTGAGAAAAGTTTATAATTTGAAGTTAAACCGAAATGATGTTTAACACTTGTTGAAACTTGAGAAAAGTTTACAAGTTGAAGTTAAACCGAGATGATGTTTAACACTTATTGAAACTTGAGAAAAGTTTATAATTTGAAGTTAAACCGAAATGATGTTTAACACTTGTTGAAACTTGAGAAAAGTTTACAAGTTGAAGTTAAACCGAGATGATGTTTAACACTTATTGAAACTTGAGAAAAGTTTATAATTTGAAGTTAAACCGAAATGATGTTTAACACTTGTTGAAACTTGAGAAAAGTTTACAAGTTGAAGTTAAACCGAGATGATGTTTAACACTTATTGAAACTTGAGAAAAGTTTATAATTTGAAGTTAAACCGAAATGATGTTTAACACTTGTTGAAACTTGAGAAAAGTTTACAAGTTGAAGTTAAACCGAGATGATGTTTAACACTTATTGAAACTTGAGAAAAGTTTATAATTTGAAGTTAAACCGAAATGATGTTTAACACTTGTTGAAACTTGAGAAAAGTTTACAAGTTGAAGTTAAACCGAGATGATGTTTAACACTTGTTGAAACTTGAGAAAAGTTTACAAGTTGAAGTTAAACTGAGACTAAGGTTAAACACTCGTTGAAATTTTTTGAAAAAAATTTACAAGCTGAAACCAAGGTTATGCTAAGAAAGGTACTTGGGTACTTGCCGAGGTAAATCATCAGTTTGTATAACCGAGGTGTGTCACCCCAAGAAGGTTGCACAAGACTAAGGTGCATTTTGAAGACACAAACTTATTCTAAGTATGAAAGTCATACAAGAGCAATAAAGGAAAGACAAACATGCAAGCATCCAAGAAAGAAGGAAGTTATATTCATAAGAAGGCACGTCGGCCATATGAAGAGTTTACACTGTCCCAAAAACAACGAAGTACAAAGTTAAAAAAGTGAAAAGATGAATTGTTTTTTGTTAAAACGCAGAAACGGTGGCAAAGAGGTCATTAATGTACCTAAAAAAGCGTATGCGTCAGACGGTGCACACAAGCGTGAGATGACTTACAGGCGCGTATCGAGTACGGTCCAATGAGGAGAAAACACGTGACGAAAACGGTTGAGTTGTTGTGCATAACAGCTCATACGCGTAAAGAAGTTCGTGAAGGTCTTACTCTCAAAAAGATATGTTGGCCTTAATAATGATCTCGACTAAAAATACTTTAAGCCGACGTACTGGAAAGAATGATATAGGTTCCATCATGCCGAGGTAATAGAACCTAGGGGGCAGTTGTGGGGATATATTTTTTGAGTACCAACACATGGCCAAGGTGACGCCAACGTGTCAGCCGAGGTGCCACGTGTCCTGGTCATGACGCCGAGGTTATCTCGGCAATGCTGAGATTGTCTCTGAAGATATCGGAATCCGAGATAAGCAGATAAGGGACAAGAGTCCTAGAATGAGGAAGGACTCCGCCTGGATAAGGATAAAGCTCTTAGGGAGTTTATCTTTATCTCTTGGAGAGTCTAGGATAAGCACTGAGCAGAAGTCCATTGAAGCTAGGCTTCTATGGGGACTAGGATTGAGTTAACTTTAAAAGAAATGCACCCCCGATGGGTCTAAGGTACACAATTTATATTCTAAACAGTGAGTTTGGCACTATTGATTATCTTTGAGAGATATACTGACTTAATAGTCGGAGTGCCCCCGGGTAGACGAACCACTGCCAAAATCTACTCTTTCTGTTGTAGGTCAGCCAGGTGCCATCTATTCTGCCAGTGCTCTACAATTGAATACTGAGTTGGCAGTGTGGTCGGAAAATCACTCACAGAGTACTGTAACCATTTCTCCATGTCTCATGGAAAATTCTCAAATCATTCCAGCAACATCACAAAACAATTCCACTCACCATTTCCATGTTCTTCCAACCGATGGTCAAGAGTTATTATCATTTGACCATGTGCAGCTACATGACTACAATCCATGCTTTTTCAACATTGACTTCTATTTAAGCCAATGCAACATGTAAATGCTAATCTCTACTTCTCAAAATCCTTTGTAGTGCAAGGTGTTTCTTCATCAATATAAGAATTACATCTAGGTATGTACATATTTAGACATTCATGCCCATTTAACATTTCATGCACATTAGTGATAATATATCAAATGAAAATGCGACACAACTGTTAATACCTCATAGCTTTTCTTCATTTCCAAACATCTCTACAACATGACCTATAGAATTTAATTTCCAATTTCTTATCTTGCAAAGGTTACTTCTCAACATAACCACATACCTTTCTCTCATCGCAATCAATCACAATTACTTGTCATGCACAATTCATTGAGAGTTAACCATTTCAAGAATATATCTATTATGTTCCCAACATAACTCTCCAAGATTTACAATTTTTACAATTCAAAACACGCAACCATTTATCATTTTCTCACAACCCATGTTCTAATGTTTAACAATTATATCAAAAGTAACATTTTCATTTCTCTTACCTCACATAGATGGTCATTTTGCAAAACATAACAAGGGCCTATACTCATCCATTCTTTTTAACACTATAAGAATAAGAACACAATAACCATTTTCCATACTCTCCAAAATCCCCAATTTCTAGGGTTTTTATTAAAACTCAACATTTTCCATTTCTTTATGAAAACCCTAATCCAACACCTTCCTTAGATTAACAAGATAGAACCTTCAATGATTGACCAAAAATTTTGAAAGGGTTTAAAACCTCCTTTGGAAAAATCTCTACATTTTCAAAATCACAAGGTTGAAATCATCAAAACTAGAAGGGAAATTCTTGAATCATCAACAAAATAGCAAAACATGTATATATAACTCTAGAAATCCCTACCTCACATAGATGAAGAGAGAGAGGATGAAACCCGTGCTTCAAAGATGAGAGAGCCTTGAATTTCCATCACCCAAGTGAAGCCCTAACCTTAGATCTTCAAGATCTAGAGGAAGAGAGTGAAGATCTTGACCCAAACATCCACAAATTCAAAGTGTTTAGAAGCTTGAGGGAGATTTCTAGAGAGAAGGGAGAGGAAAATAAGGTTTAGAAAGAGAGAGAAATGAGCAAAGTGTGTAAAAGGATCGGACCAAAATGTTATAAAAAATAGAGTTTCGGACTGCCCAGTTGGCCGCTCATGTGACTAACTCCCACCGCTCGAGCGGCCCCTCCCACTGCTCGAGCGGCCCTCCTCCGCACGTGCGGCCCTAGCCCAGCCGCTCAAAATTTCAACTTCGCTCTCGGGTACCCCGGACTTACTCGTACACCTTCCGGAATAAGCGAAATTCAACAACAACTAAGATACGAACCAGAAAATCATTCCCGGATGTTTCAAATCCAACGAGGATAACATAAAATGGATCGAAGAAAAAAAGAAGGGAGAAAAGGAATCGACCGTCACAGGAAAAAATAAAGGGGAGGTATATAATTAGTTTAAGATTTGGGCCAAAGTAGAATTGAACCTAAAGTTAAGCGTTTTAGATAAACATGAATTAATGGCAAAGAAATGGGAATTAGACACACGGGCTGCCTTGTGGCTTGGTGCCCACGGTTGCCTTTCTATAAAAGGGAGGTTTTTCTTAGGATTGCTGAAGATGAAGAGAAAAGAAAAAAAGAAAAAATAAATAAAAATAAAACAAAACAAAACAAAGGAAAAATATACTGGATGAAGGCAACTATTAGGTAGCACAGTCTTTGATAGTGGAAAGTAAGAGTGAAGAATCACTATTGAGGTGAGTTATATTATACCTTGACTCACCATAATATATTTTACGTATGTTTTGAGTTACCATAATTTATTTTACGCAATTTGTGTTTATAAATTGTATTAATATTTCAATTACGTTGATTATTTTCTAAACTCTCTTTGCTTAAATTGAAATCCATGGATATGTTTGTTTAAATTTTAGAAATTATTTGACAATGATTTTATAAAAAATTATTTTCTATAAGTACCACCACGGGAGTCACATGCCTTGGGAGACTTAAATAAACCATTGGCTTCTGATTGGTCACCTTGTGACCCTCCGTTTGTCATGCATCCATTGACCTCTGTTTTGACTGTCACTTCACTGACCTCTATTCTGTTTTGTATCATGGTTATGGTTATTTATTTACATAATTTATGTATTTCAGTTTCTGCAATTAAATAATTTGTTTATTCAAATTAAGTTATATTAATGTTTTGTTACCCAAAAAGCAACCTAAGAGGGGAGTGAATTAGGTTTCTACAAATTAAAATTAATAATACCCCAATAAAATTAACTACTAGTACAACAAATTATTAACAAGCATAATGATGAACTTAGTAGTAAATGATTAAGCAAAATAACAATGAAGTATAACTAACATACAGGGTAAATCAAATGATTAACACATGAATATTAGATAGCTATAGCTGTAGTAGGAAAGTAAAGAGATTAGGGAAGATGAGACAAACAGATTTATAGTGGTTCGGCTTCAACCAAGCCTACATCCACTCCTCAAGCTTCACTTGAGATTTTTCACTATCTTCTAGCTTCACAAGGGTGCTAGCAACCTCTTTACAAATGGAGCAATCCTCCACGGATTTTACATAGACTTCACAAGCCCAAACCCTTGCAAATCTTAGGTGAATCACAATCACTCTCAAGATTTCAAGAACACAGTGTTTACAACACTTTTACAAGATGAAATGGTATTTTTGCTTTCAAAGAAAGCTTACAATAAATATCTCTCAAAGATAGATATATAAAATGAAGATTTGATTTTTCTGTAAATCTCACACAGGAAAGATGGACTTAAACCTATAAGGCTCAGTGTATAATTGCTGAGAATATATGTGAGTGATTATAGATCAAAGAATATTTTCAGGTTTTTTGTAACTTGTTTACATTAGAGGCTTTGGTATATATAATGAAAATTATAATCGTTTATAGCCGTTGTAGGCATTTGAATTTATAGCCGTTTATAGCCGTTGTACTTCCATCACTACCAATTTGAATATCTTCCACTCCATCATTACAAATTTGAATATCTTCCACTTGAACCTTTATAGTCGTTTATAGCCGTTGTACTTCCCTCATTACTAATTTGAATATCTTCCACTTGAACCTTTTGAACCTTTTGGCTTGCTGCTGTGCTAGGCTGTTTGAACATTTGTTTTGGGCTGTTTGAACTCCTGATTTAATCAAATATTAAATACATTCTAACAACATTTAGGATAAAATTTTTGGTGAGAAATAATAGGACAAAATAAATTTTGATTCTATTTTTCTCTTTCAAATAAATCATCAAATTAAATTTTGATTCTATTTTTCTCTTTCAAATAAATCATCAAAATAAATTTTGATTAAAATATAATTACATAAATCATCAAAATAAATTTTGAATTCTATTTTTCTCTTTCAAATAAATTAAAACATAATTAAATAAATCATCAAAATAAATAAGTCTAACAATCTCACCATTTTTTATGATGGCCCACAATGATGTTTTGATTTGATTTGGGAGTAAGAAAAGCTCCCCCTTAAGTCATGCTCCCTGAATTCATTTCTAAATACATAGGTTAGCACATGTGTAATAAATAAGCTTTAATTAGAGACATGATATGAGACTAAGATATCAAACTATAAATACATAATCATCAGATTAGTTTTCAAATAATACCATAATTTGAAAATAATACCATAATACATAACATCATATAATTTCTCCCCCTGTGACATTATCAAAAGGAAATCATGGGGCAGAATCTGGAGGAGGAGGAGAAAAATGATAGTGATAAATGGCATCACTATATAATATAGCTATACAATATATATACATATATGCATACACATACAACGCGTCAAGGGTCTCTCTCTTTTTTCACAAAACGCAGTTGCCACGCGGCCTAGCTTTTGCGTCATTGGCCGACAAAAGCAGCTCTCCTCGATTGCCGCTTGCCTCGGCTATCTCTCCCTCCTTGTCTTCTTCTCTTCAGCCTCTTCTCTTCAGCTTTCTTCTTAATCACACTCGTCTGCTTCTTCTTCATCACCTCACTCTCTTCTATCTCTGCTTCTATCTCTTCTTCACCACTCTCTTTTGTTCTTTTTCCTCATCGAGAGACAAAAAAAAAACTGAACGGAGGAGGCCAAACCTCAGTCTGTTCTCTTCTATTGCTCTACAACTAATTTCTTTTACACCTCTCACCTCTAAACCATGGCTTCCTCATCCCGTCCCCTCACTCTATTTCCGGACCTGAACGATCCCATAAACTCTGCTGGACCGAGTGCCTCTACTCCTACTCTTCCTGTCATTCCTCTTCCTAACCTTCATATGATGTCGATTGAGTAAATAATGGCAGCTCAATCAGGCATTGAAGCCAATCATTTCACACTGATGTCCTGTATAGAGACGGTGACTGCAGTCACAAAATTGGCTCACCGACTGCAAAACAGGACGAGTGAGCTCTATCAGGTCAACGCCCAACTCGCTCTGCTTCAGCGTATGTACAAGGATGCGCGAGTAGAGATAGGCGCACTGAAGGCCGAAAATAAAGAGCTTAAACGGAAGACCATCTCCATGGCCTGATTTGGAGCAACGTCGTTCTTGGCTTTTGATAGTTAGCGCGGAGTCGTCGCTCTCAACGAAAGCACGGGGGCAGGGGTGTCAAGAGTCACCCAAGGTGATAAAAAGAAGAAGAAAATGATGGAAGAGGCGAGTAAGTAAGATCGGCGTATGGCCGGAAAAAAATGAAGGTTTGTTTTTTTTTTTTTATGTTTATGTTGATCGGCATGTAGCCGTAAAAAAAATGAATGCTGTTTTTTTTTTTAATGTAAATATTTGTATTTTGATTTGTTTTTATTTATATGTTTAAGTACTGAAAAATGAAATTAAAAAGCAAAAAAAAAAAAAGTAAGCCCAAACAAAAAATAATAATGAGAAAAAAAATAAAAATAAAAGAAATTAAGCCTAATAGCAAAATAAAATAAAACAATACCAGCAGAAATTAAACTTAATAGGATGTCGGTGTTGTTGGAATGTAGCAATATAATATGGCAATAATGAATCAATGAGCTTATCCAGTGTGAAGAATTCATGTTATTTCAATCTATTTTCAAGCAAGAGCCAAGGAGATACCACATTGTTAAAAGTATATGTGAAGCAGTTGAACATGATCTAACAATCGATTTGAGCAAGAGCGTACAGATTTTATACAAGATAATTAAAAAAAACATGTGAGGTGCAAGCTCATAAGTGTGATATCAAAAATTGAATAGAATAGAATCTGAGGGGATTTTTTTATTTTTTAAAAAAAATAATCTAGTTTAAATTCTTCCCCTTGTTTCATTTGGCAAAATCAATAGGAGATATGATAAATGAAAGCTCATAACTGAAATGTTCTCCTCAATAATATCAAATAGGATGCCAAATATTACTAATAAGGATGCCAAAATGTTATCAACATGCAATCTACCAAAGATACCAATATGCAATCTAGAAGGTTTAACAATCATAGCTCAAGAATTATGCAAAATACCAAATATTGCTCAAAATAGGTAAAACTCAATATAATCTCATGGCGCTAATGTAATTCCAAAAAATGAAGCATGTTTAAGGTATAGCAATCCATATACCAAGAAAAATCATGAATTTCAATATATAGCACACATTTAAGCATAGGCATGATTCTTAGGCAAGAGCATCATCAAAGAGTATACATTGCAAATCATATGAAGCACAATCAATCTTTTTCATATCAAAGTAATAACAGTATTAGCTCAAAGGATATAAGATAGAATTTTTACCTCAAAAGCTTAAGAGAGTATATGAGGCATACGTTAGGTTCAAGAGATGGAAGCTTTTCAATCTTCAATTTTCTTTCATGAGGAGTTCATCTCAAAAGGGTTTAACAAGTATGTTAGCAAAATGATTCCTCCCGCTAAGTTGGTGCTACCATTTTCTAATGTGATTTGTGTAAATATAGCATTCATGTAACGCCCTCAAAATAATAACATTTAAACCATCAATGTACACATGCATTTATACATAAAAGATCCACATTCATCTATCCATCAGAGTATTTTATTACAAAAGTATTACATGTTTACAACAAAACAAATGCCCTACGGGCTTACAGCTTTCCAAATTGACACTTGGTTACAAAAGAGAATGCTAACTTAATTACACATTAAGTCCTTGGCTTGAATCTATATGTAATACAATCAAGGAAAATAAGGCCAAAAGTATGTCTGCCTCTAGCCTCCCAAGGTATGTCCTCAGAGGTGGCATGCTACCTGTACCTGAAAATGATGTTCCCATATAGGGTGAGCCACAGCCCAGTAGAAATATACTAAACCGACTGTGAACAACGCCTAAAAGATTAGCAACTGATAGATGGTCAACACTTACACTTCCACCTACATCTTATTAAAATTCCATGACAGTCAAGTTTATGTTACAATTCACTTTCCATTTCTTATTCGACTTTGAGTTAGAAAACAACGTTCAGTATTCTGGCCAAAACATTTGATGAGATTATAGTTCATCACTAGAACATTTTTGAAATTCAAGGTGAATACACATTTTGGTGTTGTATCAATAACACATAAACCACTTTCATACTTCACAAACGATGATGACATACATCTTAGCGTTATATTAAATCAAACAAACCTTTCAATAGATAAGCATATGAGCTATATCAATACTTCAACAGACTAGCATGTGAGCTATATCACTACCACAACAGATAAGCATATGAGCTATATCAATACTTCAACAGACTAGCATGTGAGCTATATCACTACCACAACAGATAAGCATATGAGCTATATCAATACTTCAACAGACTAGCATGTGAGCTATATCACTACCACAACAGATAAGCATATGAGCTATATCAATACTTCAACAGACTAGCATGTGAGCTATATCACTACCACAACAGATAAGCATATGAGCTATATCAATACTTCAACAGACTAGCATGTGAGCTATATCACTACCACAACAGATAAGCATATGAGCTATATCAATACTTCAACAGACTAGCATGTGAGCTATATCACTACCACAACAGATAAGCATATGAGCTATATCAATACTTCAACAGACTAGCATGTGAGCTATATCACTACCACAACAGATAAGCATATGAGCTATATCAATACTTCAACAGACTAGCATGTGAGCTATATCACTACCACAACAGATAAGCATATGAGCTATATCAATACTTCAACAGACTAGCATGTGAGCTATATCACTACCACAACAGATAAGCATATGAGCTATATCAATACTTCAACAGACTAGCATGTGAGCTATATCACTACCACAACAGATAAGCATATGAGCTATATCAATACTTCAACAGACTAGCATGTGAGCTATATCACTACCACAACAGATAAGCATATGAGCTATATCAATACTTCAACAGACTAGCATGTGAGCTATATCACTACCACAACAGATAAGCATATGAGCTATATCAATACTTTACCCAACAACCCCCAACATATCAAAATGCTAAAATTCAAAGACAAAGCTCATAAGATGGAGTAGGTTATCCCTACCTCGAATGATGGGACCCAAACGAAGGAGCTGAAGAAACGGAAATGCTCCAAATCTCAAAATTTTCAGATTAGAAGATAGCCCTCGACGATCAACACAACTTTTGTAAAGGCCCAAGGTGAGAAAACAACTCCTACTAGATCAATCTTAAGAGAGAAGTTAGGGTTTTAGTGAGAGGAGCTCTCAAAATAGCTTTTTGGAAAAGTAACAGAGAGAAGGGATGTTGAAAAGTGAACAAAAGGGTCGGATCTCGGCTTTATATAAAAGTCGCCTCGCTCGAGCGGCAACATCCCTGCTCGAGTGTCACTCACAGATCCCCGCTCGATTGTCCAATCCCCCGCTCGAGCGGCGGATGCACGCTCCCAGAACTTTTACAGACATGATGCCCGCTCGAGCGTCAAACTCCCCGCTCGAGCGTCAGACACATACTCCCGCTCGAGCGACCAATCCCCCGCTCGAGCGTATACTACTGCAGACGAAATACTGGATGGATGATTTCCCCGCTCGAGCGTCAAAACCCCCGCTCGAGCGGACAAGCAACAACAGAGTCCCGCTCGAGCGTCAAAAGGGCCGCTCGAGCGGAGGGACCAAAAACTAGGCAAAGATTTTGCGTTTTAAAACACAACCAACTTATTCCCAACTTGCCCAACACAACCCAAAGCTCGAACACAAGGAGAAAGGGATAGAAAGAGGATAAGACAACAGCACCCTCACGAAACCGAATCCGGATTACAGTTAAGCATGACAGGGAAAACCGGGATCGCTATAACCTCCCCCCCTTAAAGAATTTCGTCCCCGAAATTATGGAGACACCTAAACACAAGGCCAACAAATCACAGAGCACTCAACACCTGAGCCCCAAGGAAAGAAATTTCTTTCAAAACAAACCTCTGACTCACTCTTACCAAGGAAGAGACTAACCAAGGGAACACATTCTAAACGACAACACCTTAGGTACGTAAACCTCAACAAACCAAACCTCCCCCGAAACAACTCATGAATAACCGACTGGTGCTTCAAGCTAAGTCACTACTCAATAACACGACCAGAGCAAATCTTTAGAGTAGATAATAAGGAAACATTTTCTTGTTCAAGAGGCATTTCTCAAAGATGTTTAAATTTTCAACGTTAACGTTCCGGAATAAATCTTGCATTTTCCATACGAAGACTCAAAAGCCTTGTAAACATTTTTCACAAATACGGTGTTACCCAAAATGCAGAGTCATCCACAGTTTATTTGCCCAAAAGATTAATCTGGAATTCTTTAATCAACAACGCATTTAGATGACCCCAAACACTAGGAAAATTTTGTTTTCCATTTCTTTCCAAATTAACACTATCAACAACCATCACTCACGTAGTGATGACACAACCAACACGGAACACAACATTTCTATAATGATAATTAATAGAAATAACAACCGTACTATCAACACATAAGGTATAAGAAATTCATGGTTTTGCAATTTTATCCCGCCTCCCTTTACTTAACCACTTTATAATCATAAACACGGCTCAGAAATACACAAATGATACACATTATAGTGCTGTATCAACATCAAACTAGACACCATACATTCATAATGTATAAAAAGCCAATCATTCACAATGATCAATCAATACATATATTAGATGTATTATTCCAACCGTCAGACTCAACGACAAAACATGTTCGATTAATTTCAGTTTTCCTTAATCAACATACGTAGTCTACAACGAACGAGACTAAACTCAAGGTGACCAATGCCACCCCAACACCCGATACCGACAAGCTGACTAGTCAACTCAATAAACTCTACACTCAGTAATCCACACACTGATGTGCTACTCAGACCACTAACCCCAACCACGGAGTTCTCTACACGAACCACAAATTTTGGAATCTCACTGGATTTCCTAAAATTTAACCGCCTCAACATCGCGTCTAAGGGAATCACCATCCCCCGCCATGGCTATCTAGCAAGCCTGCTCACTTCCTTGACCAGAGACCGACATGGTCAACCTCAATCACAACAACCCCAAACACGAAGGACCACTTTGATCAACGCTATACTCATTACTCCAGAACACGAACTATTCTTCCTTCAAAGAATGCTACCAGCATCCACTCACAACCTAAACCCAACAATTGACAACCAATCACAATACGAACACTACCCATGTACAACCGATGGGGTCACCACGGACTCACTGACTAGCAAGACCCAAAACACGAACCAACATACAGGTACCATTTCCACTAACTTGAGATACAAATCTCACATTCCCTCGAACATTCTCACATAATCTTGCCAACACCTCGTAACTCTCGAAACCAACACATCTAACACATTCAACCGTATTAGGCAAAACCTCCTTATTTTGCAGGCCCTCTTACTCCCACACTGAATCCCCCAATAACTCGTAGGGTCCACTCGTTATTCTACATCTTACTTGTCACTCATCTCGAGAGTACCATCAAGAGGCCCAGCCTCCGTGCTAAACCACTAGTCAAAACTACCGCTAGTCAACCATCATGGACCAAACCTGACACCGTTACAAGTCGCCGGCAAGGCTTTCAAAGATTCACTCTTCTCACTTTCCAGAGGAGTAAAAGTCCTCACCTCCCTCGTCATTAACCCACATCTTCATCCGTAAACACCATACCACTGTGACTCCATCCACGGGTCACACTCTAACCACGGGCTATATACCCAATTAACCCTTCTGATAACATCCTCTCGAGTTCACCCGATAGTAGACCAAAATCTAAACCACGCACCAAATTTTAAATGGGTAATACCCATGAAATTCCACACACTCGACAAGTAAAACAGTCCTCGCCCCAATATTGCCTTGGCTAGGACACGCACCCCTCGGTGGTTCTTTCAAATTTTGAAAACATGGCTCCTCAGCCCTCATCTTTCCCAAATCAAGTCACACGCATAATACCCAAAAAAAAAAATTATGGTTTTACAGCAACTTTATACATTAATAACACTTCGGAGCTACAACATGCTCCAATTCACCCCTTCCAGGGAAATTAACAAACAAAGCATATATGTATACATATAGATAAACAAACAGTTTAGATGTTTCAACATTCCTAAAACACATTGGTTACATAACGGAACCCAATGATCACAAAACAATAATCCACCGATTACAAAACGGACTAGTCAAAACAAAACCATCCCATCAGAACTACTACTACTACCGTCCCTTGCTGGACCGCCGAAGTTGGTCAACCCCAAACGTAAGATAACCTACGAGCTTACAAGCCACGGACAAGAACTACTAATGTGCCCCCTCTGTCCACACCTGGAACAACTACAAACTTCCCCAACTGGGGCTTGGGAACTCGACTCTACTGAGGCCCTCGCAATCTGGCCTGCTAGTCCCCCAAACCGATACTGTTCCTGCTCAGTTGAATGAAACTGAGCCTGGCTAGGTTGTAAAACCCCTAAAGAAGCCCCCGGCTGAGTACAGAAGCGCCGAATATGACCCAGCTGATTACACATCCAACAAGTAGGCGGTGCCTGAGCACGAGACTGGTTCAGAATCTGGGCTGATGAAGACCCCAACAACTGCCTCCCCACTGAGCATTTGATCGGCCCAAAACATGGCTGGTTAGATGATCCTGGTGGTACAACTACTGGTTGAACTGCTAAAAACCCGGCTGGTTAGATGATCCTGGTGGTACGACTACTGGTTGAACTGCTAACCCTGCCCTCTTCCTCTGTGGGCAACCCGAAACCTTGTGGCCCAGAAGACCACATTTGAAACAAACGACATCCCTCTGTTTACGTTCTCCCGAACCCAAATCCGACACTGGAAGGGTGGTTCTAGCCTGACCTCCCTATTGCGGGTTTAATCCCCTTTGCCTCTTAAAAGGTCTACCAACACCCTGAGTCACGGGAGTTGCCGAGATGGCTCCCTCCCCACTCTGCCCCATTGCTAACACTGCAACCTCTACATGGGCAGCTGCCTCAACAAGCACACTATATCTTTTTTGCCAAGACCCCGCTATCCTCACACGGATGTCGTCACGCAGCTTACTCTCAAACTCGAAACAACGCAAGTCCTCCGTCTCCACCAATTCTGGAGCAAACCTCGACAGATTAGCAAACCACCTTTCGAACCGTACCAAAGGTGTAGTACCTTGGCGTAACTCCACAAGCTGTTTCCGTAACTCTTCCCGAGCAGAAGGAGGGAAATCACAACTTCCTCGCCTAGGCATCCTAGTAAGAGTAACAGAGACACGTTAGCACACTCATACATGTGCCGAAGCTAAACACTCACGTCCTAATACATGGACAACTGTAATTCACCCCACGTAAGCACATAAACACATAAGCACGTACGAATTTCATTTCCGGATAATGATAGTCCCGAGGCGTTACTAGAGTTCTGGTTAGAAACAGCATTGATCAAGTGCTTTTCCAACTAGACTCCCAGAAACCCAAGGAAGGCGACCAAAAACTAGGCAAAGATTTTGCGTTTTAAAACACAACCAACTTATTCCCAACTTGCCCAACACAACCCAAGCTCGAACACAAGAGAAAGGGATAGAAAGAGGATAAGACAACAGCAAACCCTCACGAAACCGAATCCGGATTACAGTTAAGCATGACAGGGAAAACCGGGATCGCTATAACACTCCCCCCTTAAAGAATTTCGTCCCCGAAATTTGGAGACACCTAAACACAAGGCCAACAAATCACAGAGCACTCAACACCTGAGCCCCAAGGAAAGAAATTTCTTTTCAAAACAAACCTCTGACCACTCTTACCAAGAAGAGACTATCCAAGGGAAACACATTCTAAACGACAACACCTTAGGTACGTAAACCTCAACAAACCAACCTCCCCCGAAACAACTCATGAATAACGACTGGTGCTTCAAGCTAAGTCACTACTCAATAACACGACCAGAGCAAATCTTAGAGTAGATAATAAGGAAACATTTTCTTGTTCAAGAGGCATTTCTCAAAGATGTTTAAATTTTCAACGTTAACGTTCCGGAATAAATCTTGCATTTTCCATACGAAGACTCAAAAGCCTTGTAAACATTTTTCACAAATACGGTGTTACCCAAAATGCAGGTCATCCACAGTTTATTTGCCAAAAGATTAATCTGGAATCTTTAAAATCCTTGAATTAAATCAACTTTTCAACAATGCATTTAGACGGTCCCAAACACTAGGAAAAGTTTGTTTTCCATTTCTTTCCAAAGTAACACTATCAACAACATCACTCACATGGTGATGCCACAACCAAACATGGAACACAACATTTCTATAATGATAGTTAATAGAAATAACAACAGTACTAATCAACACATAAGTATATAAGAAACTTCATGGTTTGCAATTATCCCGCCTCCCTTTACAAAAAAAAAGGGAAGCATAAACACGGCTCAGGACCTGGCAACAACCAAATGAGATCACATCTCATCCCACAACACCCCCCTTTAACACACAAATGATACACATTTTTAGTGCTGTATCAATATCAACCAAACATCATACATACATAATGTATAAAAGCCAATCATTCACAATGATCAATCAATACATATTTAGATGTATTATTCCAACGTCAGATTCAACGACAAAAACATGCTCGATTAGTTTCAGTTTTCCCTAATCAACATACAAAGTTTAAACAAACGAGACTAAACTCAAGGTGACCAATGCCACCCAAAACCCGTTACCGACAAGCGACTAATCAACTCAATAAACTCTACACTCAGTAATCCACACACTGATGTGCCACTCTAGCCACTGACCCCAACTACGGAGTTCTCTACACAAACCACAATTTTGGAATCTCACCGGATCTCCTAAAATTGAAACCGCATCGACACTGCGTCTAAAGGGAATCACCATCTCCCGCCATGGCTATCAGCAAGCCTGCAGTACTCTGGCCAAAACATTTTGATGAGATTATAGTTCATCACTAGAACACTTTCGAAATCCAAGGTGGATACACATTTTGGTGTTGTATCAATAACACATAAACCACTTTCATATTTCAGAAACGATGATGACATACATCTTAGCGTTATATTAAATCAAACAAACCTTTCAATAGATAAGCATATGAGCTATATCACCACTACAACAGATAAGAATATGAGCTATATCAATACTTCAACAGGCTAGCATGTGAGCTATATCACTACCACAACAGATAAGCATATGAGCTATATCAACATTCCAATAGATAAGCATATGAGCTATATCACTACTTCAACAGGTGAGCATATGAGCTGCATCCCAGGGTCCATCCCCCATCTTCCCTTAACCATTGACCAGTTTAGAGGTACATCCCCCATCTTCCCCTAAACCATTAACCAGCTTAGAGGTACATTCCCCATCTTCCTCTAAACCGTAGAGTACATCCCCTATCTCCTCCCATACACAAGTAATGCATATAAACACAGAATCACATGCGCAATCAATCAATACATAAAGTTAATGTATTCTAGCAACTGTCTACACATAATGCATATAAACACATTGGCCATATGCACAATCAACCAACACATAAAGTTGATGTATTCTATCAACCGCCATACTCTATGACACATCCAATTGATTAGTTTTGGTTTGCTTAATCATCATGCATTGTCTACAACAATCAACACTACCCTCCACCGGTAGCCCCAAGCAATTATTTCTAAGCGGGAAATAAATGCACAAATGGATAATATATCAACATTTCAACTAGATGAGCGATAAAAGATTTGACTACACTCTTTAGTCCCATGCATTCCCAATTTCAACATTCTCAATTCAATTCCTAATTTTCTTCAATCAATTATATGCATTAATTAATTAATCCAATTAGGGCAAATTACCATAATTCACAAAACAACCCTAAGGTTCCATTTTCATCAATGTCCCAACATTAATCTCATTTCTCTATGCCTAACATGCATATAGGTTTATATATTTAAAACCCCAACTTTTGTAAAATTACACAAAGGCCCAAACTTTCTCAAAATTACCCAACAACCCCCAACATATCAAAATGCTAAACCCCAACTTTTGTAAAATTACACAAAGGCCCAAACATTCTCAAAATTCCCCAACAACCCCCTCAACATATCGAAATGCTAAAATTCAAAGACAAAGCTTATAAGATGGAGTAGGTTATCCCTACCTCGAATGATGGGGCTCAACGAAGGAGATGAAGAAACGAAAATGCTCCAAATCCCGAAATTTTCAGATTGGAAGATAGCCCTCGACGATCAACACAACTTTTGTAAAGGCCCAAGGTGAGAAAACAACTCCTACTAGATCAATCCTAAGAGAGAAGTTAGGGTTTTAGTGAGAGGAGCTCTCAAAATAGCTTTTTGGAAAAGTAAGAGAGAGAAAGGATGTTGAAAAATGAACGAAAAGGTCGGATCTCGGCTTTATATAAAAGTCGCCCCGCTCGAGCGTCGAACTCCCCGCTCGAGCGTCACTCACAGATCCCCGCTCGAGCGTCCAATCCCCCGCTCTAGCGGCGGATGCACGCTCCCAGAACTTTTACAGACATGATGCCCGCTCGAGCGTCAGACACAAACTCCCGCTCGAGCGTCCAATCCCCCGCTCGAGCGGATAAGCAACAACACCAGAACTTTTACAGACATGGTGCCCACTCGAGCGTCAAACTCCCCACTCGAGCGTCAGACACAAACTCCCGCTCGAGCGGCCAATCCCCCGCTCGAGCGTCTACCACTGCAGA
>NW_021025465.1:0-11028 GCF_004153795.1 Camellia sinensis | reverse complement strand
GGTACCTTTACCTTCGGACTATTGTTAATATTAATGTTCTGCTAATTACGAGACAAGTATGTCGACCTACAAAGAACCATGAGGAAATCTAAGTGCATCGTTGGATCATACGTTTTGTTTACTGTTGATAGTTAATGTTGACATTCCATTATTTGCACGACCCCAAAATCTATATCTGAAATTACTTTTATGTCCTTGTGGGTTAATGCATTTTAATTTAATGATATCTGTTTGAATTAAGGAATTATCTGTTGAGTCGCAGCTTTAAAATTAAAATTACCGACCTTTATGGGTTCGGAAATCGAAATTGAGTGCTTGGTTATGCTAATGGCAATTTTTAGAACTAACTGAGAAAATTAATTGAAAATCTAATTTGTCTGATTCGTTAATGCATGTTTGGGTGGTTAATTTTGTACTGCAAATTGAAAGCCTTAGAGGCTTCAGAAACCAGAATAGAGGGCATATTCATGATCAGTGTAATTTTTAGAGTCATCTGAAAAGTTTAATTGAAATTTAATTTCGTACGATTCGTAAGGCCATGTTTGGCTCTCCCTTGTGTTAATCTTGTGTGTGTGTATATTATATACATGGATGCCTTAGGAGTTGTTGAACTCATCTATTTGAACCAAAATATCTAGAGAAAGGGGAAGCCACGCGAGAGAGAGAGTTCTTGAGAGAACTCAAAGAGCAAGGAAGGAAAGCTTGGAGATTGAAGAGCTTTAAAGGGAAAATTCAAGAATTTGGGTTAAGGTATGTGATTTTAACTATTATCTTTGTAAATAATTCAATTACTACATGAAATCAAGGATTAACTTGGAAGTTTAAAATGTAAATGAGCTAGTGTTTTGGGATTTTGGATGAAATGGGTTGAATTCAAGGAATTGAACTTTGCTTTCCTTAAATTTGTTTGATTTGGGGCCAATCTTAACAATGATTTGTGGAATAACAAGTTTTGGTGTGAAAATCAACCATATGTAAGATGTATTTTTATGATTTTGGAGTTTATATTTTGGAAGTTTGATTATATAGAAAGATGGGGTTTGAATTTTTAAATTGAGGCAAAGATTGATTCATCTAAGATGGGGTTATACTTGAGTGTTGATAGTTTATCACCTTGTGGGTCAATTCTATATGTTTTGGAGTGATTTATGTTTAGAACCAAGCTTAAAATGGAAAGAACCAAGTGTCAGAGCAAAGGAGTTATTTTCGGATTGGTTTTTTTTGCCCAGACCGCACGAGCGGAGCATGGAGGAAAAAAGAAGGTTTTCATTCTGCTTTTGGGCGCTCGAGCGGCCGAGTTTTTCCGCTTGAGCGGAATTGGGCCGTACGAGCGGCCAAAGTGGGCGCATGAGCGGCCAACCCTGTTTAGCTTATACCTTGTAACTTTGAACAAGCATATCTTTTGCATCCGGACTCCGTTTTGAGTGATTCTTGAGCCTAAAATCAAGCCCCGGAAGTCTAGTTTCCAGTGGAGTGGTCTCACCCCAAAATTATAAGTATAGAAATAGTTATGCCCAAATTAGTGACGACTGTTCACTTTCTGTTTACCGAGTTTGTACCGTTTCTTCGTCTGAACCTTTCTCCTATCGATTCCTCCTATCTTTTGAGGCATGGGTTATAACCTATGGAGGACTAATGAGTCTAGCACCACCATAGCTATTGAGTAAGGAATAAAAAGAGATTGGTTTTAATCTCATATTATGTGTTGTGCACTGTGTTTGTAGGTCGAGACGAGGACATCGTACCATTACTACCGGGAACCGATTACTGTGAGTAATAGTACTGTAATCGCACATTTGATTACTATTAATAATGCTTTTTATTAACGCTCTGCGCTTCAGACGTAGTTATGTTAATATTATGTTGATTGGGAAACAGTGTGGACATTGAAAAAATTTTGTGAACATTAGTATGACTCTAAACCTATGTTGTATTCTTGCTATGGCTAATGATTATCGTGAATGTACCATCCTATGAATTACTCATGATTTTGCATAAGGATTGCATACAAACTATTAACACTGTGAAGTTGGTTAATAGAAAGGAATTGAGTATCAATAACATTGTTACGTGATTCATGTTATGTTATGAACTGTTCTGACCTATTGATGTAATGGTACCTTTACCTTCAGAGTATTGTTAATATTAATGTTCTGCTAATTACGAGACAAGTATGTCAACCTACAAAGAACCATGAGGAAATCTAAGTGCATCGTTGGATCAGACGTTTTGTTTACTATTGATAGTTAATGTTGACATTCCATTATCTACAAGTTAGTGGTATTGGTTCATGACAAGCAAATGGGATGTATGTGCATTATGGAACTATGGTATCTACGTATCTCTAGAATGTGGTTACCTTTTGCTAACAATAATCAGCAATGTTCTGTTAACTTATATTACCGATGGTAATTCATGTGAATAATGGAAAGAATGTATGTACTTGCTGTATGATTCTGAAGTTAATCTGTTCTGATGATTTCTGGTATGGAACAAAGTGCTGTACGGAACTAAGTGCTACACTTTGGTGGGATCCACCTCTAGAATCTGTACGAGCCACCTCTTGAGTCTATACATATTTATTTCTAGGCCGCTAGGCCGTTCTGTTATTTCTGGGCCGCTAGGCTGTTTTGTTATTTCTGGGCCGTTAGGCCGTTCTGTTATCTCTGGGCCGCTAGGCCGTTCTATTATCTCTGGGCCGATAGGCCGTTCTGTTATTTCTGGGCCGATGGTCGTTCTGTGTATTACTAGGCTTAAAGCCACTCTGTTAAGGAAATTGGGCCCATGGCCGTTCTAGAAATGACTACAGAATGTAATTAATCATATGCCTTCACAATTATATGTTTTGTTATTTAAGTTAACCATTACATTATTTATGTGCTATTATTCACTGAGTTTTACTCACTTTGTATTTTTTCTTTTTCTGTAGGTAACCAACTGGAAAGCCAGTCCTAACCCTTGAGACTTGTCTATCTTTTGTCAACCTTAGTGTGTCCAGGCACTTAAGATGGAACCCGTGCATTTTGTAAAGCTTTAACTAGGTTTTCGGTTTATGCTTTGATTGTCTACCTATGGTTGAATGTAAATAACCCCTTTCTTCTTTAGTACTTTTGTATGAATGTGAATGACTGTAACTAAAGCTCGGGTGTATGCTTCCTGTGTATTATTTACCTAATGTAATGTTTGCGGTCCTAGCATAGTAGTGGTAGCTCAATGGATGATGTTTTATGTTATTTAATTTTATTAATGCTTCCGTCCAGGCCCCATATATTACGTATATCAGGTTAAGTGTCCGTTTCTAAATAAGTCATGCCCGAAACTTTTAGGAGCGGGTTTGGGGTGTGACAGTTTTTGCCACAAATGAAGCCATTTCTTGCCCAAAACCTCTCGAATTGGATTGCAACTTTAGATGGCTCGAAAAATGTGAATTTTCAGGGTTTTGGCATAAATGCACTATTCCCGCTGAGTTGTACTCCATTGTGTTTTCCATTCCTACATGCCACAGCTAGCTATTGGAACCTGATTACACACGTCTTTAGCTTTGGGGGACAAGAGTTGTGCCCGACAATCGAAGAATTTCAAGTGCTAATGAAGTCCCGGCGCGATGAGGAAATCTTGCCTCAGCCCCATTTTGGTCACATCCAAGCTTTGGGATGGATATGTGGGCTTACCCTATATGAGGCCCGATCCTTGGTTCACAATGGAGAGTGAGACATTCCCAGTTTGATTCATTGATTTTCTACCGTTGGCGACCGCGGTGATCTTCTTTGGCGGGGTTTTCAACAACACACCCTTTGTTTGTGCATGCTAGTACATTTCCTCCTTGCCCATAGTTTCGGCGGGTCTAGCATTCAATTAATTGAAGTAGCCTAAGGTTTGAAAGAGGGCAAGAGTTACATTGGTTTGGCATTGGCTGAGACTTTGATGGGCTTAGACGCCTTCCATCGGCGAGAGACAAACAAATTCGCAGGGAGTCCACTACTTCTTTAGGAAATGTTTCCCACACTTTCTAATATGTGTTTCTCACATATCTCGGTACTCATGCTCTATTTTTCTCTCAAAGCCCTTTTTCTCACTTTTCTCTCAACATACATCTCTCTATTCTTTAATCCCTCTTTTCTTTCATCCCTCCCCAGATATGGCTTATGGACAAGCTGAAGGTAGTGGACTTTTGCCCCGCATACTCAGCTCGAGCATAATTTTTCCACCAACAACTAGTGGATTTCCTGAATGAAGGGTGTTAGTGACATTGGATGTGTAGCAAGTCTGCTGCTGACATTGCTTGGGGCTGCTCCCGGCTTAATCTGACCGAAATGAGCTACCGCATGACTCGACAACTTGGCATTGAGTTAATTGGCCTAACACATTGTGTATTGTACTTTCCGTTCCGATTTAGACGTCAATTTGGACATGATCAGACTTGCCCAAAGGAGGGGGTAAACTACCTGATTTCAATCCCTGTCCGAGGTTCACATTTGGCTAGGTACCTCTCTGCTTGGAGGACGAGAGAGTTTCTAGCTCCTGCCCCTAGTTTTAGCTGTGCCCTTTCTAGCGAGTGCTTGGCTTGGCTAGAAGATGAGGCGCAATCCGGGCTCATTTTAGCATCAGAAGCTTCCACAAGCACAAGCGGGTGACGCAGGAACACCTGACTTAGCTATGCCCCTAGTTTATTGCTTTGATCTTGCTTTTCAAGTTTTTATGAATGTAATAAAAGTAGCTTTGATTTGTATTGAGAGTTTAGAGAACTTGGCATTGAAATCAATGAAATTGAAGTTGTGGGCACTGAAAATTTTCCTTGTGGTCCAAAAATGGTCTAAGTTGTAAAAGGTAAAATTTGAGCAAAAATCAACTTTTATTCAAACTTTTCAAAACCATTTTCGATAAGGATCACAACTTGACACACACAAAATCTATCCTCGAGATGTACAACCCTGGATCAAGACAAGAAATTACCCCTTGTCTGAAAAACACTACTCAGCACTGTAACCAGTTCTCAGAGGGGATCACAACCGAACATTCAAATAAAGAAGAGACAAAGATGACCTGATCAACACATGGACAAGACGGTTGAGTTAGAGGTGTTTACGGCCAAACTTCAAGATGAAGTTGCCCACGTATCCCGAAGATGGAAATCAGGCCTTACGTAGTTTGCTTCTGGTTCACTCGAGTATTAACGCTCTCCTTTTGCGCTCTAACTTTTTCCAAGGCCACCCTTTAGGGTTTTCAACTTTGCGAGCTTAGTTTTTTCTATTTCCTAATTTTTTTGTGCTCTAACTTTTGTCTAGGTCACCCTTCTGGGTTTTCGGCCTAGCAAGCCTCTCAAAGATAGTATTTTTTCAACTTGTCCATAGTGATTGGTTGGGAAAATTCTAGGCCATCCAAGTCTATAACAATAACAGCTCCACCCGACTAGATAGTTTTGATGATGTAAGGACCAATCCAATTGGGTCTAAACTTGCCCATAGGATTATGGATGGGAGCTCGGTTGTCTTCCAACACCAAATCCCCTTCTTTGAGATTCCTGGACTTAACCTTCTTGTTAATATCCCTGGAAATCCGGCATTGATAACCCAGAACATGGAATAATGCTTTCAACCTTCTCTCCTCAAACAGTATCAATTCTTCGAACCTGCTCTGTTGCCAGTCTGCCTCTGCTATCTGACATTTAGCCATAACCCGTAACGACGGAACTTCTATTTCGATCAGCAGAACAGCTCCCATCCCATAAACAAAAGAGTAAGGAGTTGCCCTAGTAGATGTCCAAATTGAAATCCTATAACCCCAGAGTGCAAATGGAAATTTGTCTGGCCAGTCCCTATAAGTCTCAACCATCTTCTACATAATATGCTTGATGTTCTTGTTGGCGGCCTCAACATCTCCATTGGTTTGCGGCCGGTATGTGGCTGACTTATGAAAAACCACGTTGTATTTCTCCAACAAGTCAATCACTTCTTTCTTGAAATGTGAGCCATTATCTAAGATGATCTCGTTTGGGACTCCATAACGGCAAATGATGTTATTTCAAATGAACTTGGCCATATACGCTACCTTCAACACTACGTAAGACTGAGCTTCCACCCATTTTGTGAAGTAATCAATTGCCACTAGAATGTATTCATGCCCATTTGACCCTTTTGGTGTGACTGTGCCAATGACGTCGATTCCCCAGACTGAGAAAGGCCATGATAAAGTCATGTTGTACAGCTTCAACAGCTGGATATTCATGCGATTAGCATGAATTTGGTATTTGTGGCATCGTCGAACAAAACTGATACAATCCTCCTCTATAGTAGACCAATAGTAACCTTGCCTGAGAATCTTCTGGGCTAACATTACTTCGTTCATGTGCGCTCCGCAGTCTCCCCTATGGATGGCCTCCATTAGGCGCTTTGATTCCTCTGCGTCAACACACAACTTGTGCATTCCTAGATGACCCCTCTTGTACAGTTTACCTCCATAGATGATAAATTGAATGGCCATCTGTCGTATTGCCCTCTTATCTTTGGTATTTGCCCCTGGTGGATAAACCTCCTTTTTCCAAGAAGTTCCAGATATCACAGAACCAAGGGTTTTGATCTTGCACTTCATCTATTGCGGTGATAGACTCGTAGGCCGCTGTATATCTCTGCTCAATAATGATCGGACGCATCCGAACTCCAAAAGGGATGTTTATCATTGAAGATATAGTTGATAAGGCGTCAGCGAACCTATTGTTCTCTCTTAGTAGATGCGTGAAGGTCAACTTCTCAAACCTAGGAATTCGAACGTCCAAGGTCTGGTAATAAATCTTCATCTTTTCTTTTTTAACCTTCCAATCTCCTTTTGCTTGAGACACAACTAGGTTTGAGTCCCCAATGACGTCCAACCTTTTTGCCCCTAGTTCCAGGGTGGCTTCCAAACCAGCGATACATGCTTCATATTCTGCTTCATTGTTGAATAATTTGAACTAGAGCTTGAAGGCTAAGGGTATATGGGAATTGTTGGGTGTTATCAGCAACACCCTTATCCCAGAACCGTACTGATTAGACGCTCTGTCAAAGTACATTGTCCAGATCTCTTCCTTGACTTGCAAAATAGCTTCATTTGGGAACAGGTATTCTACCGCTTCATCCCCTTCCATTGGGTGATCTGTCAGGAACTCCGCTACAACTGTCCCCTTGACAGACTTGTGAGTAACATACCTCAAATCAAATTCGGCAAGGAGAAGCAACCAACGGGTTAGCCTACCCGTACATGCTAGTTTCTCGAAAAGATATTTGATGAGATCTAATGTCGAAACCAGAATTACGGAGTGAGCTAATAAGTAGTGCCTCAACTTCCTGGTAGCCCATACCAAGGCTAGGCAAGCTTTCTCCAGTGGGGTGTAACGGGTCTCATAATCCAACATTTTCTTGCTTAGATAATAGATGGCTTACTCCACCCTATCCTCAGATTCTTGAGCAAGCATCTATCCCATCGTTGTGTCCGTTACTGACAGATACAAAATCAACGGCTTCCCTAGCTCTGGCGGCGACAACACGGTTGGGTTCTGAAGGTACGATTTGATCTGCTCGAAAGCGAATTGACATTGATCGTCCCATCGGAATTTCTTTCCTTTCTTCAAGAGACCAAATAGTGGTCCACAAGTCAGGGTTAATTAGAAATAAACATCTTATGAATTGCACTTTGCGCAGAAAGCCTTGCACCTCCTTTTCAGTCCTTGGTGGTGGCATTTCTAGGATGGCCTTGATTTTGGAAGGATCTACCTCGATGCCCCTCTGTGTGATCAAGAAATCCAATATTTTCCCTGCTGTTACACTGAAAGTACATTTCTATGAATTCAACCTTAGTCTGTATTCTCTAATCCGTTGAAAGAATTTCTTTAAGGTGGTGTAGTGGTCCTCTCTTTCCTTGGACTTGATAATCATGTCGTCCACATATACCTCAACCTCTTTATGGATCACATTATGTAGAATTATGGTTGCAGCCCGTTGATAGGTAGCCCCGGCATTCTTCTGCCTAAACAACATCACCCTGTAGCAGTAGGTTCCCCACGGCGTTATGAGAGCAGTTTTCTCTCTGTCCTTGGGTGCCATCAGAGTCTGGTTATACCCGAAAATTCCATCTATGAAGGAGAGCAAGGCATGGCCTGTGGTGAAGTCCACCAATTCATCAATATGCGGTAAGGGAAAGTCGTCCTTCGGACTGGCTTTGTTCAGATCCCTGAAATCCACACACCCAAATTATGCCGTCTTTCTTTGGCACTAGAACAATGTTGGCCAACCAAGTCGAATACTCAGATACTAGCAAGAATGCTACGTCTACCTGCTTGGTGACCTATTTCTTAATCTTCAAAGCCCAATCCAGGAGTATTCTCCATAACTTCTGCTTCATGGGTCGGGCCTCGGGGTCGAGAGGGATCCGATGCTATACAATCTTAGGATCAATTCTAGGCATGTCTTCGTAGGACCACGCGAAAACATCTTTAAAATCTTTTAATAAAGCGAATAAGCGCTTGCGCTCCTCCGGATCCTTCTCAGTACCCACATTACTAGTAATGATTTCATCAGCGAGGGGTTTTGCAAACCTCTCATCCTCTCGATTAATCAAAATTTTCAAAACTAGAGGAATTCCTTCCTCATCGTTTTCATCAAAAGTTTGAAATTCATGATCAATGTAATAAACAAGAGGCACAGGGAAATACTCAGAATCTACAGTGGCATTTACATTCAAAAGGTCCAGCTTATCAAATTCTTCAGTTACAACTGACTCAAAAGAAAAAGAAAAGGAGAACCTGGACAAAACCTCGACATGCAGGTTATCAATCCCAGGAATACCGGACCAGACTCAGAAGAACCGGAATCTGATTCTGACTCCACAGACTCTATGGAATCAGATTCTGGTTCATTACTCGACTCAGAACAACTAGACAAGTAGCCCTCCTCTAGCTGCCAAATGAGAGATGGTGCGTCAGATGCATCCAAGATGCTGCTAGAAGGGTTCACACCCAGTTGGTCCCCTATCATGGAAATGGTTAGGTCATTCCCCAAGCTCTCTGAGTCGATCGGAGGATCCGAAATGAGACATGGCAGTGCTGCTCCAATCTCAAGCTCATTGCTATTGGAATCACTTTCTGTGCTCTTTGCAGCTTCAGCAGTAATTGGCTCAACCGTTTCTTCTGTATCACTGTCTTGCAGTTGCAAGTCAAAGAAAATCTCCAAGCCGGGAACCCACTACTTCTCAGAGTTGAACCATGGTTCAGGGAAACCACAAAATAGGAAGTCTTCACCCTTCCGAACAAAATAACCATTCAGGGTTCCTCAAATTGGTCAGTGCACAAGCTCCGACCATCTTTTTCCCTTTCCTCACCTAGTTCTCTTTGGTGGCCGTATAGCCAAGACCAAAGGTATGCGGGTTATGTGGCACATCAGCCAACGTAGTAGCGCCCTTCCAACCTCTTCTTCCTAATCCCATTTTGGGAATATGTTGGAGCTTGTTCATGAAGTACACAGATTGAGCGCTGACATACAAACCCTCATCAACAGCGAAGATATTTTGAACTATTCGAGCCTCAGCCAAGGTAAACCCAGAAAGGAAAACATCCTCTTTGCCATGCACGATCTCCAACACAGGTGTAGTGATCTCTGGCAGAGGATGTATAGATGAATTCCTAAAGACTATGGCTACCCCTTTTCGTGGGGGTACTTTAGCATCTGGTGGAGGGTGGAAGACACAGCTTTCACTTGGTGTATCCAAGGTTGCCCAAGTAGTAGGTTGAAAGTGGCTGAAACATCCAAGACGTGGAATTCGATGTCCTGTTGAGCTAGGCCAACTTGTACTCTGATCTACACTGTCCCCATCAGCTCTCTACTTGTATTGTCATACGCCGGGATCACCTAGGCTGTAGGCACAAAATCGGCCGGTTTCAAACCAATAGCATAAGTCGTACGATAAGGACAGACGTTGATTGTTGACCTAGTGTCGAACAATACTACTGGTATCCACTTTTCTCGGCACTCTACGGATATGTATAGAGGCTTGTTGTGTGCAGAGCCTTCTGGCGATAATTCTTTGTCTGAAAAGGTCAAAGTTGGCGCAGCACCTCCCAGGAAGACTAATCCCACCAGTTGCTCCGGGGTGGTGTCGATGGACAACTTAGCTTTATCCATCGCTGACGGTATAGCCTATCTGTGCACTCGCGAAGCCATAAGCTGACCCTAGATAGATATATCAACTTGAATCTTCTTCAACTGTTTCAGTACAACCTCTTCCTTTGACTACTTTTCCTTATGTTTCTCCACTTCTTTATCCTTCCTGGGTGCCTTGGGTTAGTCTAGATGTGATGGTTTGAAATATCGGCCAGTTCTTTTCATATGGTCGACTTCTTCCACATACTAAGTATTGTCAGGAAGGTCTTCACCCCATTCCTCATCAGTGTGGGCAGGATGCAGATTATTTTCTTCTCATCATATGCCTCCGACAACCAAAAAGCAATTGTCTGGTTCCGGTCTAAGTGTTCCCTCAGTAAAAACATTCCCCGCAGGGTGTTGAGCTATTCCAGCTTCATGTTTGTTTTGATCCCTTTCTTTTTCAAACCACTTCAATGAGGCTTCTTGCTCTATACCAGCGGTGCTCACAGTACCCAGTTCTTAAGCTAAATTCTTGACACCGGTGCTCTCCAGCAATTTTCCCTTGTCCTCAGCCATTTTGGCCACTGCAGTGGTTCTCGCTTTCTGTTCTTCCAACTTCAATTCAGTTCCCTCATCTATATCGAGTTCATCACTTAGCCACCCAGAATTGTCTGTCGATGCGTTCAGATCGAACCAATCAATATGCAAGTCCCCTTGATCTTGTTCATCAAAGAACTGTAAATTGTCTATGTCTTCCTCTAGGTCGGCTAGATCATCTAATCCCTGACTTGGCCCATCCTCGCGAACTACATTGACCTCCATCCTAGTCGACAACACCACTTCCGGCTTAACTTGGTCCACTAGGACAATATAACAGCACGGGTGTAGACGCGCCCGTGGGCCTCATGCTACAGTTCGG
>NW_021025464.1:1644738-1683502 GCF_004153795.1 Camellia sinensis | reverse complement strand
AAAATCATTTCTCCTGATAAGATTAGGTATTTTGGAGGATGTGGTGACGATTTGCTTCTTATTCAGACTCCTCAGCCTTGTGCTATGGGATTCAGCGTCCTTCAGATGCACAGGGATTACTGCGGGTGGATTGTGAAGTACCGGGTCAATCTTAGATCCATTTTATCTGTATTTCCTAAGACACAACGCAAAACCATAGTCACATGCTCTGAATTTAATGTGCTGTGTGTCGTGAAGGGAGCGAATGAAAAAGATTTTACACTGGTGTTAGCTATCCGGGGCAAAGTTATTTCTTATAATGTCAAGTCCAACATATTGAAGGAGCTTTATGATTTATCAACAGCTGATCTTGATGATTGGCGACCAAGTTGGTGTAATACTTATCAATTCATTGAAAGCCTATCACCTGTTTGATCATTGTCCTACATGTTTCTACTTCTTTCTTCAGCAGACGGTATGTCCCTCAATAAACTTTTCAATGTTTCTATCTGTTTAAGTATTTGTTATTGTTAGTTTCTTGGTCTGTGATGCTATGCTACTATCATCTTTTGATATTTAGATTCTTCATTCATCAATTAAGGCTGAATTATCAATTTTGTTGTTTTATATGTGAGCCCTGTTTTGACCACAGTAATTCATTCACTCAAGTATCATTTAGATTGTTCTGATTACCAAAGAGGGTATGTTAAACTCATTCACTTTCTGGTTTTAATCTCCTAGTTATGATGCAGTTGGGTGGAATGGTTTAAAATGCTCTAGGAAGGAGTAGAATATATTGAAACAATCCGTTGTTTGCAACTGTCATTAATTATTGGTAGTTCCTTCTTGTGAGCGCAGGAGAGAGACTAGGCTTCTTCTTTTGTAAAATGTTTCTAGGGAATAAATAAAAAATTATGAAAAAGATCTTGTAAGTCCACATTGCCTCACTAGTTCTTCCAGAATAAAATGAATTTCCTTAACAAATCAAGAGATGTAAGGTGTTAGTTTACATAGGAACCAATAATTGTGTTCAAAACTGCGTAAATAACAATTATAAAAAAAATAAAAGAATATAAAAAGAGAGATGAAATATAGAAGCACAAATACTACGTTGGTATAATTTGATTTAACATGCAATTGCAATTTAAAAACCGTGTTCAAGTTTGGAAGGCTCAACTTGGTCTCTTCACTTAGTGAGGGTTGGAATCTGGTAAACCTGTTGCTTTCTCGTGGGGATGTATATGATTGAGCCTATTAATTTGGTCTACATTTGTGTTGTTTGAGTTTTCAGTTTGTTTTTTATTGGAAAATTTCAAAGATCAATTGGACGATATTTAGCTCCAGAAATTGAATATGATTGGTCCAGTTTGAGAAACCTGAATATTGAATCTTAGTTTTAGAACTGCAAATTGATTATAAAAAAAAAAAATAAAAAAGTTCCAGAAAAGTAGGTTGTAGTCCTTGAAATAGCATCTTACATAGGAGCTAAGTTCGATTGCCAACTTCTGCTAGCTGTAAGTTTTGGTATGTTTAGGGTCGTACTTTGATCGAAATCTCATTTTAGTCTTTAACATTCAATTATGACAGTCAGCATCTTACATTTTCACATTTTAGTTCATCCATTGTTTATTTCCACTGCCTGCAGTACTATTGCATCCCTGTGAGCCCTATGTGTCCAATTTTGGCCATTGTAATACGTCAACTCTATTATCATCCTTTGATCTGATCATCAAAGAGGGCTTGGTTTACTCGTTTCACTTCACGGTTTTGAAATTGGCCTTGGGAAACATCATAATTGATTAGGTTTTGATTGGTTGATTAAGGCTGGCATACAATTGATGTACATAATCCATCCATAGTTTACTTCCCATATAGGAGAGAGATTGCTTTCTTATTTTGTAATTGGATTCATGTTAATAAATCTAAAACAATAGATTTTTGTAAGACGGTGTTGTTGTTTCTATAGTTCTCCTGTAATTGGCCTAGGGGCAAGGCCTTGGGTATTGGGGGTGTGCTCCCTCCAAAGTTCAGGGATCGAAACCTCTCAAGTGCTAACAATTTCTTAGGGCCATCAGATTGGGGGAAAACCCTTAAATTCGTATATTCAATTGTGTATGTAATACAAGAGTATATCGATTTATATACCAATCTAACCTAGGATTGAAAATGAAGCAATCCCTAATATATACAAAATATATATATGATATCATATATACATAAAACCTAATATTCTCACAATTATTGATGATCGAGATGGCAACGGTGGAGTTTGAGCGACAACAACAACGACGACGACGACGACAATGGGTTTGTTTTTAAGTTTGATAAAAATCTTATTTCTTCACTACATTTGTAAAAAGATTAGAAGTTTTCATAATCGTTGCTTTTTTAATTAATTTTTTTGGCGTCTTTTTGTAGTTTGAATGGGTTCTTTGTGTGGATTTGTGGGCTTTGTCGTATTTTTCCTTTTCATTATCTTATAAGTTGCTTGGTTTTTATATAAAACTGCATTTCTTCATCGAAAACAAATTAGTTACTTATCTAGAATGTTCTTATTAAACTAATCGCCAATTAATAGTATTGTCCATTATTTTTTTGGTTATTAATGTCATTATTACCACGCATCCCATTTTTTTGGCAAGCAATCAACTAGTTGTTAAGTAATTTAACTATAACGTTTGTGATATCAACGCTATAAATTATCATAACTTACATGTTAAAATTTTCACTTCACCTACCACCACTACCACCTCACCTACTCCACTAAACCTAACCCACTACACCACTACCACCTCTACTTCACCTACTCCACCTCTCCACCTACTCCCAAACACACTCCTATATAATAGGAATCCTTGTAATTGTAATACACACAATAAACATATCAATCAATAATACATATATTTTTACATTACATATAATATACATAAAAAAGAAAAAGAAAAAAGAAAAGTGTATATTGTAAAAAGGCCCCTTTTCAAAAGGCATTTTTATGTTGACATAAAAATGTGTTTAGTTTTTAAGATTTCATGTTCTTGATTAAATCCACAACAATTCTTGTAAGGTCATTATATTTTTATTTTGCAAATCTTTGAAAAGATTTTTTCCTTTAACAAACTTCAATATATTATCGTACCAATTCTTATTTTATTTTTTTTCGATGCCTTTTTTTCGCTAATTTTTGTTTTGTTTCTAGGACAATCGATGAAATTAGAAAGCCTTGAAGGTGCAAGATTTTTCTTTCTTTCTTTCTTTCTTTCTTTCTTTTTTTTTTTTCATTTTTTTTATTTGCTCTGAATTGTTTTATAAAAGAAATTGTGAAGTAGTCTTACACGCCACATGCAAAGAATGTGCTTTTTCACTAGTTTCTGTATATATGATCCCACACATATATGTTAATATATATTATTTAACAAGCACTTTAATAGCCATGTGTATATTTTCACATTACACGCTTTAATGTTCGTATATATATTTTTACATGAGCTACTCTCACTCTCGCTTCTCTCAACTAATTAGTTACTTATCGACACTGAAATCTCATGGAGGGGTGCACGACTTTCTATCTCAGGAGATTCCCAATACCCCCTCCAATGACTTTGTGACAATCCTGTGAAGAGGGGTGTGAGACTTCCTCTCTCTAAAGATTCTTGACCCCCATTCAACGACTTTCTGATGCTTCTTCGATAAGCTCCAAATACACTTCTGTCATGTAGTAGATTTGGGTTTTTATGCATACAGAGAAGAGTTTGAAAGCTTCTGTGTAATTCTGACACAGAGTGCTTTCTCCTTTCATCGTTCTTAAATTTTGGGATTATCAGTACCCATAATGGTTACCCATTACTGTTGTGGGTGTTCATGTGCTTTGGCAACCCATGGTTGCCAGTGTGTGTGTGTGTGTGTTTTTTTTTTTTTTCGCGGCAGGTTTTTTTTGTTTGTGTAGGTTTCTTTATTTGGGCTTATGGAATTTGTTCTATTTTTCTTTTTTTTTTCTTTATCTTGTAAGTTTCTTGGTTGTTATCTAGAAAAAAAAATTAATTCCAAATCGACCCACCTAACCCAATAAAAATAAATACATATATATATACTTTTCTTATATTTTTGTTATTTGTCTAGTTAATTTTATAATTAAATAATATAAAATTAATATTAATGTTTTATAAATAAGCGAGTTAGGCAGGAATAAGCTAAAGTTTATCCTCCTAAATCCAACTTAAAAATTAAATGAATTTAAAATTTTAATTCAATCTAATCTTACAAATATCGAGCTTAATTGGGCCAGTGATGGGCCCATGAGCACCCCTATCCCCAACATTTAAAGCAAATGACACAGCAAAAGAATCTCTGGAAGTTTAGGGCAGACCTCTTCCCCTTCATGCTTCTTCACTTCTGCCTCTCTTCAAGTGTTTGGGTAAATTGTGGTCTGCCATCAACGGAAAACGAACATCACCGATTTGCGTCGGCTATTGTCGTCACCAATCTTCATGGCCCGTCTGTGTCGGCTATCTTGCTCGCCAGTCTTCATCGGCTGTCTTCCCACCGATGTAAATCTCTTCCCTTCCATTCTATACACGAATCAATGGATTGTGGTAAGCTGCCATATTTCGTAGATGTTCAACAGATTCGCCCCAAATAATAGTGGGTTTTGTTTGAATACAGTACTAATTGCTCTGATCTGTTAGTTTTTTAAGATATGTTCGCATCAACTCTATGATATGTGAATTTTAGGGTCAGATCTTTTGGGTTGAATGAAACCAAGACAGTGTGGGTGATCTTTTTCTTTTTGTACATGTTCACTCATCATCTCATGTACTTTAGAGGTTCATTTTCTGCAGTCCTAATTCACTTCTAGAGTAGAGATGTTCCATCGAGATATCTTGTATTGATGGTATTTTTGGGCATTTTTCTTTGGCTGTGATAAGGATAATGGTTGTGCTAATTTTTGAGTTCAGTTTAAAAGGGTGTATCTTACGAACATATGATCAGTTCATTGGATACTTTTAACAAATTTAACAATTTGTGAAGGTTTGATTTTTTTGGAAATACCATACCAAATTAACATTTCCCACTAATTTCAGCAAAGTCACTCTTTGGTGGTTATAATTTTCTGGGAGACACTTTACCAAATGATCTTACCATAGTCATTGCCAGAAAAGAAAAGCATACACTTTACAGCATTTGCCAGCAGGGGCGAAACTAGGAACTTTTTTCTGGGAGGGGCCAACATATATGTGTATAAAATCCATAGTTAGTTTTGATACATTACTAATTTAACATAATTTCTTGTATAAGCATTGGAAAAGAAGTATTTTACGAGAAAACTAATAAATGTCACAAATAGTTTTTCTCAGTTTTTAAAAGTTTTGAACTATTGATTAGATCTCACTATGCAATAAGTTCATTCTTTTAGTTTATTTATTTATTTATCAAATTTGGGTGAAAAATTAGTCATAAGCTTGATATGATATGGGATGCTCCAACTGCTTTTTCATCAAATTTAAGTAAAAGCTTGATTTGGTGAAAAATTTTGAATGCTCCAATCCTCACTTAAAAAATTTCATCAAATCCATTTTGAAAATTGGGTTTGGCTTCTCAAGTTCAAATCTCAACTTGAGAGAACTAGAAATGAGAACTTGAGGGGCTCGTGGGGCCCGCTACAGGTTATGTTTCAATGATCCGAACCGTTCATGTAGGGACCTCCGTGTATATCATCCATGAAAAAAATTATCTTAATCGGATAATGGTAACCTTTTCATTTTATCATGTTTGTTTCCGAAAAAATGGACAATGAGTATGTTTTTTAAAATAGACCACTCATATTTTTTTGAGACAAACACGGTAAAGGAAAATATTACGATTATCGGATTGAGCTAATTTTTTTCATAGATGATATATGCAAAAGATCTTATGAAATGAACAGTTTGGATCATCGACACAAGACTTGTAGTGGGCCCTACGAGCCACTGAAGTGATGCCCAACTCTTAAAAATTCCATGCTTATCCCCAAAAGTTTGTTTCATCAAATTTGGTGAAAAACTTATTTTTGCCTTGATTTGATGAAAAGTTCGGTTAAAACTTGATTTGATACAAATTTGATGAAACGATTGGAGTCATTGTCATCAAATTCAAATTTGACACTAGATTTGGTGAAGGATGGGAGATTGCTGTAATGAATTATAATAGTGACCAGAACACATCATAGTTGTAAGGAAAATGCTTGACTAAAAGGAATTCTAGCAGTGGCATTAATTTGTAATCAGTTAAAATAGAAAAAGTAATTTTTTAACTAAAATTTGGCTGAAATTTAACTTAGTTTGATGGAGATGCGTATTCTCTGTTCTTGTTCTGGGTTATGCACAGGGAAAAATGACCAACAGTAAAGGAACACTAGTTATTGGCTACAATTCGTCGGAACATACACCGGCAACAGAATTAATTGGCAGCAATGTAGATATTCTAACAGAGATCCTTACCTGTGTGCCAGCAAAGTTTGTCATCAGATTCAAGTGCGTGTCTAAGGATTGGTTCTCCCTAATCTCCAATTCACCATTTTCTCGCAACCACTCTAACCGATATCCCAGTGCCTTGTTCTCAGGACTATTCATCAACCCTGTTACATCATTTGACGATGAAAAAGTCAAGTCTGTCTCACTTCACGGCCAACACCAAAGTCTTCCGACTTCGTCACTTCTTGATGGTGTTGGATATGGGTCTGGTACATGTAGGATTGAAGACTCTTGCAAAGGCTTACTATTATGCTTGAATGGCCCAACGTGTTTCATTGTTTGTAACCTGACCACCCAGAAATACACAGTACTTCCCTATCATAGTGGCACTAAGGCATCTTCTGTACCATTTCATAACAAGTTTGGTGTTTTCTTGAGTTCTATGTTTGGTGGTTATTTGGCTTTTGATCCTTCAAAATCACCGCACCACATTGTTGTATTGGTAAGTTACATTAGGAATAGTGACGGCTGCTTTTACTTAATTGACATATACTCTTCGGAGAGCACTTCTTGGACACACATGCGTGCTGCTGCACCACCAGGTTACCCTTTCGCAAAAAAGGTATTTTGGAATGGTTCAATTCATTGGATGAGTTACGATAACGTTTACATTCGATTTGATGTTGATGCTGAGAAGCTAATAGGAACTCGAATGCCTTTAAACCCTAAAATTCTCTCCGAAGAGAGAGTTTGGTATTTTGGAGAATGCTGTGGCCATTTACTTCTTGTTCAGTGCTGTGATATGGGATTCAGAATTCTTGAGATGGAGAGGAACTACTGTTATTGGATTGAGAAGTACCAGGTCAATCTTAGTCCCATAATATCTCTTTTTCCTGAGATAGAGAGAAGCAGACACATGTGTGACCCGCCCATCATTAGGAAAATTGCTGTGCTATGTGTTGTGAAGGGAGCAAATGAAAAAGATTTTACGTTGGTGTTATCTATTCCTGGCAAAATTGTTTCCTATAATCTGAAGTGCAAGACAGTGAAGGTGCTCTGCGATTACCGAACTGGCTTTTATGAATGTCCTGGTTACAAGCACATTTCTAGTGCGTATGCTTTTAAGTATGTTTATGAATTCTATGAAAGCCTGTCCATTGTTTGAGCATGTCCTACATCTTGGAACAGATCAGATGTGCCTTTTTTAAGCTTGTTCTTGTCCTAAAGCTTTTGCAATACTCAATTTTTATTTTATTTATTTATTTAATTTTTTTTTTTAAGAATTCTACAATGTTTAAGCTATGCTCTTCATGTACTTCCTTGTGAATGTTAGTGATGCTCTCTCATTTGGGGATTGGGTTTGGCTTCTCAAGTTCAAATCTCAACTTGAGAGAACTAGAAATGAGAACTTGAGGGGCTCGTGGGGCCCGCTACAGGTTATGTTTCAATGATCCGAACCGTTCATGTAGGGACCTCCGTGTATATCATCCATGAAAAAAATTATCTTAATCGGATAATGGGAACCTTTTCATTTTATCATGTTTGTTTCCGAAAAAATGGACAATGAGTATGTTTTTTAAAATAGACCACTCATATTTTTTTGAGACAAACACGGTAAAGGAAAATATTACGATTATCGGATTGAGCTAATTTTTTTCATAGATGATATATGCAAAAGATCTTATCGGATTGAACAGTTTGGATCATCGATACAAGACTTGTAGTGGGCCTTATGAGCCACTGAAGTGATGCCCAACTCTTAAAAATTCCATGCTTATCCCCAAAAATTTGTTTCATCAAATCTAGTGAAAAACTTATTTTGCCTTGATTTGAAGAAAATTTTGATTTGATACAAATTTGATGAAATGATTGGAGTCATTTTCTTGAAATTCAAATTTGACACAAGATTTTGTGAAGGATGGGAGAATGCTGTAATGAATTATACTAGTAACTAGATCACATCATAGTTATAAGGAAAATGCTTGACAAAAAGGAATTCTAGTAGTGGGATTAGTTAAAATAGAAAAAGTAGTTTTTTAACTAAAATTTGGCTGACGTTTAAAAGTTTGATGGTGATGCGTATTCTCTGTTCTTGTTCTGGGTTATGCACAGGGAAAAATGACCAACAGTAAAGGAACACTAGTTATTGGCTACAATTCATCGGAACATACACCGGCAACAGAATTAATTGGCAGCAATGTAGATATTCTAACAGAGATCCTTACCTGTGTGCCAGCAAAGTTTGTCATCAGATTCAAGTGCGTGTCTAAGGATTGGTTCTCCCTAATCTCCAATTCACCATTTTCTCGCAACCACTCTAACCGATATCCCAGTGCCTTGTTCTCAGGACTATTCATCAACCCTGTTACATCATTTGACGATGAAAAAGTCAAGTCTGTCTCACTTCACGGCCAACACCAAAGTCTTCCGACTTCGTCACTTCTTGATGGTGTTGGATATGGGTCTGGTACATTTAGGATTGAAGACTCTTGCAAAGGCTTACTATTATGCTTGAATGGCCCAACGTGTTTCATTGTTTGTAACCCGACCACCTAGAAATACACAGTACTTCCCTATCATGGTGGCACTATGACATCTTCTATACCATTTCATATCATAACAAAGTTTGGTGTTTTCTTGAGTTCTATGTTTGGTGGTTATTTGGCTTTTGATCCTTCAAAATCGCCTCACTACATTGTTGTATTGGTAAGTTACATTAGGAATAGTGACGGCTGCTTTTACTTAATTGACATATACTCTTTGGATAGCACTTCTTGGACACACATGCGTGCTGCTGCACCACCAGGTTACCCTTTCGCAAAAAAGGTATTTTGGAATGGTTCAATTCATTGGATGAGTTACGATAACGTTTACATTCGATTTGATGTTGATGCTGAGAAGCTAATAGGAACTCGAATGCCTTCAAACCCTAAAATTCTCTCCGAAGAGAGAGTTTGGTATTTTGGAGAATGCTGTGGCCATTTACTTCTTGTTCAGTGCTGTGATATGGGATTCAGAATTCTTGAGATGGAGAGGAACTACTGTTATTGGATTGAGAAGTACCAGGTCAATCCATAATATCTCTTTTTCCTGAGATAGAGAGAAGCAGACACATGTGTGACCCGCCCATCATTAGGAAAATTGCTGTGCTATGTGTTGTGAAGGGAGCAAATGAAAAAGATTTTACGTTGGTGTTATCTATTCCTGGCAAAATTGTTTCCTATAATCTGAAGTGCAAGACAGTGAAGGTGCTCTGCGATTACCGAACTGGCTTTTATGAATGTCCTGGTTACAAGCACATTTCTTGTGCGTATGCTTTTAAGTATGTTTATGAATTCTATGAAAGCCTGTCCATTGGAACAGATCAGATGTGCCTTTTTTAAGCTTGTTCTTGTCCTAAAGCTTTTGCAATACTCAATTTTTATTTTATTTATTTATTTAATTTTTTTTTTAAAGAATTCTACAATGTTTAAGCTATGCTCTTCATGTACTTCTTCCTTGTGAATGTTAGTGATGCTCTCTCATTTGGGGATTTATGCTTGAGTCAAATAATTATCCTTGTTTTTGATGTTTTAGTTTTTTAGCCAGTTCTTTATATGAAAATTTCCAAGACCAATTGAAAGATAGGTAGCTGTGGGAATTGACATCGAACCATATCAAAGAGTTTTAGAGTCGATAGAAAATTACATAATGAAGAAATAAGGGAAGAACAATCTAAAACTCGTACAATTCACCTCATAATATTGCACATAGGTCTTATTGTTCGCATGCTGACAGGTTTCGATCTATCGGAAGTCAGGACCGCTCTTTAGGGTTCATTCAAAGAGAGCGCGACCCCCTACTCAACAATGATAACCTAGATATGCAATCCGAACTACTGCCAATAAAGAGAAGGGTGGTGGGTATAGAAAGAAAGGATGGTACAATAGGCCCGGGAAGAACTGAAATATTGGGAAGGGCTTCTAAAAGGTCGAGAGGAGGAGTTGAATCTTGCTTATTGACTTCTCCGGTACCGGGGGTGGGAATAGATGCCTTATCTCTGCTCGTGGGAGCTTGGGCAGATCATTGGTTTTGAGGAGTTGAATATGGAGCAAATGAGCCTTCATTCGCAGGCAGAAGATGGGGTCTCGGGTCACTATCAGCAGGTGGAGTGGAAGAGAGCTCATTCCCCAGAGGGAGGGGGCTCACTGTATTATATTATAGACTTCATTTCTGAATGCATGCTTGGGTCCGGGGCGATTCAAATGCTTGGTTGATGGCTCCTAGCCGGCTTGCTTCCAAGACATGGAGATGAGGATGGAAGGTCGCTCGGCATCAGAGGAAAGAGATTCTTATAGTTCCGTTCCGTCAGGGTCGGAAAAGAGGAGGTTCATTTGCTCCACTTCCATATAGCTGACGGCCCATCCAACTCTCCCTCTAAGCGGGCATCCGGAAGTCTACTTTTTCCATTTGGCCCATATGGAAACGGGTAGGATTTGGGTCGGGGGCAAAGGTCGAGAGCTTGGGATTCGATACCAAGAGATAGAGTAGAGGGTGGCAGGTTATCCCCTGCTTGGGGTTCAGGGATAGCCGGAGAAAGCTTGGATGGCATTCCTTTCTATATAGACTGGATTTCAAGCGATGGTGGATTCGGAGTGGAGCCGGTCGAGGGAACAAAAGCAGGACTGAGAGTCCATTGCCTTGAATCGAGAGGAGAGGAACGAAATCAAGGGCTTTCCATAGCTGGGCTCACCCGCCTTTGTAGCTCCCACTGGAGGGTTCAGAGAGGCATTTGATCTAGGAGCCTCTTCGCTGGTACTTCCTTTCGAGGGTCATATGCAGCAGGTTCTGGTGCTTCTGAGCCCGGAGTGCATTGCCTTGAGGCAGAGGGATAGTTGAGATAAGCTTCACTCGTTAGTTGATAGCTTCGATCCAGTGAGTGAAGGTTGAGGGAGAAAGATCTGCTTTGCCAGAAGATGGAGATATGGTCCCAAGCATTTTTATCTGGATATGGACTTGAAGAGCGAGAAGTTGCAGCTCTTTCATTCGTTCCTGATGCCATTGGCTCCCTCCCTTTGCTTTCAATCTGTCTTGTGCCACTCCAGCTTTCACTCAAGCCATTCTTTGAACTTACGGGGCGACCCTCACTCTTCCTCTCGCTTCCTAAAAGCTCACTCCTTTTGGTGTTGCTCCACGATCTGAAAGTGACGGAGATAAACTAGAGTGACAACTTTGTTTGGTATATATTCTTATTATCGGCCTCTCTTAAGCCTTTAAACGAGAGTTTGGATATACTCGTGACTATCCTATCCCTATCCGGCAGTCGGTACTCGAGGGCTAGGCTCCTGCTGTTAGGTCTGGGGCAAAGGTGTGACCTAGACTAAGGCTAGCTATCTTAGCTTTCTCTGGCAAGAACTAAGAGTGGACCGCGGATGCAATCCATATAATCAACTTTGATTCAATATTCGAAAAAGCTATATTAGCTTCTTAATAGCAATCGGCTACCTTTGACTGAAACTAGCATTTCGGGCACTACTACTCGCTACTCAATCCTAACGCAGGCAACTCCTTCTTTAGCTGTCTCATCAAACGCTATTAGCGTAGGTAGTATATCTCATTGAAAAGGAAGTTCTCACTCTTACTTAGGGGCTCCTAGTCAATCAAGATTAGACATCAACGAATCACCAAACTATCATTTTGAGACTAGCTAGTCTCAAAATGATAGTTTGGTGATTCGTTGATGTCTAATCTTGATTGACTAGGAGCCCCTAAGTAAGAGTGAGAACTTCCTTTTCAATGAGATATACTACCTACGCTAATAGCGTTTGATGAGACAGCTAAAGAAGGAGTTGCCTGCGTTAGGATTGAGTAGCGAGTAGTAGTGCCCGAAATGCTAGTTTCAGTCAAAGGTAGCCGATTGCTATTAAGAAGCTAATATAGCTTTTTCGAATATTGAATCAAAGTTGATTATATGGATTGCATCCGCGGTCCACTCTTAGTTCTTGCCAGAGAAAGCTAAGATAGCTAGCCTTAGTCTAGGTCACACCTTTGCCCCAGACCTAACAGCAGGAGCCTAGCCCTCGAGTACCGACTGCCGGATAGGGATAGGATAGTCACGAGTATATCCAAACTCTCGTTTAAAGGCTTAAGAGAGGCCGATAATAAGAATATATACCAAACAAAGTTGTCACTCTAGTTTATCTCCGTCACTTTCAGATCGTGGAGCAACACCAAAAGGAGTGAGCTTTTAGGAAGCGAGAGGAAGAGTGAGGGTCGCCCCGTAAGTTCAAAGAATGGCTTGAGTGAAAGCTGGAGTGGCACAAGACAGATTGAAAGCAAAGGGAGGGAGCCAATGGCATCAGGAACGAATGAAAGAGCTGCAACTTCTCGCTCTTCAAGTCCATATCCAGATAAAAATGCTTGGGACCATATCTCCATCTTCTGGCAAAGCAGATCTTTCTCCCTCAACCTTCACTCACTGGATCGAAGCTATCAACTAACGAGTGAAGCTTATCTCAACTATCCCTCTGCCTCAAGGCAATGCACTCCGGGCTCAGAAGCACCAGAACCTGCTGCATATGACCCTCGAAAGGAAGTACCAGCGAAGAGGCTCCTAGATCAAATGCCTCTCTGAACCCTCCAGTGGGAGCTACAAAGGCGGGTGAGCCCAGCTATGGAAAGCCCTTGATTTCGTTCCTCTCCTCTCGATTCAAGGCAATGGACTCTCAGTCCTGCTTTTGTTCCCTCGACCGGCTCCACTCCGAATCCACCATCGCTTGAAATCCAGTCTATATAGAAAGGAATGCCATCCAAGCTTTCTCCGGCTATCCCTGAACCCCAAGCAGGGGATAACCTGCCACCCTCTACTCTATCTCTTGGTATCGAATCCCAAGCTCTCGACCTTTGCCCCCGACCCAAATCCTACCCGTTTCCATATGGGCCAAATGGAAAAAGTAGACTTCCGGATGCCCGCTTAGAGGGAGAGTTGGATGGGCCGTCAGCTATATGGAAGTGGAGCAAATGAACCTCCTCTTTTCCGACCCTGACGGAACGGAACTATAAGAATCTCTTTCCTCTGATGCCGAGCGACCTTCCATCCTCATCTCCATGTCTTGGAAGCAAGCCGGCTAGGAGCCATCAACCAAGCATTTGAATCGCCCCGGACCCAAGCATGCATTCAGAAATGAAGTCTATAATATAATACAGTGAGCCCCCTCCCTCTGGGGAATGAGCTCTCTTCCACTCCACCTGCTGATAGTGACCCGAGACCCCATCTTCTGCCTGCGAATGAAGGCTCATTTGCTCCATATTCAACTCCTCAAAACCAATGATCTGCCCAAGCTCCCACGAGCAGAGATAAGGCATCTATTCCCACCCCCGGTACCGGAGAAGTCAATAAGCAAGATTCAACTCCTCCTCTCGACCTTTTAGAAGCCCTTCCCAATATTTCAGTTCTTCCCGGGCCTATTGTACCATCCTTTCTTTCTATACCCACCACCCTTCTCTTTATTGGCAGTAGTTCGGATTGCATATCTAGGTTATCATTGTTGAGTAGGGGGTCGCGCTCTCTTTGAATGAACCCTATCTCAGCGAATGAGATAGATGAAGAGGAAAGTCAACCAGAATACTAGTAAACCCACATCTCGAGAGAGATATATCGAAAAAATGAACTTAGCCTTCTGGGTTCTTTTGGCAGCCTATTACCCGTTTGTTTGCTTTCACTGACTTAGGTCGTGAACATTTCTCCAACCCGTCAATGAAATGAAGAGAAAGGCTTTCCTCTTCGATCCCATCCTATGAGCCCTGCGAGCTCACGAGTCTAAAGTGATGGTCAGTCACTTGGAGGAGCACGAGGGAAGCACTCCGTCACTGACTTTCATATTGGAAGTGTTCCTCATCCCCTAGCCCCGTTGAGAGTTGAAAACCTTCCTGACCAGAGTGCCTTTCACTCGACTTCTCCTGGGGAAGTACTTGTTCCCTTCACCAACCAATCTTCGGATTCAAAAATCGTAAATATAACCGATCTGGCAGTTGAAAATAGATCTGGAGAGTTGTTCACTCCAACGAGCCTAGGCGGCCTAGGTGGACTTTGTCCACTTCCTATCAAAGCTCGAGTCTCCGGACTTGAAGAAAATGGTGCCTACGAGACGGCTATGGTGTTGCACAGGAAAGTCTGTTGGGCAGCAAAAACTACGTAATTAATAAAAAAAGACTATTCTAACTCAGTCTTGCTGTTGCCAATCGTTTTCTCGCTCGGAGCTGAATGAAGGTATTTCCTTATTAAGTAAGTTCAAAGAATGGCTTGAGTGAAAGCTGGAGTGGCACAAGACAGATTGAAAGCAAAGGGAGGGAGCCAATGGCATCAGGAACGAATGAAAGAGCTGCAACTTCTCGCTCTTCAAGTCCATATCCAGATAAAAATGCTTGGGACCATATCTCCATCTTCTGGCAAAGCAGATCTTTCTCCCTCAACCTTCACTCACTGGATCGAAGCTATCAACTAACGAGTGAAGCTTATCTCAACTATCCCTCTGCCTCAAGGCAATGCACTCCGGGCTCAGAAGCACCAGAACCTGCTGCATATGACCCTCGAAAGGAAGTACCAGCGAAGAGGCTCCTAGATCAAATGCCTCTCTGAACCCTCCAGTGGGAGCTACAAAGGCGGGTGAGCCCAGCTATGGAAAGCCCTTGATTTCGTTCCTCTCCTCTCGATTCAAGGCAATGGACTCTCAGTCCTGCTTTTGTTCCCTCGACCGGCTCCACTCCGAATCCACCATCGCTTGAAATCCAGTCTATATAGAAAGGAATGCCATCCAAGCTTTCTCCGGCTATCCCTGAACCCCAAGCAGGGGATAACCTGCCACCCTCTACTCTATCTCTTGGTATCGAATCCCAAGCTCTCGACCTTTGCCCCCGACCCAAATCCTACCCGTTTCCATATGGGCCAAATGGAAAAAGTAGACTTCCGGATGCCCGCTTAGAGGGAGAGTTGGATGGGCCGTCAGCTATATGGAAGTGGAGCAAATGAACCTCCTCTTTTCCGACCCTGACGGAACGGAACTATAAGAATCTCTTTCCTCTGATGCCGAGCGACCTTCCATCCTCATCTCCATGTCTTGGAAGCAAGCCGGCTAGGAGCCATCAACCAAGCATTTGAATCGCCCCGGACCCAAGCATGCATTCAGAAATGAAGTCTATAATATAATACAGTGAGCCCCCTCCCTCTGGGGAATGAGCTCTCTTCCACTCCACCTGCTGATAGTGACCCGAGACCCCATCTTCTGCCTGCGAATGAAGGCTCATTTGCTCCATATTCAACTCCTCAAAACCAATGATCTGCCCAAGCTCCCACGAGCAGAGATAAGGCATCTATTCCCACCCCCGGTACCGGAGAAGTCAATAAGCAAGATTCAACTCCTCCTCTCGACCTTTTAGAAGCCCTTCCCAATATTTCAGTTCTTCCCGGGCCTATTGTACCATCCTTTCTTTCTATACCCACCACCCTTCTCTTTATTGGCAGTAGTTCGGATTGCATATCTAGGTTATCATTGTTGAGTAGGGGGTCGCGCTCTCTTTGAATGAACCCTATCTCAGCGAATGAGATAGATGAAGAGGAAAGTCAACCAGAATACTAGTAAACCCACATCTCGAGAGAGATATATCGAAAAAATGAACTTAGCCTTCTGGGTTCTTTTGGCAGCCTATTACCCGTTTGTTTGCTTTCACTGACTTAGGTCGTGAACATTTCTCCAACCCGTCAATGAAATGAAGAGAAAGGCTTTCCTCTTCGATCCCATCCTATGAGCCCTGCGAGCTCACGAGTCTAAAGTGATGGTCAGTCACTTGGAGGAGCACGAGGGAAGCACTCCGTCACTGACTTTCATATTGGAAGTGTTCCTCATCCCCTAGCCCCGTTGAGAGTTGAAAACCTTCCTGACCAGAGTGCCTTTCACTCGACTTCTCCTGGGGAAGTACTTGTTCCCTTCACCAACCAATCTTCGGATTCAAAAATCGTAAATATAACCGATCTGGCAGTTGAAAATAGATCTGGAGAGTTGTTCACTCCAACGAGCCTAGGCGGCCTAGGTGGACTTTGTCCACTTCCTATCAAAGCTCGAGTCTCCGGACTTGAAGAAAATGGTGCCTACGAGACGGCTATGGTGTTGCACAGGAAAGTCTGTTGGGCAGCAAAAACTACGTAATTAATAAAAAAAGACTATTCTAACTCAGTCTTGCTGTTGCCAATCGTTTTCTCGCTCGGAGCTGAATGAAGGTATTTCCTTATTAAGTAAGTTCAAAGAATGGCTTGAGTGAAAGCTGGAGTGGCACAAGACAGATTGAAAGCAAAGGGAGGGAGCCAATGGCATCAGGAACGAATGAAAGAGCTGCAACTTCTCGCTCTTCAAGTCCATATCCAGATAAAAATGCTTGGGACCATATCTCCATCTTCTGGCAAAGCAGATCTTTCTCCCTCAACCTTCACTCACTGGATCGAAGCTATCAACTAACGAGTGAAGCTTATCTCAACTATCCCTCTGCCTCAAGGCAATGCACTCCGGGCTCAGAAGCACCAGAACCTGCTGCATATGACCCTCGAAAGGAAGTACCAGCGAAGAGGCTCCTAGATCAAATGCCTCTCTGAACCCTCCAGTGGGAGCTACAAAGGCGGGTGAGCCCAGCTATGGAAAGCCCTTGATTTCGTTCCTCTCCTCTCGATTCAAGGCAATGGACTCTCAGTCCTGCTTTTGTTCCCTCGACCGGCTCCACTCCGAATCCACCATCGCTTGAAATCCAGTCTATATAGAAAGGAATGCCATCCAAGCTTTCTCCGGCTATCCCTGAACCCCAAGCAGGGGATAACCTGCCACCCTCTACTCTATCTCTTGGTATCGAATCCCAAGCTCTCGACCTTTGCCCCCGACCCAAATCCTACCCGTTTCCATATGGGCCAAATGGAAAAAGTAGACTTCCGGATGCCCGCTTAGAGGGAGAGTTGGATGGGCCGTCAGCTATATGGAAGTGGAGCAAATGAACCTCCTCTTTTCCGACCCTGACGGAACGGAACTATAAGAATCTCTTTCCTCTGATGCCGAGCGACCTTCCATCCTCATCTCCATGTCTTGGAAGCAAGCCGGCTAGGAGCCATCAACCAAGCATTTGAATCGCCCCGGACCCAAGCATGCATTCAGAAATGAAGTCTATAATATAATACAGTGAGCCCCCTCCCTCTGGGGAATGAGCTCTCTTCCACTCCACCTGCTGATAGTGACCCGAGACCCCATCTTCTGCCTGCGAATGAAGGCTCATTTGCTCCATATTCAACTCCTCAAAACCAATGATCTGCCCAAGCTCCCACGAGCAGAGATAAGGCATCTATTCCCACCCCCGGTACCGGAGAAGTCAATAAGCAAGATTCAACTCCTCCTCTCGACCTTTTAGAAGCCCTTCCCAATATTTCAGTTCTTCCCGGGCCTATTGTACCATCCTTTCTTTCTATACCCACCACCCTTCTCTTTATTGGCAGTAGTTCGGATTGCATATCTAGGTTATCATTGTTGAGTAGGGGGTCGCGCTCTCTTTGAATGAACCCTATCTCAGCGAATGAGATAGATGAAGAGGAAAGTCAACCAGAATACTAGTAAACCCACATCTCGAGAGAGATATATCGAAAAAATGAACTTAGCCTTCTGGGTTCTTTTGGCAGCCTATTACCCGTTTGTTTGCTTTCACTGACTTAGGTCGTGAACATTTCTCCAACCCGTCAATGAAATGAAGAGAAAGGCTTTCCTCTTCGATCCCATCCTATGAGCCCTGCGAGCTCACGAGTCTAAAGTGATGGTCAGTCACTTGGAGGAGCACGAGGGAAGCACTCCGTCACTGACTTTCATATTGGAAGTGTTCCTCATCCCCTAGCCCCGTTGAGAGTTGAAAACCTTCCTGACCAGAGTGCCTTTCACTCGACTTCTCCTGGGGAAGTACTTGTTCCCTTCACCAACCAATCTTCGGATTCAAAAATCGTAAATATAACCGATCTGGCAGTTGAAAATAGATCTGGAGAGTTGTTCACTCCAACGAGCCTAGGCGGCCTAGGTGGACTTTGTCCACTTCCTATCAAAGCTCGAGTCTCCGGACTTGAAGAAAATGGTGCCTACGAGACGGCTATGGTGTTGCACAGGAAAGTCTGTTGGGCAGCAAAAACTACGTAATTAATAAAAAAAGACTATTCTAACTCAGTCTTGCTGTTGCCAATCGTTTTCTCGCTCGGAGCTGAATGAAGGTATTTCCTTATTAAGTAAGTTCAAAGAATGGCTTGAGTGAAAGCTGGAGTGGCACAAGACAGATTGAAAGCAAAGGGAGGGAGCCAATGGCATCAGGAACGAATGAAAGAGCTGCAACTTCTCGCTCTTCAAGTCCATATCCAGATAAAAATGCTTGGGACCATATCTCCATCTTCTGGCAAAGCAGATCTTTCTCCCTCAACCTTCACTCACTGGATCGAAGCTATCAACTAACGAGTGAAGCTTATCTCAACTATCCCTCTGCCTCAAGGCAATGCACTCCGGGCTCAGAAGCACCAGAACCTGCTGCATATGACCCTCGAAAGGAAGTACCAGCGAAGAGGCTCCTAGATCAAATGCCTCTCTGAACCCTCCAGTGGGAGCTACAAAGGCGGGTGAGCCCAGCTATGGAAAGCCCTTGATTTCGTTCCTCTCCTCTCGATTCAAGGCAATGGACTCTCAGTCCTGCTTTTGTTCCCTCGACCGGCTCCACTCCGAATCCACCATCGCTTGAAATCCAGTCTATATAGAAAGGAATGCCATCCAAGCTTTCTCCGGCTATCCCTGAACCCCAAGCAGGGGATAACCTGCCACCCTCTACTCTATCTCTTGGTATCGAATCCCAAGCTCTCGACCTTTGCCCCCGACCCAAATCCTACCCGTTTCCATATGGGCCAAATGGAAAAAGTAGACTTCCGGATGCCCGCTTAGAGGGAGAGTTGGATGGGCCGTCAGCTATATGGAAGTGGAGCAAATGAACCTCCTCTTTTCCGACCCTGACGGAACGGAACTATAAGAATCTCTTTCCTCTGATGCCGAGCGACCTTCCATCCTCATCTCCATGTCTTGGAAGCAAGCCGGCTAGGAGCCATCAACCAAGCATTTGAATCGCCCCGGACCCAAGCATGCATTCAGAAATGAAGTCTATAATATAATACAGTGAGCCCCCTCCCTCTGGGGAATGAGCTCTCTTCCACTCCACCTGCTGATAGTGACCCGAGACCCCATCTTCTGCCTGCGAATGAAGGCTCATTTGCTCCATATTCAACTCCTCAAAACCAATGATCTGCCCAAGCTCCCACGAGCAGAGATAAGGCATCTATTCCCACCCCCGGTACCGGAGAAGTCAATAAGCAAGATTCAACTCCTCCTCTCGACCTTTTAGAAGCCCTTCCCAATATTTCAGTTCTTCCCGGGCCTATTGTACCATCCTTTCTTTCTATACCCACCACCCTTCTCTTTATTGGCAGTAGTTCGGATTGCATATCTAGGTTATCATTGTTGAGTAGGGGGTCGCGCTCTCTTTGAATGAACCCTATCTCAGCGAATGAGATAGATGAAGAGGAAAGTCAACCAGAATACTAGTAAACCCACATCTCGAGAGAGATATATCGAAAAAATGAACTTAGCCTTCTGGGTTCTTTTGGCAGCCTATTACCCGTTTGTTTGCTTTCACTGACTTAGGTCGTGAACATTTCTCCAACCCGTCAATGAAATGAAGAGAAAGGCTTTCCTCTTCGATCCCATCCTATGAGCCCTGCGAGCTCACGAGTCTAAAGTGATGGTCAGTCACTTGGAGGAGCACGAGGGAAGCACTCCGTCACTGACTTTCATATTGGAAGTGTTCCTCATCCCCTAGCCCCGTTGAGAGTTGAAAACCTTCCTGACCAGAGTGCCTTTCACTCGACTTCTCCTGGGGAAGTACTTGTTCCCTTCACCAACCAATCTTCGGATTCAAAAATCGTAAATATAACCGATCTGGCAGTTGAAAATAGATCTGGAGAGTTGTTCACTCCAACGAGCCTAGGCGGCCTAGGTGGACTTTGTCCACTTCCTATCAAAGCTCGAGTCTCCGGACTTGAAGAAAATGGTGCCTACGAGACGGCTATGGTGTTGCACAGGAAAGTCTGTTGGGCAGCAAAAACTACGTAATTAATAAAAAAAGACTATTCTAACTCAGTCTTGCTGTTGCCAATCGTTTTCTCGCTCGGAGCTGAATGAAGGTATTTCCTTATTAAGTAAGTTCAAAGAATGGCTTGAGTGAAAGCTGGAGTGGCACAAGACAGATTGAAAGCAAAGGGAGGGAGCCAATGGCATCAGGAACGAATGAAAGAGCTGCAACTTCTCGCTCTTCAAGTCCATATCCAGATAAAAATGCTTGGGACCATATCTCCATCTTCTGGCAAAGCAGATCTTTCTCCCTCAACCTTCACTCACTGGATCGAAGCTATCAACTAACGAGTGAAGCTTATCTCAACTATCCCTCTGCCTCAAGGCAATGCACTCCGGGCTCAGAAGCACCAGAACCTGCTGCATATGACCCTCGAAAGGAAGTACCAGCGAAGAGGCTCCTAGATCAAATGCCTCTCTGAACCCTCCAGTGGGAGCTACAAAGGCGGGTGAGCCCAGCTATGGAAAGCCCTTGATTTCGTTCCTCTCCTCTCGATTCAAGGCAATGGACTCTCAGTCCTGCTTTTGTTCCCTCGACCGGCTCCACTCCGAATCCACCATCGCTTGAAATCCAGTCTATATAGAAAGGAATGCCATCCAAGCTTTCTCCGGCTATCCCTGAACCCCAAGCAGGGGATAACCTGCCACCCTCTACTCTATCTCTTGGTATCGAATCCCAAGCTCTCGACCTTTGCCCCCGACCCAAATCCTACCCGTTTCCATATGGGCCAAATGGAAAAAGTAGACTTCCGGATGCCCGCTTAGAGGGAGAGTTGGATGGGCCGTCAGCTATATGGAAGTGGAGCAAATGAACCTCCTCTTTTCCGACCCTGACGGAACGGAACTATAAGAATCTCTTTCCTCTGATGCCGAGCGACCTTCCATCCTCATCTCCATGTCTTGGAAGCAAGCCGGCTAGGAGCCATCAACCAAGCATTTGAATCGCCCCGGACCCAAGCATGCATTCAGAAATGAAGTCTATAATATAATACAGTGAGCCCCCTCCCTCTGGGGAATGAGCTCTCTTCCACTCCACCTGCTGATAGTGACCCGAGACCCCATCTTCTGCCTGCGAATGAAGGCTCATTTGCTCCATATTCAACTCCTCAAAACCAATGATCTGCCCAAGCTCCCACGAGCAGAGATAAGGCATCTATTCCCACCCCCGGTACCGGAGAAGTCAATAAGCAAGATTCAACTCCTCCTCTCGACCTTTTAGAAGCCCTTCCCAATATTTCAGTTCTTCCCGGGCCTATTGTACCATCCTTTCTTTCTATACCCACCACCCTTCTCTTTATTGGCAGTAGTTCGGATTGCATATCTAGGTTATCATTGTTGAGTAGGGGGTCGCGCTCTCTTTGAATGAACCCTATCTCAGCGAATGAGATAGATGAAGAGGAAAGTCAACCAGAATACTAGTAAACCCACATCTCGAGAGAGATATATCGAAAAAATGAACTTAGCCTTCTGGGTTCTTTTGGCAGCCTATTACCCGTTTGTTTGCTTTCACTGACTTAGGTCGTGAACATTTCTCCAACCCGTCAATGAAATGAAGAGAAAGGCTTTCCTCTTCGATCCCATCCTATGAGCCCTGCGAGCTCACGAGTCTAAAGTGATGGTCAGTCACTTGGAGGAGCACGAGGGAAGCACTCCGTCACTGACTTTCATATTGGAAGTGTTCCTCATCCCCTAGCCCCGTTGAGAGTTGAAAACCTTCCTGACCAGAGTGCCTTTCACTCGACTTCTCCTGGGGAAGTACTTGTTCCCTTCACCAACCAATCTTCGGATTCAAAAATCGTAAATATAACCGATCTGGCAGTTGAAAATAGATCTGGAGAGTTGTTCACTCCAACGAGCCTAGGCGGCCTAGGTGGACTTTGTCCACTTCCTATCAAAGCTCGAGTCTCCGGACTTGAAGAAAATGGTGCCTACGAGACGGCTATGGTGTTGCACAGGAAAGTCTGTTGGGCAGCAAAAACTACGTAATTAATAAAAAAAGACTATTCTAACTCAGTCTTGCTGTTGCCAATCGTTTTCTCGCTCGGAGCTGAATGAAGGTATTTCCTTATTAAGTAAGTTCAAAGAATGGCTTGAGTGAAAGCTGGAGTGGCACAAGACAGATTGAAAGCAAAGGGAGGGAGCCAATGGCATCAGGAACGAATGAAAGAGCTGCAACTTCTCGCTCTTCAAGTCCATATCCAGATAAAAATGCTTGGGACCATATCTCCATCTTCTGGCAAAGCAGATCTTTCTCCCTCAACCTTCACTCACTGGATCGAAGCTATCAACTAACGAGTGAAGCTTATCTCAACTATCCCTCTGCCTCAAGGCAATGCACTCCGGGCTCAGAAGCACCAGAACCTGCTGCATATGACCCTCGAAAGGAAGTACCAGCGAAGAGGCTCCTAGATCAAATGCCTCTCTGAACCCTCCAGTGGGAGCTACAAAGGCGGGTGAGCCCAGCTATGGAAAGCCCTTGATTTCGTTCCTCTCCTCTCGATTCAAGGCAATGGACTCTCAGTCCTGCTTTTGTTCCCTCGACCGGCTCCACTCCGAATCCACCATCGCTTGAAATCCAGTCTATATAGAAAGGAATGCCATCCAAGCTTTCTCCGGCTATCCCTGAACCCCAAGCAGGGGATAACCTGCCACCCTCTACTCTATCTCTTGGTATCGAATCCCAAGCTCTCGACCTTTGCCCCCGACCCAAATCCTACCCGTTTCCATATGGGCCAAATGGAAAAAGTAGACTTCCGGATGCCCGCTTAGAGGGAGAGTTGGATGGGCCGTCAGCTATATGGAAGTGGAGCAAATGAACCTCCTCTTTTCCGACCCTGACGGAACGGAACTATAAGAATCTCTTTCCTCTGATGCCGAGCGACCTTCCATCCTCATCTCCATGTCTTGGAAGCAAGCCGGCTAGGAGCCATCAACCAAGCATTTGAATCGCCCCGGACCCAAGCATGCATTCAGAAATGAAGTCTATAATATAATACAGTGAGCCCCCTCCCTCTGGGGAATGAGCTCTCTTCCACTCCACCTGCTGATAGTGACCCGAGACCCCATCTTCTGCCTGCGAATGAAGGCTCATTTGCTCCATATTCAACTCCTCAAAACCAATGATCTGCCCAAGCTCCCACGAGCAGAGATAAGGCATCTATTCCCACCCCCGGTACCGGAGAAGTCAATAAGCAAGATTCAACTCCTCCTCTCGACCTTTTAGAAGCCCTTCCCAATATTTCAGTTCTTCCCGGGCCTATTGTACCATCCTTTCTTTCTATACCCACCACCCTTCTCTTTATTGGCAGTAGTTCGGATTGCATATCTAGGTTATCATTGTTGAGTAGGGGGTCGCGCTCTCTTTGAATGAACCCTATCTCAGCGAATGAGATAGATGAAGAGGAAAGTCAACCAGAATACTAGTAAACCCACATCTCGAGAGAGATATATCGAAAAAATGAACTTAGCCTTCTGGGTTCTTTTGGCAGCCTATTACCCGTTTGTTTGCTTTCACTGACTTAGGTCGTGAACATTTCTCCAACCCGTCAATGAAATGAAGAGAAAGGCTTTCCTCTTCGATCCCATCCTATGAGCCCTGCGAGCTCACGAGTCTAAAGTGATGGTCAGTCACTTGGAGGAGCACGAGGGAAGCACTCCGTCACTGACTTTCATATTGGAAGTGTTCCTCATCCCCTAGCCCCGTTGAGAGTTGAAAACCTTCCTGACCAGAGTGCCTTTCACTCGACTTCTCCTGGGGAAGTACTTGTTCCCTTCACCAACCAATCTTCGGATTCAAAAATCGTAAATATAACCGATCTGGCAGTTGAAAATAGATCTGGAGAGTTGTTCACTCCAACGAGCCTAGGCGGCCTAGGTGGACTTTGTCCACTTCCTATCAAAGCTCGAGTCTCCGGACTTGAAGAAAATGGTGCCTACGAGACGGCTATGGTGTTGCACAGGAAAGTCTGTTGGGCAGCAAAAACTACGTAATTAATAAAAAAAGACTATTCTAACTCAGTCTTGCTGTTGCCAATCGTTTTCTCGCTCGGAGCTGAATGAAGGTATTTCCTTATTAAGTAAGTTCAAAGAATGGCTTGAGTGAAAGCTGGAGTGGCACAAGACAGATTGAAAGCAAAGGGAGGGAGCCAATGGCATCAGGAACGAATGAAAGAGCTGCAACTTCTCGCTCTTCAAGTCCATATCCAGATAAAAATGCTTGGGACCATATCTCCATCTTCTGGCAAAGCAGATCTTTCTCCCTCAACCTTCACTCACTGGATCGAAGCTATCAACTAACGAGTGAAGCTTATCTCAACTATCCCTCTGCCTCAAGGCAATGCACTCCGGGCTCAGAAGCACCAGAACCTGCTGCATATGACCCTCGAAAGGAAGTACCAGCGAAGAGGCTCCTAGATCAAATGCCTCTCTGAACCCTCCAGTGGGAGCTACAAAGGCGGGTGAGCCCAGCTATGGAAAGCCCTTGATTTCGTTCCTCTCCTCTCGATTCAAGGCAATGGACTCTCAGTCCTGCTTTTGTTCCCTCGACCGGCTCCACTCCGAATCCACCATCGCTTGAAATCCAGTCTATATAGAAAGGAATGCCATCCAAGCTTTCTCCGGCTATCCCTGAACCCCAAGCAGGGGATAACCTGCCACCCTCTACTCTATCTCTTGGTATCGAATCCCAAGCTCTCGACCTTTGCCCCCGACCCAAATCCTACCCGTTTCCATATGGGCCAAATGGAAAAAGTAGACTTCCGGATGCCCGCTTAGAGGGAGAGTTGGATGGGCCGTCAGCTATATGGAAGTGGAGCAAATGAACCTCCTCTTTTCCGACCCTGACGGAACGGAACTATAAGAATCTCTTTCCTCTGATGCCGAGCGACCTTCCATCCTCATCTCCATGTCTTGGAAGCAAGCCGGCTAGGAGCCATCAACCAAGCATTTGAATCGCCCCGGACCCAAGCATGCATTCAGAAATGAAGTCTATAATATAATACAGTGAGCCCCCTCCCTCTGGGGAATGAGCTCTCTTCCACTCCACCTGCTGATAGTGACCCGAGACCCCATCTTCTGCCTGCGAATGAAGGCTCATTTGCTCCATATTCAACTCCTCAAAACCAATGATCTGCCCAAGCTCCCACGAGCAGAGATAAGGCATCTATTCCCACCCCCGGTACCGGAGAAGTCAATAAGCAAGATTCAACTCCTCCTCTCGACCTTTTAGAAGCCCTTCCCAATATTTCAGTTCTTCCCGGGCCTATTGTACCATCCTTTCTTTCTATACCCACCACCCTTCTCTTTATTGGCAGTAGTTCGGATTGCATATCTAGGTTATCATTGTTGAGTAGGGGGTCGCGCTCTCTTTGAATGAACCCTATCTCAGCGAATGAGATAGATGAAGAGGAAAGTCAACCAGAATACTAGTAAACCCACATCTCGAGAGAGATATATCGAAAAAATGAACTTAGCCTTCTGGGTTCTTTTGGCAGCCTATTACCCGTTTGTTTGCTTTCACTGACTTAGGTCGTGAACATTTCTCCAACCCGTCAATGAAATGAAGAGAAAGGCTTTCCTCTTCGATCCCATCCTATGAGCCCTGCGAGCTCACGAGTCTAAAGTGATGGTCAGTCACTTGGAGGAGCACGAGGGAAGCACTCCGTCACTGACTTTCATATTGGAAGTGTTCCTCATCCCCTAGCCCCGTTGAGAGTTGAAAACCTTCCTGACCAGAGTGCCTTTCACTCGACTTCTCCTGGGGAAGTACTTGTTCCCTTCACCAACCAATCTTCGGATTCAAAAATCGTAAATATAACCGATCTGGCAGTTGAAAATAGATCTGGAGAGTTGTTCACTCCAACGAGCCTAGGCGGCCTAGGTGGACTTTGTCCACTTCCTATCAAAGCTCGAGTCTCCGGACTTGAAGAAAATGGTGCCTACGAGACGGCTATGGTGTTGCACAGGAAAGTCTGTTGGGCAGCAAAAACTACGTAATTAATAAAAAAAGACTATTCTAACTCAGTCTTGCTGTTGCCAATCGTTTTCTCGCTCGGAGCTGAATGAAGGTATTTCCTTATTAAGTAAGTTCAAAGAATGGCTTGAGTGAAAGCTGGAGTGGCACAAGACAGATTGAAAGCAAAGGGAGGGAGCCAATGGCATCAGGAACGAATGAAAGAGCTGCAACTTCTCGCTCTTCAAGTCCATATCCAGATAAAAATGCTTGGGACCATATCTCCATCTTCTGGCAAAGCAGATCTTTCTCCCTCAACCTTCACTCACTGGATCGAAGCTATCAACTAACGAGTGAAGCTTATCTCAACTATCCCTCTGCCTCAAGGCAATGCACTCCGGGCTCAGAAGCACCAGAACCTGCTGCATATGACCCTCGAAAGGAAGTACCAGCGAAGAGGCTCCTAGATCAAATGCCTCTCTGAACCCTCCAGTGGGAGCTACAAAGGCGGGTGAGCCCAGCTATGGAAAGCCCTTGATTTCGTTCCTCTCCTCTCGATTCAAGGCAATGGACTCTCAGTCCTGCTTTTGTTCCCTCGACCGGCTCCACTCCGAATCCACCATCGCTTGAAATCCAGTCTATATAGAAAGGAATGCCATCCAAGCTTTCTCCGGCTATCCCTGAACCCCAAGCAGGGGATAACCTGCCACCCTCTACTCTATCTCTTGGTATCGAATCCCAAGCTCTCGACCTTTGCCCCCGACCCAAATCCTACCCGTTTCCATATGGGCCAAATGGAAAAAGTAGACTTCCGGATGCCCGCTTAGAGGGAGAGTTGGATGGGCCGTCAGCTATATGGAAGTGGAGCAAATGAACCTCCTCTTTTCCGACCCTGACGGAACGGAACTATAAGAATCTCTTTCCTCTGATGCCGAGCGACCTTCCATCCTCATCTCCATGTCTTGGAAGCAAGCCGGCTAGGAGCCATCAACCAAGCATTTGAATCGCCCCGGACCCAAGCATGCATTCAGAAATGAAGTCTATAATATAATACAGTGAGCCCCCTCCCTCTGGGGAATGAGCTCTCTTCCACTCCACCTGCTGATAGTGACCCGAGACCCCATCTTCTGCCTGCGAATGAAGGCTCATTTGCTCCATATTCAACTCCTCAAAACCAATGATCTGCCCAAGCTCCCACGAGCAGAGATAAGGCATCTATTCCCACCCCCGGTACCGGAGAAGTCAATAAGCAAGATTCAACTCCTCCTCTCGACCTTTTAGAAGCCCTTCCCAATATTTCAGTTCTTCCCGGGCCTATTGTACCATCCTTTCTTTCTATACCCACCACCCTTCTCTTTATTGGCAGTAGTTCGGATTGCATATCTAGGTTATCATTGTTGAGTAGGGGGTCGCGCTCTCTTTGAATGAACCCTATCTCAGCGAATGAGATAGATGAAGAGGAAAGTCAACCAGAATACTAGTAAACCCACATCTCGAGAGAGATATATCGAAAAAATGAACTTAGCCTTCTGGGTTCTTTTGGCAGCCTATTACCCGTTTGTTTGCTTTCACTGACTTAGGTCGTGAACATTTCTCCAACCCGTCAATGAAATGAAGAGAAAGGCTTTCCTCTTCGATCCCATCCTATGAGCCCTGCGAGCTCACGAGTCTAAAGTGATGGTCAGTCACTTGGAGGAGCACGAGGGAAGCACTCCGTCACTGACTTTCATATTGGAAGTGTTCCTCATCCCCTAGCCCCGTTGAGAGTTGAAAACCTTCCTGACCAGAGTGCCTTTCACTCGACTTCTCCTGGGGAAGTACTTGTTCCCTTCACCAACCAATCTTCGGATTCAAAAATCGTAAATATAACCGATCTGGCAGTTGAAAATAGATCTGGAGAGTTGTTCACTCCAACGAGCCTAGGCGGCCTAGGTGGACTTTGTCCACTTCCTATCAAAGCTCGAGTCTCCGGACTTGAAGAAAATGGTGCCTACGAGACGGCTATGGTGTTGCACAGGAAAGTCTGTTGGGCAGCAAAAACTACGTAATTAATAAAAAAAGACTATTCTAACTCAGTCTTGCTGTTGCCAATCGTTTTCTCGCTCGGAGCTGAATGAAGGTATTTCCTTATTAAGTAAGTTCAAAGAATGGCTTGAGTGAAAGCTGGAGTGGCACAAGACAGATTGAAAGCAAAGGGAGGGAGCCAATGGCATCAGGAACGAATGAAAGAGCTGCAACTTCTCGCTCTTCAAGTCCATATCCAGATAAAAATGCTTGGGACCATATCTCCATCTTCTGGCAAAGCAGATCTTTCTCCCTCAACCTTCACTCACTGGATCGAAGCTATCAACTAACGAGTGAAGCTTATCTCAACTATCCCTCTGCCTCAAGGCAATGCACTCCGGGCTCAGAAGCACCAGAACCTGCTGCATATGACCCTCGAAAGGAAGTACCAGCGAAGAGGCTCCTAGATCAAATGCCTCTCTGAACCCTCCAGTGGGAGCTACAAAGGCGGGTGAGCCCAGCTATGGAAAGCCCTTGATTTCGTTCCTCTCCTCTCGATTCAAGGCAATGGACTCTCAGTCCTGCTTTTGTTCCCTCGACCGGCTCCACTCCGAATCCACCATCGCTTGAAATCCAGTCTATATAGAAAGGAATGCCATCCAAGCTTTCTCCGGCTATCCCTGAACCCCAAGCAGGGGATAACCTGCCACCCTCTACTCTATCTCTTGGTATCGAATCCCAAGCTCTCGACCTTTGCCCCCGACCCAAATCCTACCCGTTTCCATATGGGCCAAATGGAAAAAGTAGACTTCCGGATGCCCGCTTAGAGGGAGAGTTGGATGGGCCGTCAGCTATATGGAAGTGGAGCAAATGAACCTCCTCTTTTCCGACCCTGACGGAACGGAACTATAAGAATCTCTTTCCTCTGATGCCGAGCGACCTTCCATCCTCATCTCCATGTCTTGGAAGCAAGCCGGCTAGGAGCCATCAACCAAGCATTTGAATCGCCCCGGACCCAAGCATGCATTCAGAAATGAAGTCTATAATATAATACAGTGAGCCCCCTCCCTCTGGGGAATGAGCTCTCTTCCACTCCACCTGCTGATAGTGACCCGAGACCCCATCTTCTGCCTGCGAATGAAGGCTCATTTGCTCCATATTCAACTCCTCAAAACCAATGATCTGCCCAAGCTCCCACGAGCAGAGATAAGGCATCTATTCCCACCCCCGGTACCGGAGAAGTCAATAAGCAAGATTCAACTCCTCCTCTCGACCTTTTAGAAGCCCTTCCCAATATTTCAGTTCTTCCCGGGCCTATTGTACCATCCTTTCTTTCTATACCCACCACCCTTCTCTTTATTGGCAGTAGTTCGGATTGCATATCTAGGTTATCATTGTTGAGTAGGGGGTCGCGCTCTCTTTGAATGAACCCTATCTCAGCGAATGAGATAGATGAAGAGGAAAGTCAACCAGAATACTAGTAAACCCACATCTCGAGAGAGATATATCGAAAAAATGAACTTAGCCTTCTGGGTTCTTTTGGCAGCCTATTACCCGTTTGTTTGCTTTCACTGACTTAGGTCGTGAACATTTCTCCAACCCGTCAATGAAATGAAGAGAAAGGCTTTCCTCTTCGATCCCATCCTATGAGCCCTGCGAGCTCACGAGTCTAAAGTGATGGTCAGTCACTTGGAGGAGCACGAGGGAAGCACTCCGTCACTGACTTTCATATTGGAAGTGTTCCTCATCCCCTAGCCCCGTTGAGAGTTGAAAACCTTCCTGACCAGAGTGCCTTTCACTCGACTTCTCCTGGGGAAGTACTTGTTCCCTTCACCAACCAATCTTCGGATTCAAAAATCGTAAATATAACCGATCTGGCAGTTGAAAATAGATCTGGAGAGTTGTTCACTCCAACGAGCCTAGGCGGCCTAGGTGGACTTTGTCCACTTCCTATCAAAGCTCGAGTCTCCGGACTTGAAGAAAATGGTGCCTACGAGACGGCTATGGTGTTGCACAGGAAAGTCTGTTGGGCAGCAAAAACTACGTAATTAATAAAAAAAGACTATTCTAACTCAGTCTTGCTGTTGCCAATCGTTTTCTCGCTCGGAGCTGAATGAAGGTATTTCCTTATTAAGTAAGTTCAAAGAATGGCTTGAGTGAAAGCTGGAGTGGCACAAGACAGATTGAAAGCAAAGGGAGGGAGCCAATGGCATCAGGAACGAATGAAAGAGCTGCAACTTCTCGCTCTTCAAGTCCATATCCAGATAAAAATGCTTGGGACCATATCTCCATCTTCTGGCAAAGCAGATCTTTCTCCCTCAACCTTCACTCACTGGATCGAAGCTATCAACTAACGAGTGAAGCTTATCTCAACTATCCCTCTGCCTCAAGGCAATGCACTCCGGGCTCAGAAGCACCAGAACCTGCTGCATATGACCCTCGAAAGGAAGTACCAGCGAAGAGGCTCCTAGATCAAATGCCTCTCTGAACCCTCCAGTGGGAGCTACAAAGGCGGGTGAGCCCAGCTATGGAAAGCCCTTGATTTCGTTCCTCTCCTCTCGATTCAAGGCAATGGACTCTCAGTCCTGCTTTTGTTCCCTCGACCGGCTCCACTCCGAATCCACCATCGCTTGAAATCCAGTCTATATAGAAAGGAATGCCATCCAAGCTTTCTCCGGCTATCCCTGAACCCCAAGCAGGGGATAACCTGCCACCCTCTACTCTATCTCTTGGTATCGAATCCCAAGCTCTCGACCTTTGCCCCCGACCCAAATCCTACCCGTTTCCATATGGGCCAAATGGAAAAAGTAGACTTCCGGATGCCCGCTTAGAGGGAGAGTTGGATGGGCCGTCAGCTATATGGAAGTGGAGCAAATGAACCTCCTCTTTTCCGACCCTGACGGAACGGAACTATAAGAATCTCTTTCCTCTGATGCCGAGCGACCTTCCATCCTCATCTCCATGTCTTGGAAGCAAGCCGGCTAGGAGCCATCAACCAAGCATTTGAATCGCCCCGGACCCAAGCATGCATTCAGAAATGAAGTCTATAATATAATACAGTGAGCCCCCTCCCTCTGGGGAATGAGCTCTCTTCCACTCCACCTGCTGATAGTGACCCGAGACCCCATCTTCTGCCTGCGAATGAAGGCTCATTTGCTCCATATTCAACTCCTCAAAACCAATGATCTGCCCAAGCTCCCACGAGCAGAGATAAGGCATCTATTCCCACCCCCGGTACCGGAGAAGTCAATAAGCAAGATTCAACTCCTCCTCTCGACCTTTTAGAAGCCCTTCCCAATATTTCAGTTCTTCCCGGGCCTATTGTACCATCCTTTCTTTCTATACCCACCACCCTTCTCTTTATTGGCAGTAGTTCGGATTGCATATCTAGGTTATCATTGTTGAGTAGGGGGTCGCGCTCTCTTTGAATGAACCCTATCTCAGCGAATGAGATAGATGAAGAGGAAAGTCAACCAGAATACTAGTAAACCCACATCTCGAGAGAGATATATCGAAAAAATGAACTTAGCCTTCTGGGTTCTTTTGGCAGCCTATTACCCGTTTGTTTGCTTTCACTGACTTAGGTCGTGAACATTTCTCCAACCCGTCAATGAAATGAAGAGAAAGGCTTTCCTCTTCGATCCCATCCTATGAGCCCTGCGAGCTCACGAGTCTAAAGTGATGGTCAGTCACTTGGAGGAGCACGAGGGAAGCACTCCGTCACTGACTTTCATATTGGAAGTGTTCCTCATCCCCTAGCCCCGTTGAGAGTTGAAAACCTTCCTGACCAGAGTGCCTTTCACTCGACTTCTCCTGGGGAAGTACTTGTTCCCTTCACCAACCAATCTTCGGATTCAAAAATCGTAAATATAACCGATCTGGCAGTTGAAAATAGATCTGGAGAGTTGTTCACTCCAACGAGCCTAGGCGGCCTAGGTGGACTTTGTCCACTTCCTATCAAAGCTCGAGTCTCCGGACTTGAAGAAAATGGTGCCTACGAGACGGCTATGGTGTTGCACAGGAAAGTCTGTTGGGCAGCAAAAACTACGTAATTAATAAAAAAAGACTATTCTAACTCAGTCTTGCTGTTGCCAATCGTTTTCTCGCTCGGAGCTGAATGAAGGTATTTCCTTATTAAGTAAGTTCAAAGAATGGCTTGAGTGAAAGCTGGAGTGGCACAAGACAGATTGAAAGCAAAGGGAGGGAGCCAATGGCATCAGGAACGAATGAAAGAGCTGCAACTTCTCGCTCTTCAAGTCCATATCCAGATAAAAATGCTTGGGACCATATCTCCATCTTCTGGCAAAGCAGATCTTTCTCCCTCAACCTTCACTCACTGGATCGAAGCTATCAACTAACGAGTGAAGCTTATCTCAACTATCCCTCTGCCTCAAGGCAATGCACTCCGGGCTCAGAAGCACCAGAACCTGCTGCATATGACCCTCGAAAGGAAGTACCAGCGAAGAGGCTCCTAGATCAAATGCCTCTCTGAACCCTCCAGTGGGAGCTACAAAGGCGGGTGAGCCCAGCTATGGAAAGCCCTTGATTTCGTTCCTCTCCTCTCGATTCAAGGCAATGGACTCTCAGTCCTGCTTTTGTTCCCTCGACCGGCTCCACTCCGAATCCACCATCGCTTGAAATCCAGTCTATATAGAAAGGAATGCCATCCAAGCTTTCTCCGGCTATCCCTGAACCCCAAGCAGGGGATAACCTGCCACCCTCTACTCTATCTCTTGGTATCGAATCCCAAGCTCTCGACCTTTGCCCCCGACCCAAATCCTACCCGTTTCCATATGGGCCAAATGGAAAAAGTAGACTTCCGGATGCCCGCTTAGAGGGAGAGTTGGATGGGCCGTCAGCTATATGGAAGTGGAGCAAATGAACCTCCTCTTTTCCGACCCTGACGGAACGGAACTATAAGAATCTCTTTCCTCTGATGCCGAGCGACCTTCCATCCTCATCTCCATGTCTTGGAAGCAAGCCGGCTAGGAGCCATCAACCAAGCATTTGAATCGCCCCGGACCCAAGCATGCATTCAGAAATGAAGTCTATAATATAATACAGTGAGCCCCCTCCCTCTGGGGAATGAGCTCTCTTCCACTCCACCTGCTGATAGTGACCCGAGACCCCATCTTCTGCCTGCGAATGAAGGCTCATTTGCTCCATATTCAACTCCTCAAAACCAATGATCTGCCCAAGCTCCCACGAGCAGAGATAAGGCATCTATTCCCACCCCCGGTACCGGAGAAGTCAATAAGCAAGATTCAACTCCTCCTCTCGACCTTTTAGAAGCCCTTCCCAATATTTCAGTTCTTCCCGGGCCTATTGTACCATCCTTTCTTTCTATACCCACCACCCTTCTCTTTATTGGCAGTAGTTCGGATTGCATATCTAGGTTATCATTGTTGAGTAGGGGGTCGCGCTCTCTTTGAATGAACCCTATCTCAGCGAATGAGATAGATGAAGAGGAAAGTCAACCAGAATACTAGTAAACCCACATCTCGAGAGAGATATATCGAAAAAATGAACTTAGCCTTCTGGGTTCTTTTGGCAGCCTATTACCCGTTTGTTTGCTTTCACTGACTTAGGTCGTGAACATTTCTCCAACCCGTCAATGAAATGAAGAGAAAGGCTTTCCTCTTCGATCCCATCCTATGAGCCCTGCGAGCTCACGAGTCTAAAGTGATGGTCAGTCACTTGGAGGAGCACGAGGGAAGCACTCCGTCACTGACTTTCATATTGGAAGTGTTCCTCATCCCCTAGCCCCGTTGAGAGTTGAAAACCTTCCTGACCAGAGTGCCTTTCACTCGACTTCTCCTGGGGAAGTACTTGTTCCCTTCACCAACCAATCTTCGGATTCAAAAATCGTAAATATAACCGATCTGGCAGTTGAAAATAGATCTGGAGAGTTGTTCACTCCAACGAGCCTAGGCGGCCTAGGTGGACTTTGTCCACTTCCTATCAAAGCTCGAGTCTCCGGACTTGAAGAAAATGGTGCCTACGAGACGGCTATGGTGTTGCACAGGAAAGTCTGTTGGGCAGCAAAAACTACGTAATTAATAAAAAAAGACTATTCTAACTCAGTCTTGCTGTTGCCAATCGTTTTCTCGCTCGGAGCTGAATGAAGGTATTTCCTTATTAAGTAAGTTCAAAGAATGGCTTGAGTGAAAGCTGGAGTGGCACAAGACAGATTGAAAGCAAAGGGAGGGAGCCAATGGCATCAGGAACGAATGAAAGAGCTGCAACTTCTCGCTCTTCAAGTCCATATCCAGATAAAAATGCTTGGGACCATATCTCCATCTTCTGGCAAAGCAGATCTTTCTCCCTCAACCTTCACTCACTGGATCGAAGCTATCAACTAACGAGTGAAGCTTATCTCAACTATCCCTCTGCCTCAAGGCAATGCACTCCGGGCTCAGAAGCACCAGAACCTGCTGCATATGACCCTCGAAAGGAAGTACCAGCGAAGAGGCTCCTAGATCAAATGCCTCTCTGAACCCTCCAGTGGGAGCTACAAAGGCGGGTGAGCCCAGCTATGGAAAGCCCTTGATTTCGTTCCTCTCCTCTCGATTCAAGGCAATGGACTCTCAGTCCTGCTTTTGTTCCCTCGACCGGCTCCACTCCGAATCCACCATCGCTTGAAATCCAGTCTATATAGAAAGGAATGCCATCCAAGCTTTCTCCGGCTATCCCTGAACCCCAAGCAGGGGATAACCTGCCACCCTCTACTCTATCTCTTGGTATCGAATCCCAAGCTCTCGACCTTTGCCCCCGACCCAAATCCTACCCGTTTCCATATGGGCCAAATGGAAAAAGTAGACTTCCGGATGCCCGCTTAGAGGGAGAGTTGGATGGGCCGTCAGCTATATGGAAGTGGAGCAAATGAACCTCCTCTTTTCCGACCCTGACGGAACGGAACTATAAGAATCTCTTTCCTCTGATGCCGAGCGACCTTCCATCCTCATCTCCATGTCTTGGAAGCAAGCCGGCTAGGAGCCATCAACCAAGCATTTGAATCGCCCCGGACCCAAGCATGCATTCAGAAATGAAGTCTATAATATAATACAGTGAGCCCCCTCCCTCTGGGGAATGAGCTCTCTTCCACTCCACCTGCTGATAGTGACCCGAGACCCCATCTTCTGCCTGCGAATGAAGGCTCATTTGCTCCATATTCAACTCCTCAAAACCAATGATCTGCCCAAGCTCCCACGAGCAGAGATAAGGCATCTATTCCCACCCCCGGTACCGGAGAAGTCAATATTACTGCTACTGTTACAGAGATCTCTGTTGGGTGTGATATTTGTTTGGGCTGGACCCATTGTGGGCTTTGTTTGGGTTAGGCCCAATAAGCTAGTACCTATATTTTTCTGGCTCCCACAATTGCCCCAAAACTTTCATTGTCTTCGGTAGAAGGAATGAGAGTTTTTATTGCCGAGTTATACTGTTCAAATAGATGTTAGGTCATTTGACAAAGAATACATTTGATAAATGAATAAAATGTATGAATAAATGACTGCATGTATGCTTAAATGTATGTGTAAATATACGTATGTCTTGAATGTATGTATAAATATATGTATGTCTTGAATGTATGTATAAATGTATGTAAGTCGATCATAGGATAAGGGGGGTGAGCTAAAACCCAGAAAGGAATACAAATAAATCATAACGATAGGCCGCGGTATTCTAACCCCCGGGCATGGGTGTAAGCCACAGTATTCTAACCCCCGAGCATGGGTGTAGGCCGCAGCATTCTAACCTCCAGGCATGGGTGTAGGCCACGGTATTATAACCCCCGAGCATGGGTGTCGTATTTTGTCAAGTGCAAAGATTGCTTCCAAATATGGACTTTCATGCCGAGCTAGAAATATTTCTATAAGCTGAACATGGAAATGATTACCTGAACCAAATAAGATAGATTAAATAAGGTAGATATATCAGTAAAAAATTGGACCACGGCATTATTACCCCCGGGTGAGGGTGTAGACCTGCGGTATTATAACCTCGGTCAAGGGTGTAGGCCTTTGCTAACGGCGCTTTGTGCTGAGTGCGAAGGTTGCGCTGTACTTAGAGACTTTTGTTGATTTTAAGTGGCAACTAAGTGCCAATATGGCAAGGACTTTGAATAATGTATCCTGTACCGAATAAGGTGAATGTGTTAATCACCAATAATATTGCTCCGCTTGTATGGAATTGCCAAGTAGATATTGGGCCAACTATTTAATTGCCGAGTTGCTCGGTTTGCGTTTAGTCCAAGGTAGACTTGCCCCATTGCTTTCGAATGCCAGGTGTTAGTCGGAAGGAATGTAGATTCCCATTGCCCTATGTTGCAGGGAAGATTCGACTTTGGTAAAATGACGGTGCGTAAAAATATGCAAACTGCTGACTGCCAAGTGTGTGATGTATTGCCCTAAAACGGGCGCTTGCTTGAAGCTGTGTGAAAATGAGCGGAAGTTTGTAACTCAAGTAAATGTCGTTGTAATGTTTGTACCAAGTTGCCCGAGTATGCATGCATATCAAAGGTGTCGAGATGATGATCGACTGATGTGCCCTAATTGGAAAGCGGAAAATTGATTGATGTCCCAGTGGGCAAATGTTTTGCCAAATAATGTTGTTAGGCGAATAAAGTTTCCGAATACTGTGGCCAATGTTGCTGCATAAAGTTTGACAATGCATAAGGTTGACAAATAATGTTGCTTAGCCGAATAGAGTTGATGATGTTGCTGCATAAAGTTTGACAATGCATAAGGTTGACAAATAATGTTGTTTAGCCGAATAGAGTTGATGCACGACCGAATAATGAACGTGCATAATGTTGCATTAATAATGGTCGAATAATCTTGCCGGGTAAAGTTAATGCACTGCCGAGTAACTAGTGTCAAAACATCGGTGTATCGTTTGGTCGGCGGTGTGTCAGCATTCCTTCGGAGTTAGGTTTGCTAAGAACTTGGTTGGCAGTGGTTGCCAATTTAGTGAAGTTGAGCTTCTTGTCCAAGGTATATTTGCCCCATTGCTTTTGAATAAGATTTGTTATTCGGAAGGAATAAAATTGACTTGGGCCAAGAAGCCGAGACATTATGAAGCCGTGCCCCTGTTTGGTACCGTGGCAAAATCATTATGAAGTCGAGACAAAGTAGGGTGCTTAGTGATATCAGAATCAAATCTGCAATTTATTTGTATTTTTATTTATTTATTTAATATATATATTCATATTTATTTTGAGCAGAATTTGCAAATTCTGACTGTATGGATGGACCCAGAATGCGTCAGATAGCTGGAAAGGACTATTGGATCACTGTGATCAGACTCCTGATGGCGTAATTATAGCCAAAATGGATCAACGGCTCAAATTAACAGGGTATAATGCAACCGCGAAGCACATGATCATTTCTTTATATCTTGCTGGATCGTTTTCGTCAGAGAAGGAAATCATTTTCTGGGCAAACTTTGAGCGGCCCGTACGGCTTCGTTTGAGCTCCGATTTTGATGCGGTTTGTTGTGTTGTACTCGTCTCAATGAGTACTTCACGTTGATATGGGCAAAACTTGAGTTTGATAGCTTTGAAATTTTAGTTGTCGGAAAATGTGAGCCGTATCGCAATTTTCAGTGAACTTTGGTTACTTCTGGGCTGCTTGGGTTGGTGGGTTTGGACTCCTTGATTTGACGTGAATCCTTTTGTATATTCAGATGTTGATTTCGGCAAGCCGAGATGCTAGTTCTATGCCGAGATAATAAGCATGGGATTTTTGTCGAAAAGGTAGGCAAGTTAATAACGGTTAATAATTGTAGTTTTGTGCCGAGGATGTCCAATGCTATGGAGCATGTTACCACATGTGGACAAGTAGTCTTGCCGAGTAATCAATGAGCCGAATAATGTTAGCCGATTTTTCGAGATGTTTGTGCCGAAGAAATTGCGAATTTGCAGTTGTTGATGTTGAATATATAAGCCGAATAAATCACCAAAGTAGCTTTGGAGCTTTGCCGAGCATTTGCCTATAAGTTCTCAGTATTGCTGAGTAAAATGTCCGTACCGAGCGGCAAAATAATGTGCCGAATAATAAATGTTATGAGTGTAATTTTTGCCGAATAAGTTATGAGCCTAGTTGATCATATGCAAGCAGCGTTCATAATGCCGATAAATTCTATTGCCGAATAAGTTGACATATAACGTTGTGAGC
>NW_021025464.1:1575549-1641870 GCF_004153795.1 Camellia sinensis | reverse complement strand
GACCTGGGCCGCACGTGCGGCCATACCCTCCGCTCTTGCGGACATGTACCGCACGTACGGTCCCCCTCCACCGCTCGAGCGGCCAAAAACAATATGCTTCCCCGTTTTTTCTCCTCTTCTCCGCACGTGCGGCCACGACCTCTGCACGTGCGGCCTGGCCCCTGTTTGGCAGTTCAACCTTCATACAAAACCCCATGTTTGGTGATCATGCATGAGGTCTAAAATAGATTCTTTATATACCAAAACATGGTTCAAAAATCATTACAAACACATGATGATGATAAATATAAACTAGATCTTCAAGCAAGAAGTGAGTTTAACTTCCTATGAATTCCATAACCAAAATATAACTCAACTCATACTTCATACACTTTAAACATATACACATGGCCATAACCACAAATTAACTTCAAACATGCTAATAGAAGGAATAAAGTATAACTTCCTACACATATAACCCCAAATTAATTTCAAAACACCAAAGTGATAAACCATGTTCCATTTTAATGCAAGAATCAAATACCCACTTCCTCTCACACTCTAAGCCTCATAAAAGGAGGAATCCTTCTCAAATTCAAAAGAAGAATCATAAATAATGAATAATTTTACCTTAGGCTTGAGTCTCTCACTTTCTTCACCTTCTTGATAATCTAGTCCCCCTACGTCTCAAACCCTTCTCTAAACTTCTCTTCCAGGAGATTTGTTTCAATGAATTTCTAAGTCAAAATATCTAAAGAGCTTTGGTACATAAATATACACTTTATAAAAAGGGTGAATAAGACGAAATTCCATCGTTTACGCATTCGAAATTGAAATTTCGCCAACATGCTTAATATTACTTAAAAATTATACTGATCACAGAAATATAATCAATTTCAGATTATTAGGCCGTAAGGCTTCCAATTTCTGAGTCAAACAGTTTAAGTGTGACAGATACTTTTCTTGTTCAACAGATAAGAATCCATATTTCTAAGTTTCACTTAATTCAACGTAATTTCACACAGAATTTCACAATAAGCATTCAAAAGCACAAAATAGAGGATCGAAAGATACCAGAATCATGTACGAGGGTCGGGTTATTACACTCTCCCCCCCTTAAATAAGTTTGGTCCTCCAAACTTGTTTTACCTTAGGACGGAAACGGATGCGGATATTGGTGTCGTATTTCATCTTCCTTTTCCCAAGTTGCCTCAATTTCGTAGTGCTCTTGCCATTCAACTTGTACCATTGGAATTTCTCGGTTCCGTAACTGTTTCACTTGACGGTCTAGAATTCGAATTGGTTTTTCCTCGTATGTTAACTTGTCAGTTAACACAATTTGGTGATAATCAATAACATGTGACGGATCTGAAAGGTATCCTCAAAGCATAGAAACATGGAACACGTTATGAATCTGACTCATATGTGGCGGAAGGGCAACTCGGTAGGCTACTGGACCTACTTTTTCTAAGATCTGGAAGGGACCAACATATCGGGGTGTCAGTTTACCCCTTTTTCCAAACCTTGGATGTCCTTTCATTGGGGTAACTTTCACAAAAACATAACTGTCCACGTCAAACTCCAAATTTCTTCGTCGGTTATCTGCATAACTCTTCTATCTACTTTGGGCAGTTTTCAATCTTTCTCGGATAATTCTAACCTTTTCAGTTGTCAACTGGACAATCTCTGGCCTTAACAATGGTCTATCTCCAACCTCAGCCCAACACATGGGAGAACGACACGGTCTTCCATACAGAGCTTCATAGGGTGCCATTTCAATACTCGAATGGTAACTGTTATTATACGCAAACTCAACCAACGGCAGATGGGTTTCCCAACTTTCCTGAAAATCCAGAACACACATTCGAAGCATATCTTCTAGTGTTTGGATCGTCCTCTCGGATTGTCCATCTGTTTGAGGATGGAAAGCTGTGCTAAACTTTAATTCTGTACCCATTGCATTCTGTAAACTTTGCCCGAACCTTGAAACAAATTTTGGATCTCTATCTGACACAATTGAGACCGGAACACCGTGAAGCCTTACAATTTCATTCACATAAATCACAGCAAGTTTATCTGCATTATACTGGGCCTTCACAGGCAGGAAGTGGGCAGACTTTGTCAATCGGTCGACAATGACCCATATAGAATTCATCCCTCGAGGTGTCTGTGGTAAGCCTACAACAAAATCCATGGTCAGATGTTCCCATTTCCATTCCGGGATTGGAAGGGGTTGTAATAATCCTGCTGGTTTCTGATGTTCTGATTTTACTTGTTGATATTGCAAACACTTAAAGACAAACTCCGCGATTTCTCTTTTCATACTTGGCCACCAAAAATTTTGTTTCAAATCCCGGTACATTTTGGTACTTCCTGGATGCATTGTAACTCTTGAGGCATGTGCTTCTTCCATCAATTTCTGTTTGAGTTCTAACACATTAGGAACACATACTCAGTTTGAAGTTTAAGCACAGAATCTATCAAAGTGAACCCCAGTTTTAATTTTGTTTCCATTTCATCACATATCTTCTTTAGAGCTCCATCCTCCATTTGGCATAATTTAATCTCCTCAAGTAATGTCGGTTGGGCCATCATTGTTGCCACTGTTGCTTCTTGACCACGTATCACCAAGTCGACCCCCATCTTATTCAGCTCACTTATCAACTCCTTTTTCTCTGTCAGTAGACTTTCCAAATTTCCCACATTTTTCCGACTAAGTGCGTCTGCCACTGTGTTGGCTTTACCAGGATGATAGTGGGTCTGTAAATCATAATCCTTAATAAGTTCCAACCACCACCGCTAGCACATATTCAACTCTTTTTGGGTAAAAAGGTATTTGAGACTTTTATGGTCGGTATAAATGTCACATGTAGTCCTATACAGATAATGCCACCAAATCTTTAAAGCAAAAACTACTGCAGCTAGTTCAAGATCACGCGTGGGGTAACTCTTCTCATGAGGTTTAAGCTGTCGAGAGGCGTAAGCGATAACCCTTCCGTTTTGCATAAGCACACAACCAAGTCCCTTATGTGAAGCATCACTGTAAATCACAAATCCCTCAGTACCAGATGGTAGTGCAAGGACCGGAGCTGTAGTTAACTTCATTTTCAATTCTTGAAAAGCAGATTCCCGCGGTTTCGACCATTCAAATGTAACTCCCTTTTTAGTCAACTGTGTGAGTGGTACAACAATCTTGGAAAAATCCTGAACAAATCTCCGACAATATCCGGCTAACCCCATAAAACTACGCACTTCAGTCACATTCGTCGGAGTCGGCCAGTTCACGATCGCCTCAATCTTGTTTGGATCAACAGAAACTTCTTCCTTAGTTATAACATGCCCCAGAAACGCCACTTCACATAGCCAGAATTCACACTTCTTTAGCTTTGCGTACAACTTCTTTTCTCGGAGGATTTGAAGAATTAAACGAAGATGATTTTCATGAGCCCCTGCATTCTTTGAGTAAATAAGGATATCGTCAATAAAGACCACTACAAACTCATCTAGATAAGGTTTGAAGACACGGTTCATCAGATCCATAAATGTCGCGGGTGCGTTAGTGACCCCAAAGGGCATAACCAGAAATTCGTAGTGACCATATCGGGTTCAAAATGTTGTTTTCTCAACATCACCAGCTTTAACTTTTAATTGATGGTACCCGGACCGTAGGTCAATTTTTGAGAAGACTTGTGCTCCTTGTAACTGATCAAACAAGTCGTCAATCCGTGGTGATGGGTACTTATTCTTGATTGTTACTTTATTAAGCTCCCGGTAGTCTATACATAATCGGAGTGTTTCGTCTTTCTTTTTCACAAACAGGACTGGTGCACCCCACGGAGAAACACTCGGGCGGATAAACCCCTTATCCAGTAGATCTTGCAACTAAGTCTTCAATTCCCTCATTTCTGCTGGTGCCATTCGATACGGGGTTTTAGAAATGGGTTGGATTCCCGGTAACACTTCAATCATGAACTCGATTTCATGGTCCACTAATTCTCCTGGCAATTCTTTCGGAAAGACGTCCGGAAATTCACAGACAATTGGGATCGTATTAGTATTCTCATTCACTATTGGCCCTTCCAAAACACTACATAAGTACCCCTGACACCCTTTCTGAATTAATTTACAAGCCCTTGCTGCGGAAATCACATACGGTGGAGAAGTTACTCCCTGTCCCTGAAAAGTAGATTCTGATTGCCCCAGAGGGTGGAATTTGATTTGCTTCGTTAGACAGTCTATAGTGGCACCATATTCACCCAACCAATCCATTCCCAGAATAATATCAAAAGAAGTCATATCAAGGGGTAAGAGATTAGCATATACACGGACATCCCCAATTAGAAGTTCACAAGCAAAATATACAGAGGTACAGATCATGGAATTTCCCATAGGTGAAGATACACACAGCACATAAGTCAATTCTTCTTCAGGTTTATCTAAAGTTTTCACAAATAATTTTGACACAAAGGAACAGGTAGAGCCAGAATCAAATAAGACATAAGCAGAATGACCATGAACCATAAATGTACCTGACACCACTGTTGTTGCATTCTGTACATCTCCCGGAACCAACGAAATACCCTGCCTTGTCTCATAGTGTTCTTATTGTTAGCAGGTTTAGCAGCCGACTTAGCATTAGGAGCCGGTGTAGACCCTGCTGAGCTTGTGGCGGCCTTATTACTAGTTTGTTGATTCTTTTGCGAACAGTCTTTTATCAAATGACCCGTTTTGCCACATCAAAAGCATGCTCCTGACAATCGGTGACAAATCCCACGATGCCTCCATCCACATTCTGGACACACAGGAGCTGAATTTTGAGGAGAAGTAGTAGTGCTGGAGGTCCCTAAATTTTGCTTCTTGTTTGGTGGAGTAGTTGACCCCTTGAACCATTGGTTGCTCTGCCTCTTTCCTTTCCATTCAAGAACCCGAGTTTGGGCAGCAATATTTCCTTCTGCTATAACAGCCCTTTCTAACACATCAACTTAGGTAGGCAATTTCAACACATTAACTCGGTCTAGAATAGTACCCCGCAATCCTCCTTCGAATTTCCGCGCCTTCTTATATTCTGTATCTACCATGTGAGGTGCAAACCAGGCTAGTTCCGCGAATTGAGCTTCATATTCAGCAACAGTTTTGTTTCCTTGTCTCAATGTTTCGAATTCGGTCACCTTCTTTAAAACGAGATTTAGTCATTGGTGTCATGAGACTGTTTGATGATGTAATTGATTATCTTGGTTAACCATCTATTGAATGCTATTGCTTTATTCAATGCTTATATTTGGTTTAGTATATTTCTACTGGGCTGTGGCTCACCCTTTATGGGAACATCATTTTCAGGTCCAGGTGATAAGCTACCTCCCAGGACTTAGCTTGGAAGGATTTGGATTGTGAAGACTATCTTTAATTGTTTGTTTTTATTTGATAAATAATCAAGCCAAGGGCTTTATTTGTATTTGAGTTAGAACTCATATTTTGTGTCCAAGTGTTGGCTTGGAAAGATGTAAGCCCATAGGGCATTTAATTTGATGTTACAAGTAATGTTTTTATTTGGTAATACTCTGATGAATGAATTAATAAATTATTTTCTTTAAATAAAGCAGGTCAATGATATACATATAATGGGTTTATTTTATGAGGGCGTTACAAGACGAATGCTGAAATGCAACGCCCATCTGGGGCACCTACCACACATCCAGTCTCGAGACCCTAGCCGAACTTTGACCGACTTCCGCCAACTGAAAATTCGTATGGTCTAGATCCCCGATAGGGGTTGGCTCAAGCTCGAGTTTTCACACCTCTGGTGCAGCCTAATGCGAGGCTTTATTCCCTTGAAATTAATGTGCTTGACCCAACCTCGTTAAAAATTGCTAACCTTGAGAAGCAATTCAAAAAGGCACAGGGCCTTAACTCCATTCCCGACATTGAGGATGGGTACACCGAGGCTGCTGTACGGCTCCCAAACAGATTCAAAATGCCGCACATTGACCGTTTCGACGGGTCTGGAGATCCTATAGTACATATCCTTATTTTCTTGGATGTCCTAAAACCGATGGGTCTATCTAAGCCTCATAAACTCTCTCTGTATGGAAGAACCTTGTCGGGCATAGCAGCCACTTGGTACGCCAAGTTGGAGGATGAAGTGAAGCAGAACTAGGAAGAATTGGCTGAGGCCTTTGTTAATAAATACTCTTACAATACCCAACTTGAAATAACCACTCAAGACCTTGAGGCAACCCACCAGAATCCTGCAGAATCTTTTATGGAATTTATTGCAAGGTGGAGAGGAAAAGGCAGCACATATGACAGATCGTCCTTCTGAGAGGGATCAAGTGCGGATAGTGGGGCAGAACCTTGAGCCTGATATGCTGCAAAAATTAATAGTTGCTCCACTATTCACTTTCAAAAGTTTGCATGAATTGGGGGCTCAGATCGAGAGTGCGTTCAACAAAGGGATTATTCCCAGAACAAGTGAACCGATAAGGAGGGTGATTTCCGGGAGTACCAATGCTGGCAGTAGCACTATTCTCAAACCCACTGAAATTAATATAGTCGCCACAGCCAACCCTTTTTCCAAATCAAGCCTACAAACAGCTGGCCCAACCCGAGCGCAAGGCTGCACTTTCACCCCTTTGTATATGAGCCTAACCAGCGCATTTAAAGTCCTGATGGAAAGAGGGTATCTCAGACCCCTTGATCCTCAACCTCTGCCTAATCCACTCCCTGCCAGACATAACCCCACCAAATACTGCGGGTATCATCAGCAGCGCGGTCATGGCACCGATCGTTGCTACCGCCTTCGTCATGAGGTCCAGAATCTCATCGACAACCAGACGATAGCTCTACCTCAAGACCCCAATGACCAAGTACCTCATCCACACCTCAATCTAATCCATATACTGCCATCCACCTATAACCCCAGTATATACATCACCCCGGCCCATTTACCCAAGCCTGAGGTGTTCATTCTAGAAAGCATGAACTTGTGTATGATGGATACACTTGAACCCCAATCATCTCAAACCCATGAACCCACTACTTTTGAGCTAATGAGAATGATTGAAGATCTTCAGAGAATTGTGGCAGATTTAGCCTTTGGGATTTTGGCTCTGTCATCGCCCACATCACATGCCAGAAATTTCATGCCAAAAGGCACCCCAATCTTAGGGCAAGCTGCAATTGAAAATGGCCAACCTGAAGCCATCCCAGGTCTGGGCAATGACATGTCAACAAAACTGGGCTTCGCTATAATATAGCGATCCAATCCCCTGGCAAAGTGGAGACAAATGGTAAGAACGAGGTAGGGGCAGGCATTGGTCCCCATGAACACCTTATGTGGGTTGTTGAGGCTTTGAAGGCTAAAGGGCAACACAAACAGCAAGTGCTCACAGTTGTTGCAAAGACTGTGGATGACGCTTTTGCCACTCAAAATGAGAGCATTCTGAATCAAGGGACAAGCCAGGAAAAGGCATGTCTATAGACGCGCCCGTGGGCCTCATCCTACAGTTCGGACTTGATTTTTGTGTCGGTTCTTAATCTGATCTCACAATGTGCAATGTGAGAATGATAAATCACCAAAGAGTCCAAATCTGGCAAATCGTTTTGGAAAACAGATTTTTTAGAAAGAAATGCCAAACATGGACTACTTTGCAAGATACAGAGTCGCAACCTAAATATTTTATTTTGGGAGAATTTAGGAAACCCTGACTTGTTGCCTAAGGCCACGTGTCCGTCATCACCAAAGTTGCCTCGGCTCGGGTACTTGGGTACGATTGGCGAAGGTTAGCTATGAGCACCCCCGCTCGCCCGATCTGAAGATCGGCCTCTACTAACCATGATATCTAGTTTTCAAAACGTTATGTGTTCTTATTCTGGTTATTAGCCTAATCTTACTATGTGATGCGCACAACACAAAAGTATAGACTAGATCGCCGAATTTGGAACAAAGCATCGCATATCCGTTTGGTTGAAAAACAATTTGACATTTGCTACTCGCAAGTTGGCTAAAACACGGATTTCAATGAGTTATTCCAACTCAAACAATCCAACCTTCACCCACAAGCATTCAGGCAGTTTATATCACATAAGCATATAGCCACATGGTAAACATGCCATCATGTTTAACATTCACACTCATGCAAGATGCTAAAGCATAAAAACACTCACAGTGTAGTCTAAGCCAAAACAAGAAACTAGTTAGTAATCATGCATGATCCTAGTTCATGTTAAAGTGGCTAATGCATCGCATACAAAATTTCACTAGAATAGGCTCGGCTAATCTATGGATGGCATGTGAAATGCGATAGATAGCATATATTCAAGTTAGATTTGAAATACTATGCAGTTAGCATAATGCGCCGAGCCCGGTGCATGCAATACTGATGAATGATGCACGCATGCATAGCATAAGGTATGCTAAATTGAATATGCCCTAATACTAACCATCAAAAGCAGGTAAGTAAAACGGAGAAAGAAGTGGGGTTGGAAGACATGCACACACACACCCACACTTATTACACATTCGCCCTCGCTCGAAGGAACGAAGTGGGGGGGGGGGGGTTGGAAGACATGAACACACGCACCCACACTTATTACACATTCGCCCTCGCTCGAAGGAACCAAAAGAATAATACAAATTAATTAACTAACAAGCTAATTAAATAATTACAGACTAATTAGCTAGTTAAGCAAATTAACTAAGCTAATAAAGCGATAAAACCGCTTTGGGAAGAGGGCCCAATGTACGTATGCTTGGCTCCGCTTGGAAACCCACCACCATGGACAAGTTGCCTTTGTTTTCACTGTTTTCCTCCTCTGAAGACTGCACAAGTCCCAAGGTACACCCTCTGAACACTGGGAAATGCCACCGACCATGAGGAATGGTCACCGGCCAAAGGTAACTGGTCATCCACCATCTATGAAGCCATCGGCCAGAAATGGATAGCCGACCGGCACTGGAGATGGCCGACCGGCCATATCTTCCTGCAGGAACCTGTTTTCACAGCAGCAGAGGGCAAAACAAGGCATGGCAGTACATTTCAAAGCAATGTTTGTACCACCACACCCCTTATCATGTTTATGACTCAAAGAGGTATGGTACTCGATTCTCGGACCACCAATCGCACATTTCAATGCGTGATGGCCCAGAAACCAAGTTGTGCATTTTGGTGTGGAATGAAATGCACATAAACAAACAATGGAGGCCCAACCACTATCATAATGAATTCAAGAGGCAAGGCATGCATGCTTAATGAAATGTAACCTAGGCATGCAAGCTAAACATGCAACATGAGGATGCAAACAAGCATGCAAAGATGCAATGTGAACATGAAAACATGCAAGACATATAACATGTTAAGCAATCAAAACAAGAGGAAATGCATGCCAAATGCAATGTGATTCAAACATGCAACACATGCGATAGGCCAAGTATGCAACCACATGCAAGGCTAGGATGCAACAACACGCGAATGAGGATCTTAGACTAGTTTGGGCAGCTCTCAAATAAGCCCAAAACAGTGGCCGAATGCAAAGGAAATGAAGGCCAAAATACACGCAAACAAGCATGCACACGTGGTTCGAAACTTAAGCATCAAAAAGAAACTTTTAAGCACACTTAAAAGGGACAAACATGAACATATGGCATGCATACTAAGCTCTGAAAATCATGTTATAAAGGTGCCAAACCAAGTAAACAAGACAAGCCAAGCATGCAACAATGTCCAAGACTCAAGGGGGCTTAATCCAAAGCTATATAAAGCAAGCCCCAAAGGGCCAGGAGGACCTAAAACAGGTCCAATGCAGGTCTAAACAAGACCAAAGACGTACCTAGGTGGCATCTAAATGGTCTAAACATGGAAGCTTATATAAAGGTCCAAACATGGAGCATAAGACACAAGCCTTTTAAAGCATTAAAGGGGCATCAAATGCAAGCATCAAGCATACCACACGGACTGAAATGATGCTATATGTGGTGCCAAACCACTGAAACAAGCAAGTAAAGCATGCTAGAGGGGTCAACACTCAAGGCTCACAAGGGGGATTACATGGTAGCTATACAAAACAAAGCATGGATGACCCGAACAACCAAAAACAGACCTTGGGCACACTAAAACATGCATAAAAGCTTCACAAAGCTAGGCCAAAACAAGTAAGCATAGTGGTATAAATGCTAAGCACATGTTAAGGCAATTCATGGCATTACAAGACAAGTATGCAAAGCAAGCATGGTGTGTCTAAACCAACTTAAAACAGTGCTATAACATGGCAAAATAACAACAAATAACAACTAAGACATGGCCAACATGAACTTAAAAAAGATGCTCACACATGAGGATAAAATGGCCAACATTGAAAGCAACAAGGAGAGGGGATGGCCCTCTCTTTCTTAGGACCTTAAAGCACCATCCCCACATTTTAGTGGTGAGGAGACCCAAACAAGGTGGTCCTGGAGCTCACCAAAAATAGCACAAATGGGGCCAAACAAGGCCTAAGAGGGGTCAAACAACCCCAAACACCAAAACAACCTTAAACAACTATTTTAAGCACTTAAAATCAGAACTTTTATATGTTATAAGTCAAGCCTAAAAACAGATGCAGGGATGGCTAAAAGCCTATGCAAAAATGGGGTATTTAAAGGTAAAAGCTCTTACCCTTGAAGAGCTCTTCAAGAATGGTGCTCCAGCAGCCTTCTTTAGCTCGAATTCACTCAAGAACTTCAAGAAAAACCCTTCGGCTCCTCAGCAACCAAGGTATGGTGTAATGGAAGGTGCCTTAGTGCAAAACTAAGAACAAACACACACAAAGGCAAAAATAGAGGGAGAAATAGAGATAGATAGATACAATATGCTAACCCTAATTTCAGAGCCTCTCTGGAACTTTTTGGTAACCCTTGAGGAGGGAGGAGAAGGCCTCCCTTTATAGAGGATCACTCTTGCAAAGCTTACAAAACAAGCTAAGCAAGAGTGAAATCCCTCCATACACGTGTATGGAGGGGGTGCAAAGTGGGTGCCAGCTAGCACAGTTGGCACAAAATATCTGCCAAAAGTAGATGCAAAGTGGTCGGCCAGCCAAAAATGCCAAATGGACCAAATAAATGGTCGACTAACCAAACCAAGTGTTGACCGGCCAAACATTTGGCCGATGGCAACAAAACAATGGCCGGTGGCCTCAAGCCATGGCCGGTGAGGTGTGGGGATCGCCAACAAGCCTTTCTCTATCCTCAGAAGCAAAACAACAAGCGTTTGGTGCAAAACCAAGAACAAAACAGTCGAGTCGAGAGGTCTTGAAGCAAGGCGTGTGGCCGAGACCTCTATGAACTCAGGACGAACATGAACATGGATGATCACCAAGTGTTCAAACGGTGACGTCCAAGTCTTCAGGATGGTCAAAAATGGGGTGTCTACAGTTGCCCCTCTTTGACAGAACTCGAAAGTTACAACAATGACGGGAGTGAATGTCAAAGCCCAGAGACGACCCATTTTTGACAAGGCCGAAGACTTAGACAAAGCATACAAGCTACAGACAAAGGTATGTGCCCAAAGGTAGGGGCAAAATGCAACTGACAATGCAAGAAGCCGAACATAACTTATGATCATGCAAGGGAGGCTGTAATGAAGCATTCAATAAATGCAACAATTTAAGCAATCTAACATAAATCCAACTACATTACAATGCAGAAAAGATGCAAGAGAATTATGTAATTCTCGCTACGTTTCACGCGGAGAATACAATACATGTCCGGTTCGTCTGGTTGCGCCAGCCTCGAATGAACCGTACATACAATATCGTGCCTGTAAAAGAGAGAAACTTAACAGGTACAATATTGTTAGCAACATGCATGAAAATGCAAGTTAAGACTGCATGACAACGCAAGTGTAGGAGTGCATGACAATGCAACCTATGCGCAAAATGATATGCAATATTTACAAAACTATGTATAAACAATGCAAATGATATGCAATGCATTTGAAACATAATCAAACCATAAGTGGTTCAAAACAACACAAATATCATAAAGATGATAGAGATGCAAAGTCTGTCTACCATAGAAAAGGTGCTGACACCCTCAAACCACAATACCAGCAGTGGAATAGGCGCGTAGACATGCAGAACTATGAGTTGTGTAGACGGACCCAAGAAACAAGTAATTGGGTGGGATGATATAAGTGGGGAAATGACTCGCTGAGGAAAGACCGTGATCCTAAATGCTGGATGCAACAAATTACACTACAATGTAATATATACAATGGATAAGGCCTACGGCCAAACCGTATCTTGCCTAGGAAAGGCATGGACACAAACATGCCACGTTTAACACAGAAACGGTGTCGTCACCCACAACACTAAGTGCGTACACATAATATCATAACTGTGCTTCAATGTGAAAAGTATAGGCACATACCAGACCAAGCTCAACATGGAAAGGCGTAAGCCATAGATGAATGATGCATTGAATGCATGCAATACTAAACTATGTACAATACAATGCATGCATGGCAATGCAAGCTATATACAATGAATGCATGACATATACACTATTTACAATGAATACGTGACATATGCAAAGTAAGGAAGAATGCACTACAATGCATGTAAGGAAAGATACATGACAATGCACGGTATGCACAATGCAATATTTACAAGCTAAAATGCAATGAATACAGTGGATAAGGCCTGCGGCCGAATCGTGTCTTGCCTAGGAAAGGCATGGACACATACAAACCACGTTTAACACGGAAACGGTGCCGTCACCCTCAACACTAGATGCGTACACATAATATCATAACCGTGTTTCGACGCAAAAAGTACGGGCACATACCAGACCAAGCTCAACATGGAAAGGTGCAAGCCGTGAACGGAGGTGATGCAGTGAATGCATGCAAGTACAATGCAATATATACAATATGCAATGGATGTAATGGAAGAGGCCTGCGGCCAAACTGTATCTCATCTAGGAAAGGCATGGACACATACAAACCACATCTAGCACAGAAACAGTGCTGTCACCCTCAAACCACAATACCAGCAGTGGAATAGGCGCATACACATAATATCATAAATGTGCTTTGACGTGAAAAATATGGGCACATACCAAACCAAGCTCAACATGGAAAGGCGCAAGCCGTAGGCGGGGGTGATGCAGTGAATGCATGCAAGCTACAATGCAATGTATACAATATGCAATGGATGTAAATGTAACATTTACAGTGATGCATGACATATGCACTATTTACAATGGAATGCATGACATATGCATGTTGGTTTTTTGTTTTTTGGTTTTTTTTTTGAAAAATGCATGAAAATGCAAATGGAGGAAAAATGCATGATAATGCATGTTTTTTTTTTTTGTTTTTTTTTTTTTGGAATGCATGAAACGTGCATGATAATGCAAATGAAACGAGTGCATGATGACATACGTCTTTGAGACGCATTACAATGTGCATGATTTTGAATGGGCGACAACACGCGTCTTTTGAAATGCATAACAATGCACAATGAATTTGAATGCGCGACAACGCGTGGCTTTTGCGATGCATGACAATGTACATGATCTTGAATGAGCGATAACGCATGGTAAGGAAGATGCATGATGATGCATGTAAGGTGCGCATGACGATGCGGCCTAAAGAAGATGCACAATAATGCGAGCATGATATGCGCTACAATGCGCAAGGTGTGTGCATAACAATGCGAGTGAGGGATGCATGACAATGCAACCTAAGATAAAATTCGCCAAGAGTCGTTCGGGCACGACAAACACCAAAGGACTTGCACCTTCAGAGGATTTAAGGTCTCCTAGACCGAGCGTATTTAAGGTCTCGCCAGACCACAGAGAGGTGCATAACAATGCAAGTCGGCGTGCACATGACAATGCGTGTATGCATGCATAATGATGCAATGCATTTGAAGTAGTTTCCAAATGTTTGCAAGATACAAAAAGGATACGAAAGGGATACACCCTTGCATGCATTCAAGTGCTACGCACAGAAAACACAGTCTGAGGTCAAAACGGAGTCCAGTTGAGCTTCAAAAATGCACTCTCTTGCACTGTGTTGAGCAATGGAGGCCCCAAACCACATCAAAGACCCAAACAAAGGTGTAGGAGGTTCAACGGCCATAGGGGGAGGTCACCGTCCATTCACCGGCCACCAGAAAAAGTCCACCGGCCATCTATTTGGCCGACCGGCCAACAATGTGGTGACCGGAAAAATATGCCTGAATCGGGGCGGTTCGGTCAAATCGGCACGGGTCTTTAAATATAGGGCTTCTAGCCCTATATTTTCACTTCCCTCTTGCTCGAAATTTCCTCCTCCTTCTCTCTAGGCTATTTTCCAACCTTTACTTCCCCGTTTTCCTGGGTTTTAGGGCCCATTTCGACGTGCGATTCACGAATACCTTCGCGTTTCGAATATTTTCAACCGAACAAAACTTTGTTTCGGCGTCTTTTTCTCGATTCTCACCACTCGGGGTTTGTTTACCTCGATTTCTGTGCCTTTTCTACACCTCGACCTTTCCGGCCATTTTTCACCCTCCCGGGGTTGACTTTTTGGTTGACTTTTCATATTCTTACCTGGTTTTCACTCTTCCGGCCATTTTCGCACCATTCTCGAGATGGTGGACGACATTTCAGGTGGTGGGGCTCTCCTGGAGATAGATATGGACCCAGAGGCCGAACTCTTGCCGCTTCACATCCGGCCGTTCAATCCGGCGGCCTACAGACCGGCGATTCATGTGTTGCCTCCTGACAGACTTCGCCAGTTCAGGAGTTTTGACAGGAGGGTGCCACCAGAGCTGCTTCTACGCGAGCCAGAGATGCACCTTTCATACGGCACTTTCGAGGTATATTCTTTCCCGTTTCATTTTCTGCAAAGTAGAATACCTAACTGCCATAGTCGACTCTGCCTTTAACTGTTTGATCTGGATACACCAATATACTATATGCTGTAGTTGACTGTGAACACACCTGCATTCGGTATCTGTTTGAATTGGAACACGCGCACACACACTATATTTGCTCTGAACCACTCAAACACCCTGACACATCATACACTGTAGTTCACTGCGAGCACACCCGCACCCGATGTCTGTTTGAATCTAAACATGTGCACACACGCTGTATTGTTACCAATTCTGAATGCTCTTCAAAACTGTATATTGAATATTACTTCGCAACTATTTGCTTTTGAATACAAGGGGATTCCCATGCCTTTCGGGGCATAGGAATGTTGCTGCCCGCGGATGGTACATGGAGCTACCGGACGCAGTCCATCACATTGTCGACCAGGCCGGCTTCGGCGCCTTCTGCAGGGGACTCTCACACCTTACCGCGAGCAGGCCTCTTCTTGCCGCTCTGGTGGAGAGGTGGTGGGACACCATCGACTCCTTCCACTTCTCTGCCATGGGAGACATGACGATGACTCCCTATGACTTCTCGATGCTCACCGGCATCAGGGTAGGGGGTGATCCGATCTCTTTTGACACAGACATGAATGAGTGGGAGGCTGCTCAGATATATTTGCTCGGCGAGCTGCCGCCTCTCACTCGTCCAGGTTTTATCAGATACTCGTGGTTCGAGGACCACTTCCGGATTCAGCCAGCTTTAGCTGAGGAGGCACCGATGGCTCAGGAGGAGGCAGAGCGGTATGCACACGGCTTCCTCATGTTCTTATTGGGGACGACCATCTTCGCCAACCGGGCGAACACCGTGCCTCTCTGTCTGCTGAGCGCTTTAGTGGACGTCACACGAATCCTGCGCTACGACTGGGGTGGAGCAGCCTTGGCCACACTTTATGGATACATGAGCTCATCCTCCCGGTGCAGCGGGCAGTTGCTCGGAGGCTACTGGCGGGCTTGGGAGGTATATTTTCTTGCTCTTTTACATTTCTGCTTTACATTTCTTGTACTCTGTACACTGCACACACTGCAATCTGCTTCACGTGGACTGTATACTGCACCCACGGTACATATATAATCTGCTTTACACTGACTGTACACTTCACACACTGTACATTCTGTACAATACACTGCACGATACATGGTTTTGTGATTTCTACTTCATTCTGCATTCTGCTTTATCTGATAAGCATACTGATATTTGCTCTGCAGTTGTGGGTCTACGCCTACTACCTGAGACTTGCACCAGTGCCCGACGAGGAGACTTCCCTCGGCGTTCCATTCTCTCAACACTTCGATGTGAGATATGTGCGGAGACCCTGGGAGACGTTCATATTCTTCCCCTGCTACTTCGATACCATTACCACCGCAGAGGTATTTTCAACTTTAGAGTTTATTTCAAGCTTCACTTTGCACTGTATTTTCAATAACAGTAGATAACTGACTGCATATCATTTTCAGATCACCTGGCAGCTCTGGGCTCCATTGCCAGCTGAGGTTCCAGAGCGATTTGCCAGTGCTGAGGAGACCGCCCAGTTCAGGATCTTGCTAGAGGGCCCGGTCTATCGGGCTTGGTACCTGGATGAGCGCTTCCTATGCCAGACCCTGGGTTTACCAGAGCAGATAGTTCCAGGTCCGCCCCCTGTCCATATGAGGGACACCGAGAGGTTCACCTTTGAGCAGATGACCGATTATACGATCGGCTGGGATGCTGAGGGCTTCAGGGGCGAGGGCGACTACACAGAGTGCATTCAGACCTACATCATGTGGCCTTTGAGCAGTGGTCGTCGAGCTGAGAGAGAGAGAGAGACCAGCGGCGCCGGCGACTAGGGCAGGAGTGGGAGCAGGAGCGCCGAGGGTGGCTCGGGTCCGTGGCAGGAGTGGGGCTCGGAGAAGATGGGGGGCTAGTTGGCCAGCACTGCCCACGCTAATGACATGTCGAGGGCAGGGTGGGGAGACCTATCAGATCCCCTTTGCTCCCCCTCCGACTGATCACGAGTTAGTCGGGTTCTACGACTTGCCCCACTGCATTTTGCATTTTGCATTCTGCACAGTCATTTCATTTCAATTCATTTGATATTTCGCAGAATACAGAGACTTCTAACACTTTTGCAGGCTTCCTCCGAGTACACTCGCCAGTCCCTGGAGTTGACCGCTTCGGTGATGGGGATGCTTCAGCAGAGCCTCGACCTGCTAGCCATTTACAGTATTCCGGTATGTTCTTCTGACCACAGTCTCAAACCATACATAAACTGTTTCACATAATCTGATGTATCGCACTATCAACACAACACTCAATACACGGCCCTCACGGCATCTGATACACTGTAGCCCATAGACTATTCACAGCATTACTCACGGCATTCATACATTGCACTCAGTCACTGCATTCTGTATTGACACACTGTTCACAGCATTCATACACTGTACTCACACACTGCATTCTGTACAGAGACATTGCTCACAACAATCGTACACTGTACTCACACACTGTATTTGGCATTCATACCCTGCTTTGCGTAGCATACTGATGCGTTTACCATTTATGCTTTTTAGCCTCCATTCCAGATTCCTACTGCAGGAGGTGCTCTAGCTGGGCCTTCTGTTCCTGTCCGAGATGGCAGAGTGTATCCCCGCACCAAAGCGAGGTGCACTCATGTTGGGAGTAGCTCACGGGCACCAGTTCCCGATGATGATGAGTTCGAGGCCGAGGCATAGACGGAGGCAGAGTCGTCTGAGGAGGAGACCGGAGATGGCTCGGGCTCAGATGACGGTACTGATGACGATGCTCCTGGACCTTCGTCCAGGAAGAGGACGAGGACACACCCGTAGGCCTAAGATGATCGATGCTGATCCAGACTTTTGTTGCTTTTCATCTTTGTTTGTACTTTTCTTTTTTACTAGTAGCTTGAGTACCTTGTACTGCCACGGGCAGGTTTTGTTTTCTCCAAAGTTATGTACTTGAAAAATGGTGAAATGAAACAAACTTTTTGTCTGAAAAAGTGTTACATTGGTACATTTTGTACATTGCATCGCATCGCATCATATTACACCTCAATGTAAATGAGATTGATCTCCTCTCTGAAAATCAAACACTTGCATCGTAATAATCAAATAAGGAACCGGCCAACAGCAAAACAACTCATACAACAAAACCGCTCATTCTGAACACTCGGCTCGTAACAAAGTACTCGATTTACTCAGCGCACAGCCCATACACACAGCTCATACAACGCGCTGCTTATTCTAAAAACTGTTCATTCTGAACTCATAGCCTATAAAACAGTATTCTTAGTTCATTATGCACACGGAGAAAACAGTCCAAATCTGAAAAGACGGAATACAAAGGTAGAATTGGCAGAAGCTGAAACACACTCAGATGCAATCCGGAACCCATATGTTCATTGTTTCCAAGTGACCCGGGTTGAACCCCTGCGATTTTACAAAAGAACCAAACCTGTTTTGCAGAAATGTGGAGAATGGCACAGCACTCTGAGCACAAAACGAATTGATAAAAGGGTTTCCAACCGAGTATTGAGCCTATGATTGAACACAGTGAAAAAGACTCAATAACAAAAAACAAAAGGTAAACAACCTAAACCCAACGAGACACGCTCGGAACAGACCCAAAACAAGAGTTAAGGTAACAAAACAAAAGACACGACACACAGACGTGTTGCCAATACGAGAGGCCTCTGAGATCACAAGGAGCCAGTTTCTTTGGGTATTATTTCCCACCCTCTTCTCATTTGTGATTCTCACATCACTCGACCCTCAGGCTCGGTTTTTTCTCTCAAAAACCCTTTTGCTCACTTTTCTCTCATCGCACACCTCTCTATTCTTTAATCACTCATTTTTTGTCCCTCCCCAGGATGGTTGATGTATAAGCAAGAGGTTGTGGGTTCATGCCCAACACTATTAGCTCGCGACTATTTCCTCAGGTGACGTCTCGTCGGTGCCCCGGATGAAGGAATGGAGTATCTTGATCCATTCCAATTCGTGCTTCACACTTGGTTTGATACCTCGTTGCTCGGAGGGTGAGAGAGCTTTCAACCCTTTATAGACAGTTCCAGTTGTGCCCTTCTGGCAAGTATGCTGGCGATGGGGGAAAGACAGGACGCCTGACTCAACTGTGCCCCTATTTCATCATTTTGACCATTTTTTGTTTTGGTTTTCTACTAAGACAATTTTGACCAATATGAGAGTTAGATTAACATACTTGTTCGATTTTTGATTTAAAATCATGCAAGTTAGGCTATGAGCACTGAAAATTTTCCTTTTTTGGGTCCAAGAAATGGTCCAGCTTTGGAAACGATAGAATAATTGTCGTGAAAATTAGTTAATCTCAATAAAAATTCTCAAAAACCGTTTTTGCAAAGGGCCACTGCTCAACGAGCACGGAACCTACTCTCAAGATGCACAACCTCAGATCCGAAAGGAAATTGTCTCTTGCCTGAACGACACTACACGGCAACGGAAAGTTGCCCCTTGTTTGGATGCCAATTCATGGCAACGGAAAGTTGCCCCCTTGTCTGGATAACGCCGCAGCATACTGTAAACAATCTTCATTAGTGATGATCGCAACTGAACTCTCGGATACAGAGAAGAAGAAGATGGTCAAAACCAATATATGGACACAGTCACTTTGAAAGTGTTGGTGGCTGGACTTCAGGATGAAGTTGGCTACGTATCCCAAACATGGGAATCAAGCCTGACGTAGTTCTGGGTAAGGTACACTCGTGTATTAACCCTCACCTTTTTACGCTCTAACTTTTGCCATGGCTGCCCTTCTGGGTTTTCAATCTTGCGAGCTTTGTTCTTCTTTTATTTTCCATTCTTTTTTGTATCTTTTCATTCCTTTTTCTTTTTTTTTTCATCTTTTCTCTTCTCTTTTCTTTTGCATTTTTTTTCTTTTTTTTTTCCCTTTTTTCTTTTGTATTTTTCTCTTGCTCTAACTTTTGCCTGGGTCGCCCTTCCGGGTTTTCGGTCTAGCAATCCTCTCAAAGGGTAAAAGTGTAACAAGTCCATGCCAAATGATTTTAGGGTTTTGAAGCCATCCGTATCCAGGAGAGTGGCTGTTGTATTGATTTACAGAAAGACCCATCTTCGGCTCTTCGAGCACATTAGACATTTTTGCCCCTAGTTCGAGGGGTGCTTCTATTCTAGCTTCGCAAGCTTCTTCTAATGAGGTCTGATCTTCTTGATCTGACTTTCTTGGCCTCTTGTTCGAAGGCTGCTTCAAATTTGGCCATGTAGGCCTCATGTTGTAGTTGACCGTTGAACACTCTGAAGTAAGGTCCAAGGTTTGAAAGCAAGCCCTAAAGTCTTGAGGGTGAGAGCGATCCTAAGCTGCACAATCTCAAGAGTGATTCCACAAAGGCCTTCGCAAGACTGCGCAAAACATTTTATTTTTGAAAGTTTTTAAGAAAGCGACAAATCGCTCGCACTGAAGATAGTGTGGAACCAATCTGGATCAAGCCAGGGTCCTTCTCAGTACTCACGTTAACAAACATGATTTCAATCATTAAGGGCTTAGCATGCCTCTCTTTCTCTCAAATGATCAAAGTTTTACAAATTCGTTTTCATCACCACAGTGTCAAAAAAAGTTTTGAAAAACTTAGGTCAATGCAATGATTTCGAGGTGCAGAAGAGTAATTGAGATGCTCTGCCATTTCATTCAAATGCTCTGGCACAACTTAGCTCAAAGTAGCAATAAGCACGGAAACATGATAGCCGTAGTCATTTCATTCAGATTTCCTGGTTGCAACTGGCTCCATAGCAGAGACAGACTCAAAAGAAAACAAAAGGATAATTACAAAACAAAACGGTGTTCGAGGCAACAACACTAGAATCACCTGACATTCTATACAATGGGACTAACTCGGTACAACAAGACAGACCCTTAAGCAAAAAGACTGACTCAAAACAAAGAGACAGACTGAAAACAAGACCACCGAACTGACTCAACACCCAAGTCAATAACTACAAAAATAGCATTCGCAGATGCTTAAAAAAAATGCGTGCCAGATGCCACATCTTGAAATAAACCGAGCGCCGCCGCAGGTGGTCCGATCCCTAATCACATACTTATAGTATCCTCGAAGTCTAATAGCTCAATGGTGACAAACTTTGCTGAGGTAGGTGGGAGGATAACCTCATTGTCGATTAAGTCCTGTACTTCATGGCAAAGACGGAAGCAGTTATCGGTGCTATGACTGTTTTGCTGGTGGTACGCACAGTACATGGTAGCATCATGTGTGAGAGGGAGATTCTTCGAGAGAGGCCGAGGCTCGAGGGGTTTAAGATGCCCCTTTTTAGCCAAAATTTGAAATGCCCTAGACAAAGGCATGTAGAGGGCATGAAAGACTCTGTACCCTCGAGGCAGATACTTCGAAGTCTGAGGGTTCTTGCTAGACGCACTAGCGAACGGGTCGGCTGGCACTGCCTTGGCTTTCTGATCTTTCCCAAGGGTAGGGTTGGGAGTGGAAGGAACTGTTCTGGCATGACGGGGCCTATCTCGATTTTTCGCCTGGCTGGAACTGCCCTCGGCTGGAGTGGGGAAAGCATCATCTACAGTTTTAGTCACGACTGCGAGTACTTGCTGCTTATTCATCCCCCGGGCTTTCAAAGCCTCGACTGCCCACAACAGTTGTTCAACGGGATCAGCATTTGTTCCCAGTTTGTTCTTACCTCTAGCCTCAGCTTGATCAAGGGTTTGGGTTGCTATATCAGAACAAAACCCAGTTGTTATTGACATGTCATTGCTATAGCTGGAGGCAACCTCAGGTTGGCTGAGCTCGATCACAATCCGTCCCAGTAGCGGGGGCTCCTGCGGTACAAAATTCCCAGCATACGATGTAGTTGGTGGTGAAGCCGACATTCCGTAGGCGAGATCAGCCACTGACCTCTGGAGGTCGCCAATCATTCCCATTAACTCGAACGTGGTGGGCTCATGAGCTTGATATAACTAGGGTGTCCAGATCGGGTGCGCAACAGGCGACCTGGGTGGATGTGGTACATCAACATTGGCCTCATCCTGCAAGATGATTCCTTGGTCTAATGCTGCTGCCATAACCACAATTTCCTCTAAACTTTAGGTCATCATAAGTCCGCTGAACTGAACGGTAACTGACGGATCAGATATCTGCCTTGCCTCAGCGAAGGAGAATACCGACTATTCTGTACTGAATCTGTGAACAGAAAGAGAAAACACGCAGCATTTTGGCCCAATCAGAACAGACACAAGCATAGCTGAATAACTGTACTCTACTACTGATCACTGTTCCACAAAATCACTACCCCAAAACTGAGTCTGATACCCGCAGATATAACTGATTCCCCAAAACACTGATATTGATGCCCTCAGGCCTGACACTCAGACTTGCAAACTGGTATATGCGTTCCCTGTAGAGATACACTCTAAAAGCACATAGCAAGTAAAAAGAGCCCAAAACATCCCTATGTTGGGGTAGGGTTTCCCTGTCCTATTTTGTCAGGAGCTAGGGTTTGACTACGCACGTATCGGTTTCAAACAACCAATAATCGGGTAAGCAACCTGTCCTAACTTGGAATGGTCACTATGGATTCCGAATATGCACTAGGTCGAATGGTCGAAAAGGGTGCCCCAGTAAAAATCGGGGTTTGTGTTCCCATCATGGTAGAGCCCGTAACCGATCAGCCTTATGGCACGCAACCTCAGGCTAACCGCTCAGGAATAGCAGATGGCAAACACGGTGTCCTAGGCGCACCAATGCACATGCAACGCAAAGAATCACATAAGTGTAGTCAAAACAAGATATCATGAGTTCGAGTCAAGTTGTCTAACTCCCCAGCAGAGTCGCCAGAAACTGTAGACGCGCCCGCGGGCCTCATCCTACAGTTCAGACTCGATTTGTGTGTCAGTTCTTAATTTGATCTCACAATATGCAATGTGAGATTGATAAATCACCAAAGAGTCCAAATCTGGCAAATCGTTTTGGAAAACAGATTTTTTAGAAAGAAGTGCCAAACATGGACTGCTTTGTCAGATACAGAGTCGCCACCTAAATATTTTATTTTGGGGGAATTTAGAAAACCCTGACTCGTTGCCTAAGGCCACATGTCCGTCATCACCAAAGTTGCCTTGGCTCGGGAACTTGGGTACGATTGGGAAGGTCAGCTATGAGCACCCCCGCTCACCCGATCCGAAGATGGGCCTCTACTAACCATGGTATCTAGTTTTGAAAACGTTATGTGTTCTTATTTCGGTTATTAGCCTAATCTTACTATGTGATGCGCACAACACAAAAGTATAGACTAGATCGCCGAATTTGGAACAAAGCATCGCATATCCGTTTGGTTGAAAAACAATTTGAAATTTGCTACTCGCAAGTTGGCTAAAACACGGATTTCAATGAGTTATTCCAACTCAAACAATCCAACCTTCACCCACAGGTATTCAGGCAGTTTATATCACATAAGCATATAGCCACATGGTAAACATGCTGTCATGTTTAACATTCACACTCATGCAAGATGCTAAAGCATAAATACACTCACAGTGTAGTCTAAGCCAAAACAAGAAACTAGTTAGTAATCATGCACGATCCTAGTTCATGTTAAAGTGGCTAATGCATCGCATACAAAATTTCACTAGAATAGGCTCGGCTAATCTATGGATGGCATGTGAAATGCGACAGATAGCATATATTCAAGTTAGATTTGAAATACTATGCAGTTAGCATAATGCGCCGAGCCCGGTGCATGCAATACTGATGAATGATGCACGCATGCATAGCATAAGGTATGCTAAATTGAATATGCCCTAATACTAACCATCAAAAGCAGGTAAGTAAAAGGGAGAAAGAAGTGGGGGGGTTGGAAGACATGCACACACGCACCCACACTTATTACACATTCGCCCTCACTCGAAGGAACCAAAAGAATAATACAAATTAATTAACTAACAAGCTAATTAAATAATTACAGACCAATTAACTAGTTAAGCAAATTAACTAAGCTAATAAAGCGATAAAACCGCTTCGAGAAGAGGGCCCAATACACGTATGCTCGGCTCCGCTCGGAAACCCACCACCATGCACAAGTTGCCTCTGTTTTCACTGTTTTCCTCCTCTGAAGACTGCACAAGTTCCAAGGTACACCCTCTGAACACTGGGAAATGCCACCGACCATGAGGAATGGTCACCGGCCAAAGGTAACTGGTCATCGACCATCTATGAAGCCATCAGCCAGAAATGGATAGCTGGCCGGCACTAGAGATGGCCGACGGCCATATCTTCCTGTAGGAACTTGTTTTGACAGCAGCAGAGGGCAAAACAAGGCATGGCAGTGCATTTCAAAGCAATGTTTGTACCACCACACCCCTTATCATGTTTATGACTCAAAAGGGTATGGTACTCGATTATCGGACCACCAATCGCGCATTTCAATGCGTGATGGCCCAAGAAATCAAGTTGTGCATTTTGGTGTGGAATGAAATGCATATAAACAAACAATGGCGGCCCAACCTCTATCATAATTAATTCAAGAGGCAAGGCAGGCATGCTTAATGAAATGCAACCTAGGCATGCAAGCTAAACATGCAACATGAGGATGCAAACAAGCATGCTAAGATGCAAATATGTAACAAGTATGCAAGTTAACAAGCATGCAAAGATGCAACGTGAACATGCAAACATGCAAGACATATAACATGTTAAGCAATCAAAACAAGAGGAAATGCATGCCAAATGCAATGTGATTCAAACATGCAACACATGCGATAGGCCAAGTATGTAACAACATGCAAGGCTAGCATGCAACAACACGCGAATGAGGGTCTTAGACTAGTTTGGGCAGCTCTCAAATAAGCCCAAAATAGTGGCCGAATGCTAAGGAAATGAAGGCCAAAATACACACAAACATGCATGCACACATGGTTCAAAACTTAAGCATCAAAGAGCAACTTTTAAGCACACTTAAAAGGGACAAACTTGGACATATGACATGCATACTAAGCTCTGAAAATCATGTTATAAAGGTGCCAAACCAAGTAAACAAGACAAGCCAAGCATGCAACACTATCCAAGACTCAAGGGGGCTTAAACCAAAGCTATATGAAGCAAGCCCCAAAGGGCCAGGAGGACCTAAAACAGGTCCAATGCAGGTCTAAACAAGACCAAAGACGCACCTAGATGGCATCTAATTAATCTAAACATGGAAGCATACATAAAGGTCCAAACATGGAGCATAAGACACAAGCCTTTTAAAGTATTAAAGGGGCATCAAATGCAAGCATACAAGCATACCACAGGGGCTAAAATGATGCTATAAGTGGTTCCAAACCACTGAAACAAGCAAGTAAAGCATGCTAGAGGGGTCAACACTCAAGGCTCACAAGGGGGATTACATGGTAGCTATACAAAACAAAGCATGGATGACCTAAGCAACCAAAAACAGACCTTGGCCACACTAAAACATGCATAAAAGCTTTACAAAGGTAGGCCAAAACAAGTAATCATAGTGGTCTAAATGCTAGGCACATGTTAAGGCAATTCATGGCATTACAAGACAAGTATGCACAGCAAGCATGGTGTGTCTAAACCAACTTGAAATAGTGCTATAACATGGAAAAATAACAACAAATAACAACTAAGACATGGCCAACATGAACTTAAAGAAGATGCTCACACATGAGGCTAAAATGGCCAACATTGAAGGCAACAAGGAGAGCGGATGGCCCTCTCCTTCTTAGGACCTTAAAGCACCATCCCCACCACTGAAATGGAGACCCAAACAAGGTGGTCCTGGAGCTCACCAAAAATAGCACAAAATGGGGCCAAACAAGGCCTAAGAGGGGTCAAACAACCCCAAACACCAAAACAACCTTGAACAACTATTTTAAGCACTTAAAATCAGAACTTTTATATGTTATAAGTCAAGCCTAAAAACAGATGCAAGGATGGCTAAAAGCATATGAAAAAATGGGGTATTTAGAGGTAAGGCTCTTACCCTTGAAGACCTCTTCAAGAATGGTGCTCCAGCAGCCTTCCTTAGCTCGAATCCACTCAAGAGCTTCAAGAAAACCCCTTTGGCTCCTCAGTAACCAAGGTATGGTGTAATGGAAGGTGCCTTAGTGCAAAACTAAGAACAAACACACACAAAGGCAAAAAGAGAGGGACAAATAGAGATAGATAGATACAATATGCTAACCCTAATTTCAGAGCTTCTCTAGAACTTTTTGGTAACCCTTGAGGAGGGAGGAGAAGGCCTCCCTTTATAGAGGATCACTCTTGCAAAGCTTACAAAACAAGCTAAGCAAGAGTGAAATCCCTCCATACACGTGGTGCAAAGTGGGTGCTAGCTAGCACAGCTAGCACAAAATATCTGTCAAAAGCAGATGCACAGTGGTCGGCCAGCCAAAAGTGCCAAATGGACCAAATAAATGGTCGACCGACCAAACAGAGTGCCGACCGGCCAAACATTTGGCCAATGGCAACAAAACAATGGTCGGTGGCCTCAAGCCATGGCCCATGAGGTGTGGGGATGGCCAACAAGCCTTCATCTATCCTCAAAAGCAAAACAACAAGTGTTTGGTGCAAAACCAAGCACAAAACAGTCGAGTCGAGAGGTCTTGAGGCAAGGCGCGTGGCCGAGACCTCCGAGAACTCAGGACGAACATGAACATGGATGATCACCGAGTGTTCAAACGATGACGTCCAAGTCTTGAGGACGGTCAAAAATGGTGTCTACAATGTCATACCAGAAACACCCCTCTCAGCTCCAATCCTACACTCGGAAGAGATCATCAAACCTAGTCAACACCAGCCGAACCTTTTGCCTGTACATCCAACACAACTCCACAAACCTCGAAGTACCAACCCCGAGGTCAGAGGGTCTTCAATCCCCTCTACATGACTTTGTCCAAAGTTCTCCAAATCCTTATAGGACAAGGCCATCTCAAACCCCTTGAGCCTCGGCCTCTCCCGGGTCTCCTTCCAGCTAAGCATAATCCGACCAAGTATTGTGCTTTCCATCAACAAGCCAGCCATGACACTAACATTTGTTTTCGTCTTTGCCACGAAATGCAAGATCTGATTGATAAAGAGGTCATCGTCGCACCAGGTCCTGCAAAGTCTATCGGCACTGGATCGATGAACTTGGGGGACAATGTGACTATGTGATAAAGGGATGAACCACCTGCTGATGGCACTCATTTTACTCCTGATATGGCGGATGGCACGCACTGTTTTGAGCAATGTGCAAATGCTGGTTATTTTACTTTCTGACTTGGGTATTCGCCAGAGATCTGAATGAAACGGCAGTGCTTTTCACCTACTTTCTTGTGCCTTGAAATCATTGCATTGACCTAAGTTTTTCAAAACTTTTCGAACACTGTGATGAAAACAAAGAGGGAGGAATTCCTCGGGATTTGTAAAAATTTGATCAATTGAGAGAAAGAGAGGCATGCTCAGCCCTTAATGAATGAGATCATGTTTGTTAATATGAGTACTGAGAAGGATCCTGGCTTGATCCAGATTGGTTCTGCATTGTCTTCGACGTGAGCAATTAGTCGCTTTCTTAAAAGATTTCAAAAAAATGTTTTGCGTGGTCCTACGAAGACATGCATGGAATTGATCTTGGGATTGTGCAACATAGGATCACTCCCGGTCTCGAGACTTGACTCCTTTGTTTTCAAACCTTGAACTTTAACTTAGAATGTTCAATGATCAACCAAAACATAAGGCTTGTATGGCCGGATCGGAAGCAACCCTTGGACTAGGGGCAAGAAGGTCAGATCAAGAAGGTCAGATGTCATCAAAGGAAGCTTGCAAAGCTGGATCAGAAGTAGCCCTTGAACTAGGGGTAAAAATGTCAAATGTGCTCAATGATTCAAAAGATGAGTCATTCCGTAAGCCAATGAAGACTGGCAAGAAAGCCAAATCCCAGAATCTGGGAGAAGAGAAATTCTCGCCAAAGGATAATCGAGTTCCTATCCACAACATTAGGGGCAAATTCTAACCCCAATTGGATGGGCTCTCACATCATCAAGACTATTTAGTCAGAAACAGCAATGATTCTCCTGGATTCAGATGGCTTCGAGATCTCAAAATCGATCAGCATGAAAAAATTAAACTTTTTAATCCTTGAGAGGCTCGCTGGGCCAAAAACCTGGAAGGGCGACCCAGGAAAAAGTTAGAGCAAAAAGAAAAATAAATATAACAAAAATGAGAAAATGAAAGAAGAAAAGAAAAGAAAAGAAAAGAAAAGAAAAAATAGAGCTCGCAAGGTTGAAAACCCAAAAGGGTGACTTTGGCAAAAATTAGAGCGTAAAAGGAGAGTGTTAACACTCGAGTGTGCCTTAACCCTGGAACTACGTTAGGCCTAATTCCCATATTTAGGATACATAGGCAACTTCATCTTCAAGTTCGACCCCAATCCTTTTCAGCATGCTTGGCTCATCGATGTTGTTTGGTTTACCCTTGTTCAACTTGGCTATCTTATCCATGTACAAATTCGCTCGTCTTTGTGCTCATCTTTGTTCAAAATTGGACTGTCCTATTCCATTACGAGATTCACCTGCAAGACATTTCAAGTTCAGATCTGAGACTGTGCATCTCGACATTAGATTCCGTGTTGGTCGAGTAGTGGCCATTTGTAAAAATAGTTTTTGAGAATTTTTAATGAGGTTAACTAATTTTCTTGAAAATTATTACATTTTTTCCAAAACTGGACCATTTTTTGGCACCAAAAAAGGAAAATTTTCAGTGCTCATAACCTAACTTGCATGATTTCAAATCAGAAAATCGAACAAGCATGCTAATCTAACTCTCATGTTAGTCAAAATTGTTTTAGTACAAAGCCAAAACAAAAAATGGTCAAAATGATGAACTAGGGGCACAGTCAAGTCAGGTTTTCTATCTTTTCCCCCTTGTCCGCATACTTGCCGGAAAGGGCACCATATTCGCCAAAAAAGGGCACTACGGAAGCTAACAGCAAAGGGCTGAAAGCTCTCACATCCTCCAAGTAGCGAGGTATCAAGCCAAGTGCGACGCACGAACTGGAAATGGAGCTAGATGTTCGACCCCTCATCTAGACGGGTTTTGATCTCACTCAAATTGGTATCTGACCCGGAATGGGGACGTAGAAAATGCAATATGTGAGACCAATCAATTGTATACCTGGCCGGTGGGACATGTTGTAGCTCATCTCGATCAAGTTGAGCCAAGGGCATCGTCAACCGATGTCAGTTACAGATCTACTGCACATCCAATCGCATCACAACCCCTCTGTGGGAAAGCTCACTGTTATGAACGAAAGAAGGAGAATCTAGCAGAATGCTAGGGGCAAGATCCCACAACTTCCTGTTTATCCATCAACCACCCAGGGGAGGGATAAAAAAGAAGAGAGATTAAAGAATAGAGAGATGTGCGTTGAGAGAAAAAACTGAGAAAATGGCTTTTTTTAGAAAACTAGAGATTGAGTGCCATAGTGATGTGAGGATCACAAATAAGAAAGGGTGAGAAACAATACCCGAAGAATCAGGCTCCTTGTGGATCGAGAGGTCTCCCACCGATGGATAGCAGAATGTCCAAATGTTGTTTGTCTCGATTCTTATTTTGAGTCATTTTGAGTATCAATAGATGTGTTTAGGTTGTTTTACCTTTGTTGAGTCGTGGTGTGCTGTGGTCAGTCATAGGCTCAATACCTGATCAAGAACTCATTTCTCAATTTAAATTTTAAATCGTTTTGTGTTTCGAGTGTTGGGTCATTCTCCACATTTGTGCAAATTAGGATTTCTTTCTTTCATAAACTGCAGGGTTCAACCCAGGTCATGTGAGAGCAATAGAACAAGGACCTACCTTAAGCTATATAGGTTTTGGACTGCAAAGCAAAAGAAAAGAGGGAAAATTTGGAGCATCTTAGTATGTTTCAACTTCAGCAAATTCCAAGACTGCATTCTAGGTGCACCTTCTCAGGCCCCGCCATTTCTCTGGAGTGTGAGTGTACCTTGACCCCAAGTTTGAGCCTGCTTCCAGTCAGAATGGCAATCCAAGCAGCCTGCAGATGTTACCCCTCACGAACAGGATGTATCCTTTTCGAGTTTAGCACATTGCGAATTCCTTCGAGAGGAAAATTGGAGGCACCAAAGTACATATTTGACACCCCTCTATTGCATAGATTGTGCTCTTGATTCATGCATAGAATATGCTTGCAAAGTTGCATAGAATATGCTTTCAAAGTCACATAGAATATGCTCACGTTTTCAACTTTGCAAAGAAAATGCTCTTGTTATTTTTCATAGAACATGCTTTCTTTCTCGCATAGAATGTGTCGTTGTCTTTATATCTCAGTTGTTTGTCTTGCATGGAACATGCACTCTTACTATATCACACTTGTTAAGTGTCTTTCTTTACATACACAATATTGTATGTATGGTTCATTCAGAGGAATTCTGGATAAAACCATTCCTCTCTCTTGAACACCTTACCCTGGTTAGAAACATTCAGGTACGCCCGGTGTTTATACCACCTTGCTCTGGTTAGAAACATTCGGGTACGCCCGGTGTTTATACCACCTTGCTCTGGTTAGAAACATTCGGGTACGCCCGGTGTTTATACCACCTTGCCTTAGGTAGAAACATTCAGGTACGCCCGGTGTTTGTACCACCCTGACTTGGTTAGAAACATTCTGGTACACCTGGTGTTTATACCACCTTGCTTCAGTTAGAAACATTCAGGTACGCCCGGTGTTTATACCATCTTGCTTTGGTTAGAAACATTGGGCCGTGCTCCGATATTTATGCCTTCCCCCTTGGTTAGAAGCATTTGGACGTGTGTCCGATGCTTACACCACACCCTACTTTGGTTAGAAGCATTTGGACGTGTTCCCGATGCTTATACCACCTTGCCTTAGTTAGAAGCATTTGGACGTGTGTCCGATGGTTACACCACATTCCTGCTTTGGTTAAAAACATTTGGGTACGTCTTGGTGTTTACACTCATGCTTTCTTGCGCATCGCATTTTCTTGTGCAGTTTACACTCGCACTTTCTTGCGCATCGCACTATCTTGTGCAGTTTACACTCGCGCTATCTTGCGCATTGCACTGTCTTGTGCATTTCATCTTCCATCGCACTATCTTGTGCACCTGTGTAGCACTGTCTTATGCATTTCATCTTGCATCACGCTATTTTGTGCACCTTACCTACACTTGTTAGTGCATTGCTCGCGCTTTTTTGCGCACCTTACTTGCACTTGTTAGTACATTGCTCACGCTATTTTGTGCACCTTACCTGCACTTGTTAGGGCATTGCTCGTGCTATTTTGCGCACCTTACCTGCACTTGTTAGTGCATTGGTCGTGTTTTGTTGCACACCTTACCAGCACTTGTTAGTGTATTGCATCGCGCTATTTTGCGCATCTTACCTGCACCTGTTTGTGCATTGCATCGTACTATTTTGTGCACCCTGTATCACTATCTTGCGCATCCTTTGTTTACGCTATCTTGTGCATCCTCTACATCACACTGTCTTGTGCACCTGTATCGCACTGTATTATGCAGTTGGTCTTGTTCGCACTGTTTTGTGCGATTTGAGTTAGCACTGTCTTGTGCGCACACTTCCATCGCACTGTTTTGTGCATTTAACCATATTGCACTGTCTTGTGCACCTGCATCGCACTGTCTTGTGCATTTCACTCACCTTGTACTGTCTTGTGCACCTTGTAGTTTTGTATCACTCGCATGGTTTTGTGTATTCACTTTGCATTGCACTGACTTGTGCATTCATCTGGTCTAGGAGACCTTAAATCCTCTAAAGGTGCAATTCCTTCGGTGTTTGTCGTGCCAGAATGACTTATGGTGGTCTGGTATAGCCACCTACATGTGTTTCCAATGAGTTCCTAGGAGATCAACTGAGACGATGGAAACTAGAGTTCGAATGGCCGATGCCTAGAACGCAAAGGTTCGGAATTTTCAAGACTAAAGTTTGGTTTAAATACCCAGGGGTGTATCCTCAGCTTGAAATCTGTATGGCATCCCCATAGGTTGAGAAAGCGTGTATGCGTCTCAATTCTGGATACTGAACCAACCTAGTCTGTCACCTTGTTGAAGAATAGGGAAAGTTGCGAATATAGCCAGGGAGAAAAGTGGTACCTGTAGTTTGGAAGTGCAAGATGTAGAAGAGGAAGATCCACAGCAGTAAAAGGTAAGCCATCGCCGATTACCCCTGTAAGGTACTTTCAAGAGCATCACTTCCTAGCTGCTACATTGCATTTCATTATCTATTCCATCTATTGCATTGAATATAGAACTTATTGCATGCATCTACTGCATTATCCATTTCATCACCTGCATCCTTTCCATGTCAAGCTTAGTTTGGCATGTGCTCATATATTTCTTTCGTTGAAGCATGGTTCTGTGATAATGTGTACGCGCCTATTCCACTAAGAGAATTGTGGTCTGAGGGTTTCGGCACTTTTTCTATGTTAGACGTGGTCTGTTTTGTGTCCATACCTTTTCTAGGTAAAATGTGGTTTGGCCGCGCACCTTATTCACTACATCCATTGCATCGTACTTTGTCTTGTTGTATTCAGCATTTAGGATTACGATCTTTCCTAAACAGATCATTCCTCACTTATATCATCCCACCCAATTACTTGTATTCTTTCTGCGAAACACATAGTTCTGCATATGCACATGCCTATTCCACTAAGAGAATTGTGGTTTAAGGGTCCTGGCACCTTTTCTATGTTAAACGTAGTTTGATTTTGCATCTCCATCTCTTTATGATATTTGTGTGGTTTTGCACTGCTTGTGGTTTGATAATTTAATTACATTGTATATCATGTGCATTGTTTCGTTGAATTGCATATCATCTGTATTGTTCTGTTATATTGTCTATCATTTTGCATCCTACTCCTGAACTACGCTGGTTTGATTCCTTGCAAAGGGATACATAGGCAACCCTCAGGGTTCAATCACTTATTTTTGCATCTTGATTTTATTTATTTTCCCAAGTCTTTGGCCTTGTCAAAAATGGGTCATCTCTGGGCTTTGACATTCACTTACGTCACTTTATGACTTCAAGCTCTGTCAAAGAGGAGCAACTGTAGACACCCCATTTTTGACAGCCCTTAAGACTTGGGCGCTACTAATTGCGTACTTGGTGATGAAAGTTGTGCAATGCAAAGGTTCGATTTCCTTGGCAAGGAGAGCGCCAAATACAAACCTCACATCCCATTTTTAGACCAAAACTAATTTGACTAAAATGATTTTTAGACCTTAAAACCCTCTCTTTCAAAATATTTTTGAAACAAAGTTCCTACGATGTTCCGGGGCTCGCACTTCGTTAAATGTTACACTTTTCGGTAAACCGAGCAAGGACAAAGTCGAATAAATGAAGAAGAGGTGAACTCTTTGAAAAAAAATCTTTAAAACACTTTATTTATGGGTTTGGAGTTGAATAAAATGGAAGAGGAGAGAAGAAACCTAGTTGGGGAAGAAGTTGGGCATGAACCGTTAAGAAAGAGTCGAGCAGCCCTCGCTAAATTGGGCCTATCCATTCGTACACTTGGACTCAAGTTATGAAGCTACCACCGTTAGAAAGAAGACTTCTGGGGCTTCATTTTACACACAAGAATCTCCTAAGGCCGAGTTTAGATGAGGGAGATATTGCTGGTTGAAGTTAGGCATCAATCCGATTGAGCTAGAAATGAGCAGTCTTCATTAAAAGAGGCATATCTTTTTGCACACTTGGAATTTGGATGTGAGACTACCACCATTGGAAAGCTTACTTCAGAGGATTCAATTTAGACAGAAGAATGACCTAAAAAGAAGTCCAGATGAAGGACATATGCCCATTTGAAGTTGGACCTAAAGAGCAGATTTTGCTATCGGCCACAAATGTGGGTTGTCGGCCACCAGGGGTGGCTAGTTGGCCACTAATGTCCCAAACTCAAATATTTTGTAGATATTTACCTCCAGTTGTCTTCCACAAGCTCCAGTTGTCTCTAAATCACATATTTTGACCTAAAGCTCATATATCGCTATATATGGAGGCCATATCTCTCATATTGCAAGGTTAGCAAATTTTTTGAGCCTCTCTCTCTAAAAATCCTCCCTCTCTACAATTCTCTCTCTCTAGATTTCTCTCTCTCTTGCTCTTTTGTGCATACAAATAGAGATACACCTCTCATTTACCTAGAGATCTGTAACCAAAGTTGCTTATATTTGGGCTGAGATTACTTGGAGCCTTTTTTGAGCTCTAGAAGGAGGATTTAGCTTGATTTGGTGCCTCATTTGTGCCTAAAGTGTGTGGTGCTTTAAAGGTATAGAACTTACCCTATTTAAGCTTGTTTTGCATGCTTATTTTGCCATCTTTTAACACTGTTTTTTAGCTGGTTTTCAACTCTAAAAACATCTGTTTTTTAGTCCTAAAAATGGTGGTTTGAGCCTATTTTGTGTTAGGGGGTTCTCTCTCCCTTTTGTTCCTTAGCTTGTATAGGTTTTTGTGCCATCTTTCAAGGCTTTCAAATCCAACTTTTTGGGCCTTACCTCCTTGTGTCTCACTTGCATGCCTAGTTAGCATCACATGATAACTTGTTCTTGTAGCCTAACTTAGCTTATTTCCAACATCTGTTTGCCTCTGATTTGGCATGATTTAACTCTATTTTGGGCTGCTTTGGTCATGTGGGCCTTGTTTTGCATGCTTGTAATGCAAATGGCTTTACTAGCTTGGCATTTTAGGCCTCTAAACATGTTTTGCTTGGAATGATTGCATGTTATAGTGTCTTTTAACACGTAATTTCAGTGTATATAGCTCTGTCACATGCTCATATGTGTTACTCTTTCATTGCTTTTTAGAGTCGCTCTTGAGTCTTGTTTGCAAGCTAACATGTGAGCATGTTTTTCTAGCACTTTTGGCCTCAATCTCAGCATATTTTAGTCATTGTTTTGACTGGTTTTAACTTTGTTTTGAGTTGGTTTGGTAATATGAGTCTTGCTTTGTATGCTTGCAATGCAATTGTGCTTAAGAGTCTAGCTTGTGCTTTGCTTTGGCCTTTTATTCTAGCTATCTTTAACATAATTCAAGCATGTTTTAGGACTCCTTTCAGATTATTTTAGGACTTTTTAAAAGTGTTTGTACCCTTTGAGCTTTGTATTGCATGCCTATAGTGCCAGTGGTCTTCACAGGCTCATTGTTTTAAGCTTTAAACATGTGTTACATATGTTGATTGCATGATTTAGTGTCATTTTGCATCCCATTTCAGCACTTTAAATCTCTGCAATTCACTCTTTCATTTGTTTCGAAAGGGGCTTTGAACCATTTGTTGGCTTGTATAACAATCCTGGTTTTTCCGGTCATATGATGTGTTTTGGACTCGGGTTTAGTGGTTGTATGTTGTTATCTTGTTCTTGTTTCCATCCTTAAATTCCTTGTATTTGGGTTTTGGGATGTATTGAGCGAGCTTTGTGTGGTGTGTCTCTTCGCTCGAGCGAGCACTCTTGCGCTCGAGCGTGCGTCTGCGTCTTTGAAAAACCTGAAGGCTGGTATTCTTCGCTCAAGTGAGGATTTTTTTGCTTGAGCGAGCGAGCTCTATGTTTTTTATTCCTTCGCTCAAGCGAGAACTCTTGCGCTCGAGCGTGCATCTGAGTTGCAGACCTGAAGCTTCTCGTTGTTCGCTCGAGCGAGGTCCATCGTTATGTCTGGTCGCTGGAGCGACAAGTCCTTCTATAGCTTTTTGTGCCATCTTTCAAGGCTTTCAAATCCAACTCTTTGGGCCTTCCCTCCTTGTGTCTCACTTGCATGCCTAGTTAGCATCACATGATAACATGTTCTTATAGCCTAACTTAGCTTATTTCCAACATCTGTTTGCCTCTGATTTGGCATGATTTAACTCTATTTTGGGCTGCTTTGGTCATGTGGGCCTTGTTTTGCATGCTTGTAATGCAAATGGCTTTACTAGCTTGGCATTTTAGGCCTCTAAACATGTTTTGCTTGGAATGATTGCATGTTATAGTGTCTTTTAACACGTAATTTCAGTGTATATAGCTCTGTCACATGCTCATATGTGTTACTCTTTCATTGCTTTTTAGAGTCGCTCTTGAGTCTTGTTTGCAAGCTAACATGTGAGCATGTTTTTCTAGCACTTTTGGCCTCAATCTCAGCATATTTTAGTCATTGTTTTGACTGGTTTTAACTTTGTTTTGAGTTGGTTTGGTCATATGAGTCTTGCTTTGTATGCTTGCAATGCAATTGTGCTTAAGAGTCTAGCTTGTGCTTTGTTTTGGCCTTTTATTCTAGCTATCTTTAACATAATTCAAGCATGTTTTAGGACTCCTTTCAGATTATTTTAGGACTTTTTAAAAGTGTTTGTACCCTTTGAGCTTTGTATTGCATGCCTATAGTGCCAGTGGTCTTCACAGGCTCATTGTTTTAAGCTTTAAACATGTGTTACATATGTTGATTGCATGATTTAGTGTCATTTTGCATCCCATTTCAGCACTTTAAATCTCTGCAATTCACTCTTTCATTTGTTTCGAAAGGGGCATTGAACCATTTGTTGGCTTGTATAACAATCCTGGTTTTTCCGGTCATATGATGTGTTTTGGACTCGGGTTTAGTGGTTGTATGTTGTTATCTTGTTCTTGTTTCCATCCTTAAATTCCTTGTATTTGGGTTTTGGGATGTATTGAGCGAGCTTTGTGTGGTGTGTCTCTTCGCTCGAGCGAGCACTCTTGCGCTCGAGCGTGCGTCTGCGTCTTTGAAAAACCTGAAGGCTGGTATTCTTCGCTCAAGTGAGGATTTTTTTGCTTGAGCGAGCGAGCTCTATGTTTTTTATTCCTTCGCTCAAGCGAGAACTCTTGCGCTCGAGCGTGCATCTGAGTTGCAGACCTGAAGCTTCTCGTTGTTCGCTCGAGCGAGGTCCATCGTTATGTCTGGTCGCTGGAGCGACAAGTCCTTCGCTAGAGCGAGCTTTGCATATTTTAGATCACAACAGTGTGATTTCAATCACTTTTTCATCTCCTCTTTAACTCCAAACCCTACATCCGACTCTCTCTCTCTCTTTACACACTCATTCTCTCTACAAAATACACTTGATCTAGAGTGTCTCTACCCTACTTCCTTTGTAAAAAGGGTAGAGCTTTGTGTGGGCTTCACTTTGATCCGAAAAAGTTTGGTTTTGGAGCACTTTCAAGTTTCTTCTTCTTCTCCTTCGGGCTCCTAACTTTGAGGTAGGGATAATCTACGCCATATTATGAGTTTTGACATAAATGTTGGTCATTTTGTATAGATGGTGGTGTTTGGGAATTTTGGGCAAAGTTAGGGTTTGATTTGAAATTATAAAAGAGGGGTTTTCCAATTTTAGGTTTATTGTGTATGTAAGGTCTTGAGTTTGGGGTGCTCCTGTATATAATTGATGAAATTTGGCCTTAGGGGCAATATTTAGAGAAAGGGGGAAAATGCTCCAATTGGAATTAAATAAATTATTTGTATAAATAATGAAATCAATTTTGAAATATGAAATTCGTTTGGGAATTGTGAAATTGAAGGAAATTGTGATTTAATGGTGTAGTTGGATTGATGAATCACTCACCTATGGAAAATGTGATAATTTATCTGTTTGGTAGATTTATTTATCTATTTAGAGATAACTGTTTTAGGCTATCAGTGAAGGATAGCTATGATTGTTGTAGAACTGCATGATGATTAGGTAAATTGAAACTAATCAACTGAATTATGTCATTGAATGTGACGGTTGGATTAACACATTGAATATGTGCTTTAAATTGATCATTGTATGTGTTAATGTGTTTGAATACATTATATATGTATTTTTGTATGGGAGGAAATAGGGGATGCACTCCATTGTTTCGGAGGAGATAGGGGATGTAGTCTTATTTCAAATTGTTTGGATAAATAAATGAATGAGGATTTAAATATGGATGTAATTGTTGTTGGGCTATGGAACGGGTGTATATTGGTTTATAAGTGTTAACCATTTGTCGAATGCTAATGTTTTAGTTATTTCTCATATTTGGTTTAGCATATCTCTACTGGGCTTTGGCTCACCCTTCTTGGGACACCATTTTCAGGTACAGGTGATATGCCACCTCCAAGGGTATAGCTTGGGAGGTTTTGGAGCTGAAAGCTTCATTTTGTTGTTTTTCCTATATTTGTACTTAAATGTAAATCTAAGCTGAGGGCTTTACTTGTAAACGAGTTAGAACTCTTCTTTTGTGTAACCAAGTAATAACTTGGAAAGATGTAAGCCGCAGGGCATTCAATTATTTTTGTAAACATTTGGAACTCATATGAAATACCCTTTTGTAATATTAACTCTGATGTATGCATGGAAACATGAATATCTATCATGAATATAGAACTGTTAAATGATGTGTTTGTGTATTATTCTGAGGGCGTTACAACTTGGTATCAAAGCGTACCAAGTTTGAATACTTTGGGTACACGGGAAGTGGTTAGTACGACAATGGGTTTGTCTCGCTTGTTAGAGACTTATGTACAATGTTCTGTGCTTATATGATAGCATGTTTATGTGACTAAATGGGTATGGAATGTAGTTTCTAGGATGTGATCGGGTCAACGGGTTTCTAGGAGTCCGGCTGGAAAGGCACTTGATCACTGCCGTTTCCAACTGGAACTCTAGCAACGCCACAGGACGATCATTATCTGGGAATGAAATTCGTAAGTGCTTATGTGATTATGTGCTTATGTGGAGTAAGTCACTGTTGTCTATTGTACTAGGACGCGAGTGAAATAGCTTCGATACATTTGTGGATATGCTAATCCTTTTGTTACCTTTATTAGGATATCAAGACGAGGTCGTGGTGGTAGGCATGGTAGGCCTAGGAGGCAGGAGATGCCTATATCGGATGAGATTCCGGCGCAGGAGGAGGGAATTAGTCAGGCTAATGTGGTCGACCCAGTAGGCCAACAGGCCATGGGCGCCTTAGCCTGCGAAATGGCAGAAGCGTTGAGGGAATCTATGGGCATTCTCAGAGTTGAGAATCAAGTCCAGGCCCATGTAGCTGAAGCAGGGCCTTCTTTTCTGAAGAGGGAGTTCTTCCGGTCGAATCCAGACGAGTTTTTAGGTGATCCAAAAGAACCGCTGAAGGAGGATAAGTGGCTTGAACAGATGGTGAAGTCGTTCGAGATGCTTGGCATCGAAGACTAGGGTCAGAAGGTGACCTTGGCATCCTTCCAGTTGAAGGGAGACACGGGTCAGTGGTGGAAGTTTGCTTGAGGGCACATTGGTGGGACTTGGGAGGATTTTGTTGATGCCTTCCAAGAGAAGTTTCTGTCTCTCACTGTTAGGGAGAAATTGAGGAATCAGCTCTGTCAGCTCAACCAGCTGAATACACCAGTGGCTGTGTTTGAGACCACTTTCACTAGCTTATCGAGGTTTGCACCAGAGTTGGTAGAGACCGAGGAGCATCGGTGTCTGGTGTTTGAGAAGAAATTGCGGGCCGAACTCAAGTTTTGAGTGGTCGGTTCCATGACTAGGTAGTATAGGTGCCTTGTGGAGGCAGCCGCCCACCTTGAAACCATTATGTAGGCTGAAGAAGAGAGGACAAGGGACTCCAGGAAGAGTCAGGATGGGCAGGGGGCCGATAAGAGGCAGAGGGATTCTAAACTTCAGCAGTCCCTGGGAGCACAGACGTGGTCTACCTTTCCAGTGCTGAGTTTGGGTTCTGTAAGAGGCGGTCAAGGAGACGTTACTTGTTACAATATGGTTAGTTGGGCCGTAAGTCTCCAACTTGCCCACAGAGAGGAGGAGGGCAACGTACAGCATCTTCTTCGGCTCATTCTCAGAGCCAGAGTTAGGGCAGGGGCCAGTCGCTCACTTGTTACCAGTGTGGACAGGCGAGGCACCAGAAGAGGTTTTGCCCACAGTTGAGTGGCGCGTCTGGTGCGTCTTGTTCGAGGCAGACACTGAGTCACCAGCCAGCTCAGTCAGTTCAGGCCTCGAGGGCCAATCAAGGAGCCTCTTCGGCTCAGTCTGTGCAGCTGTCTTATGCTCCGAGAGGGGAGCAAGTACATCAGAGACCTATAGGGCACGTGTATGCTGTTACAGTGCCAGATCTTGTACCAGCTCCATCTATTGTGAGAGGTACCTTTTTGTTTTGCAACTAAGTTTCTAATGTGTTAATTGATACTGTAGACCACCCGAACTTCCTCCCCGCGCCTCCCTTTTGAAGAGGGCACAAATTAGGTTCATGCTACTACAGTTCGGACTCCTGTCACGGTTCTGAATCTAATCTCACAAAGTGCAATGTAAGACTGATAAATCACCAAGGAGTCCGATCCGGCAAATCATTTTGGAAAATCAGATTTTGAATCAAAAATGCCAAACTGGACTGCGTTGCCAGATTACAAAGTCGCCACCTAAATATTTTGTTTTGGAAAATTTAGGAAACCCTGACTCATGTCAAAGGCCACATGTCCATCATCACCAAAGTTGCCTCGGCATGGGAGCTTCAGTACGAGGGGGGAAGGTTATGAAATGAGCACCCCCACTCGCCCAATCAAAGGATCGACCTCTACTAAGCATGATATGTTGTTTTATAGACACGTGTTCTTATTCTGGTTATTTAGCTAACTTTATTATGTGATGCGCACAGCATACAAGTGTAGACTAAATCGTGAGAATTGGAACAAAACAACCCATGTTTGTTTTCAAAAAGTGGTTTGAAAGTGCTACTCACAAGTAGGCTAAAGCACGGATTTGCCACCCTCAAGTAGGCTTGAAAACATGATTTGCCACTTCGCAAAGTATGCTTAAAACTCACATTTTGATGAATTGTCCCAATTCAAGTAATAAAGCCTTCATCCACAAGCATTCATGCAGTTAAATCGCTTAAGCAAATAGCCTCATGGCAAACATGCTATCATGGAAACACTTACACTCATGCAAGGATACTAAAGCGTAAACACTCACAGTGCACTCCAAGCCAAAACAGAGAACTAGTTAGAAATCAATACATGATCCCAACTATTCAAGATGCCTAATGCAACACATGCAATAATGCAACTAAATGGGCTCGGTTATCTAAGATGGCATATGAATGTAACAATTTTGATACATGTATTCAAAGAGGTATTGAAATACAATACAGTTTGAATGATGCACCGAGCCCGGTGCATGCAATACAAATGAATGATGCAAACATGCGAGCATAAGGTATGTAATTGAAATATGCCCCTAATCTAACCACCGAAAGTGGATAAATAAAAGGAAGAAAGACGTGGGGTTGGAAGACATGCACATACACACGCACACTTATTACAACATTGCCCTCGCAAAGGAGGGTCCGAATAAATAAGCTAACTAGCTACGCTAATTAAGCTAATTATTACAAACCAACTAATGAACTATGCTAAGCTAATTAATTATTACAACACAATTGAATAACTAGCTAACACTAAGCTAAGTAAATAGTACAATACTCAAGTCAAATAATTGGCTAACAACTAACTAGTTAAAGCAAGTAAAGCGGCCTCGCGGGGGAGAGAGATATGCATGCTCGGTTGGCGTCCACTCGGAAATCCATTGCTTTGCTGTCAATTGCCTCTATTTGCACTCGCCTTGGTTTCTGAACATTGAACCAACCTCCACACTGTTTCTGCTCCAAAGCAGGATCACTTCTGTACAAAACTGGGCTTGTGGCTGGTCGGCTAGTTGGAGGGGCCGATCAGCTACTTCAAGTGGCCAGTCGGCCACTTATTTTCCAAGCTGCTGGTTTTGCTGTAACAGAGAACAACAGAGGCACAACAATGTATTTGCAAGGAAATGTATGTACTACCACCCTCCTTATCATGTCTCAAGCTCAAAGAGTGTGGTGCTCAGCTTTCAAGCCACCAACCAAGCATCACAATGCATGGTGGCCCAAAAACCAAGCTGGTACAATGTTGATGAATACACACACAACACACAAAGAGCCTCCAGCCCATTATGCATGATCAAGGGTATTGGTGACCAAGAAATGCAACACGTTTCATCACTTTGAGTATGAAACGTCCCACATTTCTCGTGTTTGAATTAACGTCCGATCCAAACGCATGTAATGCAAACAATATGCTTATCTTGCACAAGTTTTACTTTACTCAATTCTTTTTTACACATTTTACATTACCAAACCATTCTTTAATTGGTTAAGTCCAATGTGCAAGTCCTCTAATTGGAAAGATGGCCTAAGCCATAAGCACCTTGAGCATGAAAGAAGCGTCATGCTTTTGGTTAGTGGAAACCCTCAAGAGAAGGCTAAAACCATTAGACATGATAGCCTCAATTCCATGCTCAAGCCAACAAGGGGCTTGAGACCCCTTTCAAAGCAAATGAAAGAGTGAAACAATGGAATGCTAGGGCATATATTTCATCACTAAAATGACGTTAAATGACTTAAAATCTTGCAAACAAACCATGCACAACACATTCAGAGTCAAGAGCATTGAAACTAGTGAAGGACATAACACTAGAAGTATGCAATACAAAACTCAAATGACCAAATCAACCTAAAACAGAGCTACACCATGCCAAAATAGTGGCCTAATCATACTGAAATTAAGGCACAAAAGGCAAGAGAAGCATGCTCATATGTTGGCTCATAGACAAGGCATAAGGCATCACTCTCAAAAGCAATTAAAGAGTGATATATGTGAGAGTATGACAAAGGTATATGCTCTGAAACTTCATGCAAAATGATGCTATGGCATGTAAACAATTCAAGCTAAGCATGCTAGAGGCCCCAAAACTCAAAGCTACTAAAGGGCATTACACTAGAAGCATGCAATATCAACCTCAAACAACCAGACTAGCTATGGACAGACCTAAAACACATCAAATTAGAGGCTGAAATGTGTTGAGATGATAGCATGAAAAGCTAGAAAACCATGCTCATGCATTGACTCACAAACAAGGCATAAGACACAACTCTCAAGAGCTATGAAAGAGTGAGATATGTGAGAGTGTGACTACACTATATGCACTGAAATTATATGCTAAATGATGCCGAAGCACATAATGATCACATACATAACGTGTTAAAGGCCTCAAAACTCAAAGCTAGTTATGGCCCCTTTACACTACAACCATACAAAGCAAAGCATATATGACCAAGACCATCCAAATCAGAGTTAAAACATGAGTGAAAACATGCTAAGATACAGCTAACACAAGCTAGGATGATAGGCTAAAGCATGAAGTATGTTAGGCCAATAAGCATGATTGCACTACAAGTGTAAGAATTATGCAAGAGGTGACCAAACCAACCAAAAATAGAGCTATAACATGGCAAATCAGTGGCAAAAACATGCTTAAACCAAGCTTCAAAAGGGTAGAAAAGCATGCTCACTTTGTTGGCCATTAACACATGTAAACAAGAGATGAAGATGGGGGACCACCCCCTCCTATTTTGGACCTCAAAACCACCTTTCCACCACTGAAATTCCTCTGGATTTCAGTGGTTAAAAGGATGAAATAAGTTTGTTTGAAAAGCTTTAAAGAATGACACCAAACTTTGCAAATAAAGCTACAAATGAGGGTGTGCCACCCTAACTCCAAAAGGACCTCAAACAACCATTTTTAGCACTCAAAAATAGAGGTTTTTGCAGTTGACAACTAGGCCCAAAACAATATGCAAAGGTGACCAAGACGGTGTACAAAAATAAGCTTAAAAGGGGAATATGCTCACCCTTGAAGGACAACAGCAAGACAACAGCTTTTCTGAGCCGAAACCAGCTTTTTGAGACCAAACAAAGCCTTCTAGAACCTCAGCAACAAGGTAGTGATGTTTGACTAAGGGGTTGTAGGCAAAATATGCAAAGAAAACTCACTTTCAAGCAGTATATATATATATATAGAGAGAGAGAGAGAGAGAAAAATTTTGTCTCTCAAAATTTTGAACCTCTAAATGGGGGAGGGACCTCCCCTTATATAGACAATGCAAGCCAAAGCTTATGTGACAAGCTAAAAACTTGTTTAAATCTGTATGGAGGATCCACTCAGTGTGCAACAACTGGCACACAAAATATCTTAAAAAGTAGAAAATTGGCCACCGGCCACTTCAACTGGCTAGCAAGGAGAAAAAGTGCCTGACAAAAGCCAAAAGTGGCCGGCATGGCCTTTCTCCCCTCTAGGCAAGAGGCACCAAGGTCTGGTCCAAAAACAAGGCTAAAAGGCAGAGGGTTAAGAGGCTTAAAAACAAGGCACTCAGCTGGGAACTTCGGGCACTCAGCCGGGAACTTCGGGCACTCAAAACGAGCACAAACATGCACAATCATCGCGCGCACAAATGATGACGTCTGAGTCTTAAGGTCGGTCAAAAATGGGGTGTCTACAGATATAGGTGCATCCCATTCCTTTATATCTTCTACATTTACATCTATTTTGGGGTTAGAGTTGGCATAGTTAGCATCTCTTATTTGTCTTATATCACCTATTAGGGGCGAGATGGTTTTGAAAAAGGGGTGTCGGGGTTGTGATATAGAGGTCGCTAACCGTCGGCTTCCCTTTTCCTTTGTGTTGATGGATATATCTGGGTATGATGTGATTTTGGGTATGGACTGGTTATCGTCATACCGGGCTGTTTTAGACTGTTACTGCCAGAGGGTTACTGTATGTACCTTAAGCAGGGATTCTTTTCATTTCTTGGGTGATCGGGTTGGTAGAGTCTTACCACCGGTATATGATCTGCAAGGGCGAAGTGAGCTTAGTTGTCTTCTTGCTAGCTTTATGAGTAGTGAGTGCGATGAAACCCGGACTGAGTTGCCAAGAGTGGTTTGTGAGTACACGGACGTTTTTTCCAAGGATCTTGTTAGTTTACCACCTTATCGAGAGATTGAGTTCTCTATTGATCTAGTGCCTGGCACGACACCAATCTCTATGGCACCGTATCGTTTTGCCCCAGCTGAGTTGAGTGAGTTGAAGGTTCTGCTCCAGGAATTGTTAGATAAAGGTTTTATTCGCCCTAGTACTTCGCCTTGGGGAGCACCGGCCCTCTTTACTAAAAAGAAAAATAGGGCTTTAGGACTTTGTATTGATTATCGATAGTTGAATCGAGTTACGGTTCAGAACAAGTACCCTATGCCTCGCATAGATGATTTGTTTGATCAGTTGAAAGGATCCCGTTATTTCTCTAAGATAGACTTGAGATCGAGTTACCATCAGTTGAGAGTTAGGGAGGAGGATATTCTGAAGATGGCATTCTGTACGCGGTATGGCCATTATGAGTTTCTGGTGATGCCTTTTGCGCTTACTAATGCGCCGACTGTGTTTATGGACTTGATGAATCGAATTTTTCAAGAGTTCTTAAACCGCTTTGTAGTCGTCTCTGTGGATGACATTCTGATTTATTCACCTTCTGAGGAGGAGCACGAGGAACACTTGCGAGTGGTGCTTGAGTTGCTTAGAGCCCATAAGTTGTATGCTAAGTTTGGGAAATGTGAGTTCTGGCTAAGAGAGGTAAAATTCTTAGGCCATGTGGTATCTGGGGAAGGGGTGACTATAGATTCATCCAAAATAAAGGCAGTGCAGGATTGGGCACAGCCTAAGAGTGTCTTTGAAATCCGTAGTTTTCTAGGATTGGTCAGGTATTACCATCGGTTTGTGAAAGATTTCTTCAGACTAGCTTCGTCGTTGACTAGATTGACGCGGAAAGAGGTCAAGTTTGTGTGGAGTGAGACTTGTGAAAATTCGTTTCAAGAGCTTAAAGTTAGACTTACCACCGCCCCAATCTTGATTATTCCGAAGAGGGGTTTGGGTTATGCAGTGTATTGTGATGCCTCACGAGAGGGCTTGGGTTATGTATTGATGCAAGAGGGGAAGGTAGTAGCCTATGGCTCACGTCAGTTGAAAACACATGAGAAGAACTACCCTACTCATGACCTAGAGTTAGCAGTTGTGATTTTTGCCTTGAAGATTTGGAGGCATTATCTTTATGGTGAGAGATTCGAGGAGTTCTTAGATCATAAGAGTCTGAAGTATCTATTTACACAGAGAGACTTGAATTTGAGGCCAAGAAGGTGGATGGAGTTCATAGAAGATTATGACTTTGGGTTGCATTATCATCCGGGAAAGGCCAATATTGTGGTCGATGCCCTAAGTAGGAAGTCCATTAGTGATGTAGCTTGTATTGCTATCCGGGAATGGGAGATGTTGGCGGCTCTTGGCGAGTTCGACTTGTATCTGGGTAAGTTTGTTGAGTCAGCAGCCTTCTTTTCTGTAATTGCACAACTTCCACTTGTGAACAGAGTGTTAGAGGCACAAAAGAGTGATTCCAAAGTAGAATCCCTCCGGGAGAAGTTCTCCAGTGGGAAGGTAGAGAAGGGTTTGACTGTGTATCCTGACCTGAGTGTGAGGTACCGAGACTGCTTGTTCGTACCGGAGTCTTGCCGAGAGGAAATGCTCCGAAAGTTTCACCATTCACGCCTTGCGGTGCATCCGGGAGGCACAAAGATGTATCATGATCTGAGTCGCCAGCTCTAGTGGAGGGGTATGAAGAATGATGTGGCAGTGTTTGTGTCGAAATACCTTACTTGTCAGCAAGTGAAGGTCGAGCATCAGAGGCCAGCGAGTTTGTTGCAACCCTTGCCTATAGCTGAGTGGAAATGGGAGCATGTCAAGATGGATTTTGTTATGGGCCTTCCGATGACTCGATGGGGTCGTGATGCCATTTGGGTGGTAGTTGACCGGTTGACTAAGTCGGTGCACTTTATTCCCATGCACATGAGAGATTCGGTAGATCACCTTGCCGACCTGTATATTCTGGACATAGTGAGGTTACACGAAGTCCCAGTGTCGATTGTCTCAGATAGAGATCCTCATTTTACTGCTAGGTTGTGGCAGAGTTTGCAGAGTGCCTTGGGTACTAGATTGACTTTTAGCACGGCTTACCATCCTTAGACTAACGGGCAGTCCGAGCGCACTATTCAGATGCTTGAGGATATGCTTCGAGGCTATGTCCTTGACTTTAAGAGGTCGTGGGAGAGACACCTACCCTTAGTAGAGTTTTCCTACAACAATAGTTTCCAATCAAGTATTGGTATGGCACCATTTGAGGCCATGTATGGCCGACCGTGTAGATCTTCAGTATGTTGGGCTGAGATGGGTGATGCACCTTTATTGGGCCCGGAGTTGGTGCAAGAAATGACGGAGAAAGTAGCACTTATCCGTAAGAGGTTGGTTACAACCCAGAGTCCCCAAAAGAGTTATGCCGACCATAGGAGGAGACCTTTGTCATTTGAGGTGGGTGATCATGTCTTTCTGAAAATAATACCTAGGTGGGGTTTGATGAGGTTTAGGGGAAGAGTGGGAAGTTGTCCCCTCGGTTTATGGGCCCTTTTGAGATCCTTGAGCGGATTGGGGAGGCTGCATATCATTTGGCGTTGCCTCCGCAACTTTCCGGAATGCATGACATATTTCAAGTTAGTATGCTTCAAAAATATGAGCTGGATCCGTCACATGTGTTGGATTGGACCGACTTAGAAGTAGATGAGGATGCTTCGTATGAGGAGAGACCGGTGAAGGTCTTGGATAGACGGGACTAAGTCTTGCGAGGCAAGGCCATTCCCTTGGTCAAGGTATTGTGGAAACATCATAGAATTGAGGAAGTAACTTGGGAACGTGAATTGGAGGTCCGAGAGAAATATCCGGCCCTATTTGTTAATGTTTAAGCATTTGTCAAGAATTTTGTTTTGTTGATTAACTCTAAGAACATTGTAAATGTTTTGAATTATGGAAGTATTGAAATTGTTGAATATATCTCAGAAATGCAAGTTTAATTTAACATTGTATATGTTGAATGTGTTTTGGAAATGCAAATATGGTTTTAACATTGAATATGTTATGGAATTGTAGAGTATGTGTATTGGAATTAGTTGAAATTCAAAAGAATGCATTTTTTTTTTTTTTTGGGTGAATAAGTCATAAAATAAAACAAGAAAAATTACAAGATTTTGAGGGGTATACCCCACGTCCTAACAAAGCAACAAAAAAAAAAAAAAAAAAAAAAAAAAACAACCTGTTCAACCTATACAACAAAAACAAAACAAGCCAGCTATACTACAACCTATTCAAAGTCCATATATAAACCCAAAATAGGGAGAAAGAACAAGCAAAACAGCAAAATAGCAAACCAGTAGAACAGCAAAACCCAAGAGAGAACAGGCATTGCACCTTAAACAACCTTCAATAGCAGCAGCAAAACCCAAGAGACAACAGACATTGCACCTTAAACAACCTTCAATAGCAGCAGCATACAATATAGACTCAATACAAATCAAAAGGAAATGAACTATTACAATATTTAAACGAAAGACAAAATTTTCCATTTGGAGATTTTCCACTTAGACTGGCGCAACAGTGCAGCCTAGACTTTGTGTCTCCATCACTCCCCTGAAGCCTCCAGCTGGCCAGAACAAAGTTGCAGTCCATAAGACTTCTTTCCCAACACATGTTAGAGAAACCTGGAAGTAATAATAGTACACTGTAGACGTGCCCGAACATCCCGGCTCCGCCCGCGAATTGGCACAAAAATCTGTTTTATTCATTGGGCTTACTACAGTTCGGACTCAAATGTCACGGTTCTGAATCTAATCTCACAAAGTGCAATGTGAGACCGATAAACACCAAAGAGTCCAATTCGGCAAATCACTTTGGAAAATCAGATTTTTAAATCAAATAATGCCAAAACTAGACTGCTTTGCCAGATTATAGAGTTGCCACCTAAATATTTTATTTTTGGAACAATTAGGAAACCCTAACTCGTGCCAAAGGCCATGTGTCCGTCATCACCAAAGTTGCCTCAGCTCGGGAACTTGGGTACGAGAGGGGAAGGCCCTTAAATGAGCACCCTCGCTCGCTCGATCAAAGGATCGACCTCTACTAAGCATGATATGTAAAGGATAGCAATGTGATGATATTTAGTGTATAATTCAAAGTTGATAAGCAATGCTGTAGCCGAATAATATTCCGAAGCCGAGTTGATAATGTAGAATGATATGCCGAATTGCAACGGTAATGATTTGCAGAATCATACAAGTATAGACTAAATCGCCTAAGTTGGAACAAAACATCTCATGTTTGTTTGTTTGAAAATGGTTTGAAGTTGCTACTCACAAGTAGGCTAAGACGTGGATTTGCCACCCTCGAGTGGGCTTAGAAAACATGATTTTGCCACCTCAAGTGGGTTTAAAACTCGCATTTCAATGAATCATTCCAATTCAAGCAATCCAACCTTCACCCACAAGCATTCCGGCAGTTATATCACATAAGCAAATAGCCTCATGGCAAGCATGCTGTCATGGCAACACTCACACACATGCAAGGATAGTAAAGCATAAACACTCACCTAGTACTCTGAGCCAAAACAGAAACTAGTTAGTAATCAATGCATGATCCTAGTTCATGTTAAGATGGCTAATGCAACACATGTAGAATGCAACTAGAAATAGGCTCGGCTATTCTAAGATGGCATATGAGATGCAACTTGATAACATGCTGTTGAACACGTATTCAAGTAAATGTATTGAAATACAATGCAGTTTGTATGATGCGCCGAGCCCGGTGCATGCAAGACAAATGAATGGATGCAAACATGCAAGCATAAAGATGCTAATTGAAACATGCCCTAAAACTAACCATCGTAAGCGGTTAAGTAAAAGGGAGAAAAACATGGGGTTGGAAGACATTCACACACTCACGCACACTTATTACAAAATTCGCCCTCTCAACGGGGGGTCCGAATGAATAATACAAACCATCTAATTAATTAACTAACAAGCTAATTAATTGTTACACAACCCTTAACTAATTAAACAAATTAATTAAGTTACAAAACAGTTAAAGCAGCCTCAGGAGTAGGGACAAATGCATGCTCGATTGGCTTCGCTCGAAAATCCGTTGCCATGCCCCATGTTGCCTCTGTCTACACACTTATGCTCCTCTAAAAACTATGCCAACTTCTGTGATGCCTCTGAACTACCTCATGGACACTTTGAGAGGTCATCGGCCGAAAGGGGTGGCCATCGGCCAGTGTATAATGGTCATCGACCAAATATGAAGCTATCGGCCAACAATATTTAGCCGATCGGCACTAAAGATAGCCGATTGGCCATCTCTTCCGGCAAATTGCTCCTGTTGCTATAGCAGAGGACAAATAGAGGCATGGCAATACATTTGCAAGAAAATGTTTGCAACTACACCCCTTATCATGTTTGAAGCTCAAAAGAGTGTAGTGCTCGACTCTCGAGCCACCAATCACGCATATCGATGCATGATGGCCAAAGGAGCCAAGTGTGCAATTTAATGTAAAATGAATGCACAAAAACACATGAATGCCTCACACTCTATCATGTTGGATCAAGAGTGTCGGCGACTGAAGGTTGAGGCACGTTTCACCACTTCAAGTATGAAACGTCCCTTCTTTCTCGTATTTGGTTTGACACCCCAAACCAAACACAATGCAATGCATGTATGCCAAATACAATTCAACATGGCAATGCAATGCAACATAAACATGCCAAATGCAATATGACTCAAGCATGAACACAAGGCTAAGGTAACAAGCATGCCAAATGCAATGCAACCTAAACATGCAAACATGCGATGTAATAAGCATGCAACAACAATGCCAAAAACAAGCATGCGACAACATGTAATCTAGCAAGTATGCAACAACATGCAAGATGGATAAGCATGCAACAACATGCAAAGATAGACTTAAACCGAAATGGGCAGACCTCAGCCATGCCAAAACAGTGGCCAAAATGATGAATTGGTAACATGAAATGCAAGGCAAGCATGCATGCCAATTGGCCCAAGCATTAAAGCATAAAGATACAACTCTCAAACATGAGGAAGGGATGATAGCCATGACAATGTAGCAATTGATGCCAAATCAAATAAACAATGCAAGCATAGCATGCTAGGGTGTTCAAAACTTAAGACTAGCAAAGGGATTACACCATGGCCATGCAAAGCAAGCCCCAAAAGGCCAAGGGCAACCAAAATAGTCCCCAAGGCAGGTCAATATAAGACCAAAAACAAGTTTGAACCTAGCCAACACAAGCTAGAACAAAAGGCCAAAAGCATGAAGCATGCAAGGCCAACAAAGGGGTGTTACACTACACCTATTACAACCAAACATGGCATGAGATAACCAATGAAAAACAGAGTTATGGCATGTCAAAATAAGCCCAAAAACCCACTTAGATGGCATCCCAAAGACCTAAGCACAGAGGCATGCACAATGACCCATTCTTAAGGCATAAAACACCAACTCTTCCAAGCATTGAAAGCATGACAAATGCAAGTGTATGACCACATTTCATGAACTGAAATAACACTTCAAATGATGCCAAAACATGAAAACGGTCCAAGCAAAGCATGCTAATGACTTGGACACTCAAAGCTAATAAGCTAGATTGAACCATGGCTATACAAAACAATGCATGCACGATATAAAAAAAAAAAAAAAAAAACACCAAACAGAGATCAAACATGGTAAAACATGAGGAAAAGCTTCTTTGAGTTGAGCCAAAACATGCAAGAATGATAGTCCAAACACATGTTGCATGTTATGCTAGCATGCAAGATTACTCTACAAGTATGTGAAGCATGCAAGATGCTATCAAACCAACATGAAACAGAGTTGAGGCATGCTAAAATAACACCAAATACTTGCTGAAATGGAGCTAAAACAAGCTAAGCAAACATGCTACCATTATGAGCCATTAATGCAAGCATATGAGACACAAGGAGAGGGGGGTGTCCCTATCCTATTCAAGACTCCAAAACCACTTCTCCACTACTGAAAATCCTCTAGATTTCAGTGGTGAGAAGGTCAAAACAAGATGGTTCCAAAGCTCAAAAAAGAAAGCACAAAACAAGTCCAAACAAGGCCTAAGAGGGGGTAAACAACCCCCAACACAAAAGTGACGTTAAACAAACATCACAAGCATGCAAAATCATAACTTTTTGTAGTTTAGAGCTAAGCTTAAAACAACATGCAAGTATGACCAAAAGCTTAAGCAAAAATGGGGTATCAAAAGCTAGAATCTCACCCTTGAAGAACACCTTCAAGAACACAACTCTAGCACTCTCCTCTGATCAAAACCAGTCCAAGAACTCCAAAACCAACTCCTAAGGACCTCAGCAACCAAAGGATGGTGTTCTAGTAGGTGCTTGTGTGCAATAGTGTGAACAATCTACACTTTTAGGCACAAACAATGGCAAAACAAGAGAGAGAGATGAAATATATATATATATATAGAGAGAGAGAGAGAGAGAACTTGTATATCAGATTTCTTGAACCCCTGGAAAGGGAGGAGGGGGCTCCTTCTTTATAGAATTTCAATTCTCAAGCTTGTTCAACAAGCTTGAGTCTTGAAGCAATTCCCTCCATACACGTGTATGGAGGATGAGAATTGTGCATACCAGCTGTCACAGCTGGCACAAAATATCTGCAAAAAGCAGATGGAAAGGTCTCGGCTCAAAGATATGGCCGTTCGACCAAAAAGAGTGCCGATCGGCCAACACTTTTGGTCGATAGCAAGGAAACAAGGCCGACAAGCACAAGGCTTGGCCGATGGGTTGTAGGGATGGTCAACAAGCCACCCCCTTCCCTCAGAAGGAAAACCACAAGTCCTTGATCCACGACCAAGCACAAAACAGTCAAGTTGAGAGATCTTAAGGCAAGGCACGCAGTCGAGACCTTCGGGAACTCAAAACGAACATGAGCATGGATGATCATCGAGTGTTCAAATGATGACGTCCAAGTCTTGAGGACAGTCAAAAATGGGGTGTCTACAATGGCCGTGCTAAAGGTCAATTTAGTGTCCCAGGCACTCTACAAACTCTGTCACAACCTAGCAGTAAAACGTGGCTCTCTATCTGAGACGATCGACACTGGGATCCCGTGCAACCTCACTATGTCCCGAATATACAAGTCGGCAAGATGATCTACCGAATCTCTCACGTGCATAGGGATAAAGTGCGCCGACTTAGTCAACCGGTCTACAACCGCCCAAATAGCATCACTACCCCGCTGAGTCCTCGGAAGACCTACAACGAAGTCCATAGTGACATGCTCCCACTTCCACTCGGCAATAGGCAAGGGTTGCAACAAACCCGCTGGCCTCTGATGCTCGGCCTTCACTTGCTGGCAAGTAAGGCACTTTTTGTAAAGGCCAAAGGTGAGTCTCTTCACCCAAATCACGATACATCTTAGTGCCTCCCGGATGTACCGCAAGGCGTGAATGGTGAAACTCTCGGAGTACTTCCTCTCGGCAAGACTCCAGCACAAACAAACGGTCTCAATATCTCACACTCTGGTCAGGATACACAGTCAAACCCTTCTCAACCTACCCACTGGAGATCTTCTCTCGGAGGGATTCTACCTCAAGGTTAGCTCTCTGTGCCTCTAACACTCGAGTCATAAGTGTAGGCTACGCAACAATAGAAAACAAGGCCGCAGCCTCAACGAATTCGTCCAGAAGCAAATCAAACTCACCAAGTGCACCCAACATCTCCCACTCCTGGATGGCTATACAAGCTACATCACTAATGGATTTTCTGCTAAGGGCATCGGCCACAACATTGGCCTTTCCCGGGTGATAGTGCAACTCAAAATCGTAGTCCTCAATGAACTCCATCCACCTCCTCTGCCTCAAATTTAATTCCTTCTATGTAAACAGATACTTCAGACTCTTATGATTCGAGAATACCTCGAATCTCTCACCATAAAGGTAGTGCCTCCAAATCTTTAGGGCAAAGATCACTCCTGCTAACTCTAGGTCATGTGTAGGGTAATTCCTCTCGTGTATTTTTAACTAACGTGAGCCATAGGCTACCACTTTCCGCTCTTGCATCAACATACAACCCAAACCCTCTCGTGAGGCATCGCAATAAACCGCATAACCCAAACCTCTCTTCGGAATAATCAAAACCGGAGCGGTGGTTAATCTAATTTTCAACTCTTGGAACGACTTTTCACAAGTCTCACTCCATATAAACTTGACTCATTTCCGCGTCAATCTAGTCAACGGTGAAGCTTTCCTGGAGAAATCTTTCACAAACCGGCGGTAATACCCAGCTAATCCCAGGAAACTACAAAACTGCAGATCTCAAAAACACTCTTAGGTTGTGCCCAATCCTACACTGCCTCTATCTTGGATGTATCAATAGACACCCGTCCCTTGGAAACCACATGGCCTAAGAACTTGACCTCTCTTAGCCAAAACTAACACTTCCCAAACTTGGCATACAGTCTATGGGCTCTAAGCAACTCAAGCACCACTCTCAAGTGTTCCTCGTGCTCCTCCTCCAAAGGTGAATAAATCAGATTGTTGTCCAAAAAAAGGACTACAAAACGATCTAACAATTCCCGAAATATCCGTTTCATCAAATCCATAAACACTTCCGATGCATTGGTGAGCCCAAATGGCATCACCAGAAACTCATAATGGCCATACCGCGTATGAAATGCCATCTTCGGAATATCCTCCTCCCTGACCCTCAATTGGTGGTAACCCGATCTCAAGTCTATCTTAGAGAAACAACGGGAACCCTTCAACTGGTCAAATAAATCATCTATATAGGGCATAGGGTACTTATTCTTGACCGCAGCCCGATTCAACTTCCGGTAATCAATGCAAAGTCTCAAGGCACCGTCTTTCTTTTTAGCAAAGAGGGTCGGTGCTCCCCACGGCGAAACACTAGGGCGAATAAAGCCCTTATCCAGCAACTCCTAGAGTTGAATCTTCAACTCACTCAACTCGGCAGGGGCAAAACGACAAGGTGCCATAGAAATCGGCGCCGTGCTGGGCACTATATCAATAGAGAACTCTATCTCTCGGTGAGGGGGTAAACTAACGAGATCCTCGAGAAAAACATCCGAATACTCACAAACCACCCTCGGCAATACAATCTGGGTCTCATCACACTCACCACTCATAAAGCTAGCAAGTAGACCACTAAGTTCACTTCGCCCTCGCGGATCATACATCGGTGGCAACACACTACCAACCCGATCCCCCAAGAAATGGAAACGCTCCCCGCTCAAGGTACAAACTGTGACCCTTTGGCAGTAGCAATCAATAGCAGCCCGGTATGACGATAGCCAGTCCATACTGGCGGTAGCAATCAATAATAGCCCGGTATAACGATAACCAGTCCATACCCAAAATCACATCAAAACCGGACATAGCCATAACTACAAAAGAAACTGGAAGTCGGCGATCGGCTACCTCTATATCACAACCTCTACACCCTTCTTTCAAAATCAATTCACCCCCAACAGGTGATACTACACAAACAGGAGATGCTAATTGTGCCAACTCCAGCCCCAAAACAGATGCAAATGCAGCAAATATAAAGGAATGAGATGCACCCGTATCAATCAAAACATTAGCAACCGAGTTGCAAAACAAAAGGATAACTCTCACAACCGATGGAGCCGGTACTAAATCCTGCGTGGTAACAGCATACACACGCCCTGTAGGCCCCTGATTTACCTACTCACTTCTCGGAGCAAAAGACTGCTACACAGACTGGGACGATGAAGCCCCCTAATTGGCCCTCGAGGCCTGAACTAACTGAGCTGGCTGAAAACTCTGCCTTTGTCCAAATGCACCAGATGTGCCACTCAACTGCAGGCAAAACCTCTTCAGGTGCCCCGCCTGACCACACTGGTAACAAGAAAGCGACTAGCCTCTGCCCTGACTCTGGCTCTAAGGTCGAACCAAAGGCGAAGCTGCTCTCTGACCTCCTCCCCTCTGCGGGAAAGCTGGAGACTTGTGGCCCAGCTGACCAAATTTGTAACAGGTGATGTCTCCCTGACTGCCTCTCCCAGAGCCTGCACTCGGCACTGGAAAGATCAATCTAGCAAAAGCACCCTGGGACTGTTGAGGGTTAGAACCCCTCTGCCTCCTACCGTCCCCCTGACCATCTTGACTCCTCTTGGAGCCCCTTTGCCTCTCTTCCTCCTCCTGCATCATAATCTTTATATGGGCCGCAGCATCCACAAGGCGCCCATAGTCCCAGGTCATTGAACCCCCAACTCTTATCTTGAGCCCATGCCTCAACTTCTTCTCAAACTCATGACAACGACATTCCTCAGATGCCACAAGCTCAGGTGCAAACCTAGATAAATTAGTAAATGCGGCCTCAAACTCGGCCACTAATAAACTCAACTACTTGAGCTGGCAAAATTGGTCCCTTAACTTCTCCCTAACAGCTGGAGACAGGAACTTCTCCTGGAAAGCATCTACAAAAGCCTCCCAAGTCCCTCCAACACGACCTCTCATAAACTTCCACCACTGACCCGCATCTCCCTTAAGCTGGAAAGATGCCAAGGTCACCTTCAAAGCCCCGTCTTCGATGCCAAGCATCTCAAACGTCTTCGTCATCTGTTCGAGCCATTCATCCGCCTTAAGTGGCTCTTTTGGATCACCCACAAACTTGTTTGGGTTAGACCAGAAGAACTCCCTCTTTAGAAAGGAAGGCCATGCCTCAGCAACATAGGCCTGGACCTGATTCTCAGCTCTGAGAATGCCCAAGGACTCCCTCAAAGCTCCTGCCATCTCGCGGGCTAAGGCGCCCTTGGCCTGCTGACCTACTGGCTCAGCCACATCGGCCTGACGGGTTAGACCAGAAGAACTCCCTCTTCAGAAAGGAAGGCCATGCCTCAGCAACATAGGCCTGGACCTGATTCTCAGCTCTGAGAATGCCCAAGGACTCCCTCAAAGCTCCTGCCATCTCGCGGGCTAAGGCGCCCTTGGCCTGCTGACCTACTGGCTCAGCCACATCGGCCTGACCAAGCCCCTCCTACTGCTCCGGAAATTCATCCGGTATAGGCATCTCCTGCCTCCTAGGCCTACCTCGCCTACCTCCACGTCCTCGTCCTGACATCCTAATAAAGGTAACGAAGAACATTAGCACATTCATAAATGTGCCGAAGCTACAACACTCGCGTCCTAATACATGGACAATAGTAATTCACTCCACGTAAGCACATAATCACATAAGCACCTAAAAATTTCATTTCTGGATAATGATAGTCCCGAGGCGTTACTAGAGTTCCGGTTAGAAATAGCATTGATCAAGTGCTTTTCCAACAAGACTCACAGAAACCCAAGGATCCAATCAACATCCTGGAAATTAAATCCCATACCCAAGTAGTCACATAAACATGTTATCACATAAGCATATAACACTAAATCAAAGTCTCTAATAAGCGAGACGAACCCATTATGGTACTAACCACTTCTCGCGTACCCAAAGTATTCGAACCCGGTACGCTCTGATACCAAGTTGTAACGCCCTCAAAATAAACCCATATATCATACATTCTTGACATTCTTAGACAAAGAGAATAAAGCATAATTACATTTCATCAGAGTATTCATTACAAAATGTATTACATGTTGGTAATAAAAGTAAATGCCCTATAGGCTTACAACTTTCCAAGCCAACACTTGGTTACAAAAAGGAGAGAGTACTAACTCAAAACACAAAATAAGCCCTTGGCTTGATATACATGTAATACAAGAATGTAATCACAAAAGATGTCCCAGCCACTAAGCCTCTCAAGTTACGTCCTTGGAGGTGGCATGCTACCTGTACCTGAAAATGATGTCCCATATAGGGTGAGCCAACGCCCAGTAGAGATATGCTAAACATAATATGAGCAATAACTAAAACATTAGCACTTGATAAATGTTTAACTCATACAAACCAACATATAGTACAATCCAGTTCCATAATCCTTTGCATCCCATTTTCTATTTCTTATCCAATTTCACCATTCATTCTCAATAAGATAACACTCATATCAACACACTTCCATATTTCACAATAGATGTATTTGCTATATCAATAACACATTAAAAGCACTTCCATACATCACAAATGATACACAGATTTGCTGTATCAATAACACTTCAATAGATACACATATTTGCTGTAACAATGGAGTTCATCCCCTATCTCCTCCCAAATAATATCCGGTTTAGGAGTACATCCCCTATCTTCCCCTAAACCGTGGAGTACATCCCCTTTCTCCTCCCACACAAAACAATGTATATAAACAATTATCATATACATAATCGACCAATACATATATTTGATGTATTAATCCAACCGTCATATTTGATGGCCTGCTCAATTGATTAGTTTCAATTTGCCTAATCATCATGCATTGTCTACAACAATCAAGACTATCCCCCACCGATAACCCAAAGCAATTATTTCTAAACAGATAACAATTACATCCAACAGATAAATAGTTTCAACATTTTCAAAGTGAGCGATTAATAAATCCAACTCCACCATTCTATCCCATAATGAGCCAATTTCATTATTTCCAACTCAATTTCATGTTTCCATAACAATTGTCATTAATTACAATAATGACCCAAATATACCCAAACATGGCATTTTTCCCATTTTTCTCAATATTGACCCGAAGGTCCAAATATTAACAACAACATCAACAATCTCTTTTTAAGACCCAAAATATATATATATATGAGTCAAAAGGACAAAACCCCTCTTTTTCAATACAACACATCACAAACCCTAACTTCCCAAATCAAACCATTTAGACAAAAGGCTCAACATTTAGGTTAAAGCTCATAAAGATGAGTAGGAATCCCTACCTCAAAAGATGAAACCCAATGGAGGAGATAAAGAAATTCGAAATGCACCAAACCCCAAGATTTTCGGATTGATAGGAAGCCCAAGCCAAGCTCCACACTATTTGTAAAGGCCCAAGGGTAGGAGGTCACTTTAACTAGATCAATCCCTAGAGAGAAGTTGGAGTTTTAGAGTGAGAAGCTCTCCAATGGAGTTTTTGAAAAGTACGAGAGAGAGAGAGAGTGTGTGTAACAAGTGATTTAAAATCACCTAGCTGTCATCTGATATACGTCTAGTCCGCTCGAGCGGAGAATAGGATGCTCGAGTGTCAAGCACAAAAAACTAAACCCGCTCGAGCGCACATATGCCCGCTCGAGCACCAAGACACAACTGCAAAACACACTCGCTCGAGCGCAAAAGAAAAGCCGCTCGAGCGTAGATTACCCTCTTCCAGTATTTTTTTACAGACATGAACACCCGCTCGAGCGCCAAGAGGCCCGCTCGATCGCAACCCGCACGAGCGTAAGGAAATCCGCTCGAGTGTGAAAAACGCACCTGCAGAAGTTTTGCAGAGGCAAAAAATGCCAAAAGTGTGTAAACTCCGCTCGAGCACAAAGGGACCTGCTCGAGCGGACCACCAAAAATCTGGGCAACAAGGATGGGGTTAAAGCTCAACAAACCTGTTCGAAACACGCTCAATACATCCTAAAACTCAAATATATGGAATTAAAGGATAATAACAAGACATATACAACAACCAACTCCACAGAACCTAAGTTCGGAATACTGTTAAACAATGAAGGGAAAACCGGGATCGCTATATCTTATAACTCACCCAACCAAAAAAAAACTAGTTGCAACCGTTACAGACATCACCACCATTAAACACTAGTATTGTCAATCAAAAACGCATTTGGTAAATCACACCTTTCATCTCTATAATTTGTCTAAAATTTTACTTTTATTCTTGAATTTTAATTTGAATAATATTTCTAAGCTTTAAATTTAATTTTATTTTGTTCATTCTGTTCAAATTATTATTATTATTATTATTATTATTATTATTATTATTATTATTATTATTATTATTATATGTATAAATCATGTGAATGATACATGTCTCATTTGAACAAAATGATCAAATTAAAACCGTAAGCCTCGTTTGGGAACAGGCTAATTTAGTAACTTTTTTGGCTATTTGGTTCAAATATGAGCTAAAAAAAACTAGTATGTTTGGGATGACTTTTTGGCTTTTTACGAAAAGATGTACAAAAAGTAGAGAGAAAAGAGAATCTTTAACTTTTTGGTATGGGTTGTTGGCTTTTTGGCTAATTTAGTAACTTTTTGACTTTTTGTCTAAAAATGATGGTTCCCAAACGAGGTAGAGTTTAGATTTAATATTATTTAAATTAAAATAATAAAATAAAATTTAAGTCAAATTATAAAGATAAAAAAATGTAATTTAACCAAAAACTATAATGTAGATTTACAAAAATATAATAACATGACTTCAGTTGCACTTAGTGTCACGCCCTGAATTTTAATTACTCGAAAACATTACCAAGAGCTTGAAATTTAGGTCCATTTTTTTTTATTTAAAATATCTATTACCCTTGAGTAATAGAAACATAATAGTACATGATCTCTCACATGATGAATACAACAATAAATGTAATACATGTCAAGCTCTCGCTACAGAGTTACAATTAAATAAAATACAAATACAAGATCCATCACATCTACAATGAAATTACATATAAAAGGCACATGGACTTCTTAACTCTTCAATCAAAGAATCCACACCTTCTTCCTGTAAAAAGATAAAAACAACAGGGGTGAGTACTAATGCCCAGTAGGAATCTCATAGTTCTAAATCAATAGCCAACACACAGATAGAAATTATCATGCAAGCAGGGTGATCCATATAATAGGTGATGTTTTGTAATTTCAAAATATCATACGTAGAGTATCTTTTCTCAAAATTTATTTGAACATTTAAAGGAAACCTTAACCATCAAAAACCATCCTTTTTATCAGAAAATCAAAAATCCTTTTTGGAAACAAAAATGTTTAAGGAACCACATCATTTTATATTTATTAACCCATTCCAAAATATTCCTTATTAAATTTCCATCTTAACATTCCTCCTTTTTATTCCCATTCTCCCATTTTACTAGTTACATTTATTAAAACTCCATAACCTCAAATTCATGTTCCCTTAATACCCAAAACTACCCTCATACACTCCATTCCCACCTATCCATCCTTTATTACTATAACTCTTTAACGTAGAAATCGAAGAACATTTACATCACCTCCACATTTGAATTATCAACAATAACTCAACAAATCACACGGATGATAAACCCTTTTTAACTCAATTTCTCAATTAATCACAAAGCAAAACTCTTAATCTTTCCTTATAGATACAAACAACCCGGTGAGTTCTTTATCACCAATCCCTTATCCAATTACCATTTCGTTATCCACTCTTTTCAAATAATTTCTATATGCATTCCCATTCCATATCAAATTACACATCAAATGGTAATTTCACAAGTTCATCACAAGTCATACACATCATCGCTGACCTCAACACACGTCACAACACATTTCATCTTTTGCCAACTTGATACAGCAGGACAACAGGCGCCCAATCCATAACACATTCCACCTTTTGCTGTGTCACGCCCCAATATTTTAATTAATCAGAAACATTACCCAAGCCTGTAATTTAGGTCCATTTTTTTTTCTTTTATATATCTATTACCCTTGAGTAATAGAAATACAATAATACATGTTCTCTCTCTCATTGAAAACAACAATGCAATAATACATGCCAAGCTTCTGCCATGAAGCTACAAATAAATAATTACAAACCACATGATACATTGTTCATTCCTTTAGCATCTATGCTAAAATTATACACATAAGGTACATGGAATCCATACTCTTCAACTAATGAATCCGAAATTCTCTTCCTGAAAAGAAATAAAACAACGAGGGATGAGCACTAATGCCCAATAGGAATCTCATAGGTCTACAACAATAGCTCACACATAGATAGAAATGATCATGCATGCAGAGTGATACCATATAGTAAGATGACATTTTATAAGTTCAAAATATTATACAAAAAGTATCTTTTCTTAAAATTTCACTTGAACCTTTAAGAAAACTCAATGCCATAAATGTAGTCTCTCATCATTAGGGAGCCATAGATTCTCTTTGAAAACAAGTACATTTAAAGAAGAACATCATCTTAAATTTATCAACCCAATTCCAAATTATTCCTCATTTCATTTCCATTCTAATATTACACATTTCATTTTCATTTCCAATTACCATACTCCATAACATCAAAATCCAAAGGATTAGAGTTCAACATAACACAAGAATCACAAACCCTTTTTTAATTCAATTTCCCAATTACTTACAAACCAAAACTCATAATCTTCCCTTTTGTCACAAGCAATCCATTGAGTTCATCATCACTAGCCCCTAATCCAATTACCCACATGATGCCAATTTCAATCCTTTATCCATTTTCCTTCAATTTATTTGTTCTTCTCAATTCATGAGTCAATTTCGTTATTTCACAACAACTAAACTGAGACTACAACTCAATGGTTTTTCCAATCATACAAAAAACACATAAACACTTCAAACTTTGCCATTTTACGGATATTTCTTCCGAAGGAATCGGCACCCATTTATATATAAAATTTCGAGTCTTTCACCCAGGACACTTCTGGCCAACTGCTTTAAATGGAGTCACCCCTTCTCCTCCCAAACAAATATACATATACAATATATTACAAGCATATATCACATATGGAGTACATCCCCTTTCTTCTCCCAATAATATACATATATAATGTATTTATAACATAATCACATATGGAGTACATCCCCTTTCTTCTCCTAAAAATATACATATACAATGTATTTAATAAACATAATCACTTATGGAGTACATCCCATTTCTTCTCTCAATAAATATAAATATACAATGTATTTTATAAGCAAGGTCATATTCAATTGACACCAACAATAGATTAGCATTAAATCGCCCAATCCTCATACATTTCTACAACAATTATGACTATCCTCCACTATAGCCAATGCATTATATATTAAACCGATAAATAAATTCCTTTAACGATACGCTTTTTCAAATCTCATATGGGAGTGATAATGCATATCAAGCACACCACCATCATTAATAATCCTCTAATTTCACATTTACAATGACAATTTCAATTATTTACACAATGATAATTTGATCAATTAGGGCAAACTCCCCTTATATCAACCCAAACTCAATTGCAACCCAACACAACTCAACTTAATTTAACACAATTTCAACATAGTCAACACAATTCAACATAATCAACACTATTTAACAGATTCAATTCAACCGCCACTAAATGTAATTCAACATAACTCAATGTGAACTCTTAAATCCCCATTTCATCATTTCATCCCAAGTCCCATGCATCCATATCAGTAATAAATCTTTTTTCCAAATTTAATTTCGTATTATAGCATAGTATTTTACAATATCATAGCGAGGTTCATTCGCTAATTTAACAAATTTCAAACATTTTCCAAAATTCAATTAAACTGGTATATTATGTAATTCAATACCTCAATTTCATGATTCTACTTTCAATTTAGGCAAAATCATTAATTATCACCATGAATCAACTTAGGGTTTCAAGAAAAATCAAGAATTTCAAGAACAATTGAAACTTCTCACACCACTACTTTTAATTACAATTTTTCCCTTGATTATACACCTAAGGTTCATAACCACAAGCTTAATCCAGCAATTGAACCCCAACACTTCAAACCCTAAACCCCCAATTTCCATGATATAACACTATATGCTCAAAAAAAGAGTTTTGTATTTATATAATCAAAATACCACAAAATCTATCTATAAATGCAAGTATTGAAGAAGAACTAGGACCCCTACTCAAGAATCAGCCAGAGAGCAAAGCTTTGTTGAGATTCCTTCACAAATCGAATTTTCCAATCGGTAGAACATGTTGATCTTCATGTGTTGTTCACTTTTTGGTAGAGAGATCTTGGCCAAAACTTAGGGAGATGGAAGTATTTGAGGTCAAAAACCTAAGTTTTTGGACCTAGGGTGAGAGGAATGAAGAAGGAAAAGGAAAATACAAAGAATGAGAAAAAATCATGTTTTTAAGTTGCTGAATTCGCGCAGCTTCGCCTCGAGCGTATCTGTTTGCAGCACAGATATAAAAATTCAAACGGTATAACTCTCTCATCGGGGACTCCGTTCTAGGTCGTCTTATGTCCAAATCGAAGCCCCCGAAATAAGCTTTCCAATGGTCTGGCCTCACATTAAAATTCAAAGTATGGAAGGAGAAAAGGGCAAAAAGAGTGAAGGTTGGTCAAAAACTCAAACTAAAACTTGGGGCTTTTTATCCAATCTACCTAAATACCTGTTAAGACTTCAATTAAGGTTCCAAACATCACCCAAGGGTCCTCAATTATAATATTTAAGGTTCACTGCAACCATCAATGCTCAAAGTCTGACAACCCACTCAATTTAAGGTACGGCACCATCTATACATTAATCCAATGTAAATTAAAATCGAGTCATTAACCAGCCGGCTTATTATCGACGGGAAGTGAACTCCCAAAACCATTTTCTCAAAAGCCATTTTCTTCCAAAAACCACATTTTTCGAAAAACCATTGTTCAACTTTTTACAACCATCCCCCACATTTGGCCGGCTGTTATAACGGCAAGACGTGGGCACCCAAAACATTTCCCAAAAACATCAAATTTTCACTTTTGCTGGCTACATGTAGATGCGCCCGCATGAGGCCTTCGTGCTACAGTTCGGACTCATTTTGTTCACGTTCTTTATCTGAACCAAAAGAGTCAAATCCGGTAAATCGTTTTGAGAAACAGATTTTTTGAAAAGAAGTGCCAAACATGGACTGCTTTGCCAGATACAGAGTCGCCACCATAAATATTTTATTTTGGGAATTTTAGGAAACCCTGACTCGGTGCCAAAGGCCCACGTGTCCGTCATCACCAAAAGTTGCGTCGGTTCGGGAGCTTGGGTAACGATTGGGGAAGGTCAGCTATGAGCACCCCTCTCGACCGATCCGAAGATCAACACCTCTACTAACATGATATCCAGTTTTGAAAACGTTATGTGTTCTATTCCATTATTAGCTAGAATTACATATGTTATTGCGCGAGCCAACAATATAGACCAAATCGCCTAACTTGGAACGAACCATTGCATTCTGTTTGTTGGAAAACGCTTTAGAATTTGCTAACTCGCAAGTAGTCTAAATACGGATTTCAATGAGTTGTTCCGACTCAAACATCCAACCTTCACCCACAGGCATTCAGGCAGTTTATATCACTAAGCATTTAAGCCGCATGGTAAAGCAGCTGTCATGTTAACATTCACAGTCGTGCGAGATGCTATAAGCATAAATATCTACAATGTACTCCGTGCCAAAATAGTAAACTAGTTAGCAAACATGCGTGATCCTAGTTCATGTTAAAGTGGCTAATGCAACGATACATAATGCAATTAGGATAGGCTCGGCTAATCCTAAAGTGACATGTGAAATGCAGCAAGTAGCATGTATTCAGGTTAGATTTGAAATACGATGCATGTGAACATGATGTGCCCGAGCCCGGTGCATGCAATACTGATGAATGATACACGCATGCATAGTATATGGGTGTTCTAGTAAACATGTCCTAAATACTATACCATCAAAGCGGGTAAGTAAAAGGGAGAAAGAAGTGGGTTTTGGAAGACATGAACACACGCATCCACACTTACATTACAAATTTTTCCCTCGCTCGGAGGAACCGAATAATAATAATACAATTCAACTAACTCACAAGCTAATTAAATTTATACAGATGAATAACAATTAGCAAATTAATTAATTTTAATAATAACAGCCTCGGAACGAGGGTCAATGCATGCGGTCTGGTCTTTCGCTCGGAGTCCCACTGCCATGCACAAGCTGCCTCTGTTTTCCCTGCTGCTGCTCCTCTGAAGATGCACAAAGTCTAGGGTATACTCTCTGGATTGCTGGCAAACACCACCCGGCTGAGGGAAATGATTATTCGGCCATACGAAATGCCATTGGCCGTTGATTAAGCTATCGGCCACCAAGTGGATAGCCGGTCGGCACTCTATGTGGCCGGTCGGCCAAAACTTCTGCAGAACCTGCAGTTGACAGCATCAGAGGGCAAGGCATATGCATGGAATGCATTTCAAGCAATGTATGCACCACCACACTCCTTATCATGTGTAATGACTCAAAGGAGGATGGGTCTCGATTCTCGGACCACAATCGCGCATTTGCATGCTATGATGGCCCAAGAATCAAGTGTACATATTTGGATTTTCAAATGAGATGCAATGCAATACAATACAAATAAATCCATAACCTCCATCATCTCAATTCAAAGAGGCAAGGCAATGCATGCAAAATGCAAATTGCAACCTAGAGCATGTAGTAAGGAATGCAACATGGAAATGCAATGTGTATTGCAAGTATGCAACAATACATACAAAGTGAGCATACAAACCAATAAGAAAATAAAGCAAAGGGATGGACTTAAACTAAATTAGGCACCCTCAACAAGCCAAATAACAGTGGCCAAAGTGCTCAAACATAAGGCCACACAGACAGCACACACACACATGCACAATGTTAATGGCCATCACCTGTAGCCACAAAGAGGGACTTTTCAAGACACTTAAGAAGATCAAACTGGACTAGATGGCATGCACAATAGCC
>NW_021025464.1:1532746-1547896 GCF_004153795.1 Camellia sinensis | reverse complement strand
CAGGGACAAAACACATACACACATGCAAGCTTCTGTTTAAAGGGCCCAACTGCTTTCGTCTCTGTGTGTCGAGCTAACGATCCCTCCTAAGAACCTAAAATGAACCGATGATAAATCCACAGCCTCCTCGATACTTAATATGCGCTGTGAACTCGCGAATATGTAGCATGCAACACATGTCATCTACGCTGCTCTGCGTCATTGTAAAATCATTATTAGGCGATGACGTCAAAACCAAGCAACAAGTAACGCTAAACATTAGCATGCAAATGGTTCCAAGTACTTCAAAAGTTAGAACTCCACTGGAGTATTCTGAAACTACACTTAGCAAGACCAAACATGGCCATGAACTAAATGACTAAAAACAGAATTTTATAGCACATTATAACGACCTGCATCTCCCTCTATGATGCTCACTTATGTAACAGGCGACCTCGGCATCTAAGTGCTCATAAATTCCATAAGGCAATGCACAAGTGCCGAACATGAGAGCTATATACACAAGCTTCAAAGCATTAAGATGTAGTCAAAGCGTAAACATATAAGGCATGACAAAGGACTGAAATACATGGATAGAATGGTTCCAAAATACAAACCAAAATCATTACAAAATGTCACAATGCATAAGCATCACATGCTTGCAGAAGCCAACAACCAGAACGAATAGCAAAGGGGCACATAATACTAAAGTATGCCAATCCGAACCAATAAACAACCATGAGAATCAGAGGCCATAAACATGGGCAATATAAGAACAAAAGTTTCACAAGACTAAGCCTAACATAAGAACAATAATAAACAAAGAAAGAACTACAACACCTAAGCACAATATAAAAAGGCAATTAACATGGACATACAATAAAGAAAGAGATAAGAGAATATGCTAACATGCTGGATGACCAAACCAAAAAACAGCGGCAATAATATGACATTATTAGCCCACAACAAAAACAAACAAAAGGCATAATGATTCAATATGAAAGCCCTAGTAGAGATGACATCTACTACAAGAGGCCAAAAATAGGGTCCATTTTAAAGGGACAACAAGGAGAGAAGGAGAGCGTGGGACCCTCTCACATAAATTAGGAGCGATACAAAAGGACACCATCTCCACACCAATCTAGAAATCCACTACAAGATTTTCAGAGACGAAGAAAAAAAGGAACAGTTGGATAAAGAAGAGCGCGACCCAGACACAAAGTTCGAAACTTAAGACTCAAAAATGAAGGCCTTACAAGGACTTGAAGATGGGTCAAACAACCTCAAACCACAAAAACACCTTAATAAACAATCAAGAGAGTCTAAAAAACACAGAACTTTTTTGTATCTTATTATACACCAAGGACATTAAAAGACGAATTTAAGACAAGTAAAATACAAGTGTGGGGTAAAACAAGGTGGTAAGGAGATTCTCACCTTGAAGAGCCTCTTTCAACAATGATGCTCCAATGGCCTTTCTTGGCTTGAAATTCCAACACCAAAAACACCAAAATCAGCCCTTAGAACCTCAGGAGCCAAAGGAAGGGTTGAAAACAATATGTGTTTTGTGTGCAATAGTAAGGACACAAACACACTTTTAACACACACAAGAGGGAAAAGAGAGAGATAATGCTGAGTGTATCAAACCCTAACCCTAGAACTCAAACCCTAAAATGGCGTCCTAAAGCTCCTAAAATATCTCAAAGTGTCTAACCCTTGACTAAACAAGAGAGAGCCCCTCTCTTATAGAACTTCTTGTCTTGTAAAGCTACAAACAAGCTTCATAGAGGGAGATCCCTCCATACACGATGTATGGAGAGGGAGCAAAAAAGCAGGACAGCTGTCTTAAAATATCTGCAAAGCCAGATGGCACAAGTAAGTCGGCTGGCCCATAAAAAGGCCATCTGGCAAAAAATATTGCCGACCGGCACAGTAGTGCTAGCCGCAACCAATAGTTGCCCAGAGTGGTGGCCAGCAAAAACCCAGCAGTGGCTTCTAGCACTGCCGGTTGGTGTATGGGGATGCCTCACAAGGCAATTCCCCTGCCCCCTCAAGCCAAAAACGATAAGTGTTTGTGTGAATACCAGGACACTAAAACGGTCGAGTTCGGAGTCCTGAGTCAAGGCAGCGCTGAGCCGAAGCCTCCGGGAAACTCCAATACGAACACAAATATAGGATAATTCACCGACGTGTTTAAACAGAGTTAGAGTAGAGTTCCCAAGTCTTAGGGCACAGAGTCGAAATGGGGTATGTTCTAGCAGTTGCCCCTCTTTGACAAGAACGTCGAAAGTCATAAACAATGACGGGAAGTGAAGTGTCAAAGCCCAAGACGACCATTTTTTGAAACAACGGCCAGAAGACTCAGACAGACAATGCAAAACAGACAAGATATACGCCCTAAAGCAGGGCAAAATGCAAGACAATGCACACAGAGCCAGACATAAACTTATGCATCATGCAAGAAAGCTGTAACGAAGCAACATGCGACAGTTTTAAGACCAGCATTAACACCAAACTACACTACAAATAGTAAGAAAGGATGTAAGAAGAATTATGCCAAGTCTCACACGAACATGTGCGATAGATACAACAAAAAAGTGAAACAAAGTGTGATAGATACACTAAGTGGACAAGCATGAATGTGATAGAAATTACACATAGTGAAGAAGTGTGGATATGCTTACACATATACAAGTGTGATGATACAACATAAGCGAAGCAAAGTGTGATAGATAACACAAAGCGAGCATGTGATAGAAAACACTATATGAAGGCAGAGTTATGTTGATAATACTAAAGTTACCAACCAAGCTGTGATAGATGCACTTTGACAGAGTATGATTGATTATACAAGAGTTGAACACGAAAGTGTGATGGTATGCCTAGCCGTGAACAGTATGATAGATACACAAAGTAGCAGTGTGGTGATGATACACAAACCGAACGTGAGGTTGATATGATACACCAAAGCGAAACAAGAGTGAATGGAAAATAACTGATGCCAAATAATGTGATAGATACACTAAGCAACAGTCGTGTGGTGGATTGCACAAGGAGCGTTGAATGGAATACACAAATGAACGTAGAGTGAGATACACAGAAGTGAGCATAATGTTGATAGATACAAAAAAGTGAAGAATGAGTAGTGATGGACTACACTATATAAACACAGAAGTGTGAGCTTAATGTGATAGATACACAAAATGTGCACAAAGATGTGATAGATGCACTAAGTGGAACAAGTGTAAATGAAATACACAAAAGCGCGAACACAAAGTGTAGCATAGATGCCACTTAATGAACCAGGTGTACTGGTACACTAAAGGTGAACACAAAGTGTGATAGAGGACTTTTAGAAACAAGTATGATAAAGATATACTAAATGTGAACACCAAAAAGTGTGAATAGATGCCACTTTAATGAACAGGTATGATTAAGATATACTAAATGTGACAACACAAGTGTGTATAGATGGCACTTAATTGAACGTATTATAGAATATACAAGGCGAACACAAAAGTTGAATAGATGCCTAATATGAACAGGTGTGTGGATACACTAAAGGATGAACACAAAAGATGTAAGATGACTAAAGTGAACAAGTGTGAATGATACACTAAATGACACGAAGTTGATAGTGCACTCAGTGAACAGAGTATGATGATATACTGAATGTGAACACAAAGTGTGATAGATGCACTATGTGAACAGGAGTAATTGCATTGATATACTAAATGTGAACACAAAGTGTGCATAGATTGCACTGTGTGACAGAGTATGTAAGAATATACTGAAAATGAAAACAAAAGTGTTGATAAATGCACAATGTGAAACAGGTATATATTATACTAAAGGTGAACACAACAGTGTGATAGATGCACTTAAATGAACAGGTATAATAGATATACTAAATGTGAACCACAAAGTGATAATTTAGATGCACATTAATGAAAAAAGTATGAATAAGAATAATACTAAATGTGAACACAAAGTAAATAATAATAAGAACAAAACTAATAGAAACAGGATAAATGGATAGATATAACTAAAGGTGAAATAAGATGTGGATGATACGCTAAATAATGAAAGTGTAGAATCCGATACACAACTGAATGGAAGTGTGATTAGATACACTAAATAATGATTCTCAAACAGGAACTTCTATTGAATGAAACTTACATACAATAATCGTGCAAAAAATATAGAATGAGAGAGAACATTAGAATAGGTTAACAAGCAATTACAATGCATGAGAATCTAAGAAGGAGCAATAAAAAATGACAAAGCAGCGCTTTAAAGAAAGCACAACTCAAAGAAGATTAATAGCAGTGACCGCTCTCATCAGAATGGGCATCATCCCCTTGATGCTACTCGACCTTAATTATCCTAAGACGATAACAAAGGATATAATAGCTGACAAGTTCTTCAACGATCTGAAACACTAAAGGAATGCTGCCATAATTTCTTCCTGATCGAATAATTACAAATCCTACTCCCCAACGGGACGGTGCACTGATTGGTTCAGTATTTCCGAATTGAGGCGCATTCAAACGCTTCTACCTATGGGGCATTCCATACAGATTTTCAAGCCGGGATACAACCTGGGTATTATAAACCAGACTTTAGATCCCGGAAATCCCGAACCCTTACGTATCTAGCATCAGCATATCGAAACTCTAGTTATCCACCGTCGCAGTTGGTCCTCCTAGGAACTCATTGCGAACATAGGCCGAGATGCCTCTTGGCACGAAACGCACTCGATCGGAGAACACTTCTGATCGCCATTCTGGCTTGAAGGGAGACTTTGATCTTGAGGCTTAGAGGTAGAGGCGCACATCATAACTTCGAAGCATTTGGACAAGACTTGAAGAGGTACACACGGAATTAGAATCATGAGCTTACTGAAGTATAGAACAAACTCAGATGTCCGACATTTCCTCTTTTGCCTTTTGCTTTGCAGTCTGGAACCTATATAGCTTTAGACAAGTCGTGTTCTACTGTTCTCACACTAGAACCTGGTTGAATCCTAGTGATTTTATGAAAAGAACAACCATTCTGTTTTTGTACAATATGCGAGAAACGGCACAGTGCACTCGCGAGGCACACAAACGATTTTATTTATTGAAATTGAGAGATGAGTTTTCGACCAAGTATTGAGCCCACGACAACTTACACACAACCCAACGTATAAAACACACACACAAAACTCAGGACACATCGAGTAACCACTTGAAACGACCCTCAAAACAAGGAAGAATTCGAAGTAAACAAAAAAGACGACGAACACTCAGACGTTGCACAGGGAAGCACTGTTCACCGGGTAGTGTTTCCCACCCCTTTCTCATTTGTGATCCTCACATCACTTGGCCCTCAAGAAACCTCTATTTTTTCTAAAAAGCCCTTTTTCTCACTTTTTCTCTCATCGCAACATCTCTCTATTCTTCAATCTCTCATTTTTCAATCCCTCCCCTGCGGTGGTTGAGGAATAAATGAAATTGTGGGCTCTCGCCACTAGTATTCTACCAGATTCTAATCCGTTGTTCACAACAGTGCAGCTTTCTCCCATAGACGGGTTGTCACTATAACTGGGCGATGTTAGCAAATTTGCCAGTGACATCGGTTTGACGATGCTCTGCCGGGGAGTTTGACGTGATAGATTTGTCCAGGTGAGGAAGTGGAAATCTTTGATTCCATTCCAACTCGTGCTTCGCAACTCTGGCTCGCATACCTCGTTGCTTGGGAGGATTGAGAGTGCTTTTCGGCGCTTTTCTGCTGGACTTCAGTCTGTGCCCCTCCTTCGCACGTAGCGTGCCCTTCATTAGCGATAGTCGATGACGGGGGAAAGACAGAAACACAACTGACTCAAACTGTTAGCCCCTGTTCAATCATTTTGGCCATTTTTTTTTGGGTTTTCTACGAAAACAAACTCGATTTGACCAATTATAAGCGTATCTAGATTAACACATTGTTCGATTTTGATTTGAAATCATGTAAGTCAGGCTATGAGCACTGAAAATTTCCTTTTTTGGGCCAAGAAATGGTCCGTTTTCCGGGAAAAAGAATGGAACATAATTTCGGAGAAAAGTAGTCAGTCCAGTAAAACTTCTTCAAAACTATATTTTGCAAATGGCCATATGGCTTGACAAGCACGGAACCCACCTTGAACGCACACACCTCGATTTGAAGGAAAATTGCCCCCCCCCCTTGCTCGAAGGAGTGCTGCATGGGCAACGGAAAGTGCCCCTTGTTTGCACGGGGCACCGTAGCGCTTTGAATCGGCAATGGAAAGTTGCCCTTAGTGTGAATGGGCACGTAGTACGTATTGTTAATCATCCTCAAAGCGATGATTGTAACACCGACTCCCGGATACAGACAAAGACAAAGTAAATCCGGGGACTAGAAACTAATCACATGGACACCAGTTGAATTTCGATGTGTTTACGGCTGCGACTTCGGAATGAAGTTTTTCTACGTATCCCGAAGAGGGAATCAAGCCTTACGTAGTTCCGGGTTAAGGTAACATCGGGTATGAAACCTCTCCTTTTTAGGCTCAACTTTCTTCCAAGCGCTCGTTGCGGGTTTTCGACCTCGCGCAGCTTTGTTCCTTTTTTTTTTTCAATTTTTTTTTCATTTCTTTCTTCTCCTTCCTTTTTTTTTTTTTTTGCATTTTTTTCTTTTTTCTTTCTTTTGAATTTTTTTGCTTATTTTTGTAATTTTTCTCTGCCTCTAATTTACTTTACCTGGGTCGCCCTTCTGGGTTTCGGCCCAGCGACGACCTCTCAAAGGCGTAAAAGTGTAACAAGTCCATGCCAATGGTTTTGAGGCGTTTTGAAGGGCCATCTGTATCCAGGAGAGTGGCTGTGTAATCCCGATTTACTGAAGGATCCCATCTTCGGCTCCTCGAGGCATATCTGACATTTTTGCCCTTTAGTTTGAGGTGCTTCTGATCTAGCTTTGCAAGCTTCTTTTGATGACTTTGATCTTCTAGACTACTTTTCTGCTGCATTGATTCAGGTTCGCTTCGGAACTTTGGCCACACAGCCCACATGTAGTTGACTTTGAACTTTCTGAGTTCCTTAGTAAAACTTCCAAAAAGGTAACCTTGAAATGAGGGGTCGAGTCTCCGAGGCTGAGAGCGCATCCTAAGCTGCACAATCTCAGAGCGAATTCACACAGGTCTTCGCAACGATCAGCGCCAAACCATAATTTTCCTTTCTATGACAGAATCTTTTAATTGAAAGCCCGAACAATCGCTCGCGTTGGAAGACAGTTGTGTGACCCCAATCCTAGATCAAGCCGGATCCTTCCCAGTACTTCACCATTAAACAAGCATAGATCTCAATCATTAAGGCTTAGGCAGCCTCCTCTTTCTCTTTCAATGATCAAATTTTGCAAAAACCCATGGATTCTTTCTCTTTCGTTTTTCAATCCACAAAATGTACAAAAAAAAGTTTTGGAAAAACTTAGGCGGATGCCCAAATGATTCCAAGGCACAGAAAAGAGACAGCTCTCTTAGTCAAAATTGCCATCTCATTTAGACAATTTCTGCACAACTGGCCACTACGGGGCACAAGCAAAACACAAGAAGACTCTCTCCGAGGTGGATATTTGGTTTTTTGTGAGCTACTTCCGGACGCACCGGTGAATGGGGTGGCTGTTTTTGATGCAGTGGTGGTAACCATGTCTACTTCAGAAGACCTTGCATCTGCGTCACCGCTGGTGGTCGCAATCGAACTGCGGGTAAACGCCCTCCTGGGCTGGCAGATTCGATCCAACCGGGATGATGCCCGACTTCAACTGATCATATCTCCCCCACCCGGACTTGGCTTTAGGAGATTCTTGAATGCAAAATGAAGCCCCGGAAGTCTTCTTTCCAACGGTGGTGACCTCATAACTAAACTCCAAGTGTACAGATAGATAAGCCCGATTCAGCGAGGGCTGCTCGACTCGCTTCTACCCGGATTCATGCCGAACTTCTCCCAAACTAGTTTTCTCCTCTCCTTTCCTCTTTTCTTCAACTCCAAAACCCTAAACAAAGTGTTTTGAAAGATTTGCCTCTCTTCTAGCCGAAGAAATTGATTCTTTGCCCTGCACATCTCTCAACACTGAGCAAACCGTCAGTAGTGCCCAAGTCTTAAGGGCGGTCAAAAATGGGGTGTCTACAGTTGCCCCTCTTTGACAGAACTCGAAAGTCATAACAATGACGGGAGTGAATGTCAAAGCCCAGAGACGACCCATTTTTGACAAGGCCGAAGACTCAGACAGACATGCAAAACAGACAAGATATACGCCCAAAGGCAGGGGCAAAATGCAAGACAATGCACAGAGCCGGACATAACTTATGATCATGCAAAGAAAGCTGTAACGAAGCACACATGCGACAGTTTTAAGCCAGCATACACCAAACTACACTACAAATGTAGAAAGGATGTAAGAGAATTATGCAATTCTCACGAACATGTGCGATAGATACACAAAAAGTGAACAAAGTGTGATAGATACACTAAGTGGACAAGCATGTGTGATAGATACACATAGTGAAGAGAGTGTGATGGATATGCTTACACGAATAAAGTGTGATTGATACACTAAGCGAAACAAAGTGTGATAGATACACAAAGCGAGCATGTGATAGATACACTATATGAAGCAGAGTATGATTGATATACTAAAGTTGACCACAAAGTGTGATAGATGCACTTAGTGAACAGAGTATGATTGATATACTAAAGGTGAACACGAAGTGTGATGGATGCACTAGGTGAACAAGGTATGATAGATACACAAAGTGAGAGTGTGTGATTGATACACAAAGCGAACGTGTGTGATTGATACACAAAGCGAAACAAGTGTGATGGATACACTGAGCAAATATGTGATAGATACACTAAGCAACCGTGTGTGGTGGATGCACAAAGGGAGCGTGTGATGGATACACAAAGTGAACGTGTGATAGATACACAAAGTGAGCATAATGTGATAGATACATAAAAGGTGAAGCGAGTGTGATGGATACACTATATAAAGCAAAGTGTGAGCGTGTGATAGATACACAAAAGGTGTGCACAAAGTGTGATAGATGCACTAAGTGAACAAGTGTAATGGATACACAAAAGGTGAACACAAAGTGTGATAGATGCACTTAATGAACAGGTGTGATGGATACACTAAAGGTGAACACAAAGTGTGATAGATGGACTTAGTGAACAAGTATGATAGATATACTAAATGTGAACACAAAGTGTGATAGATGCACTTAATTAACAGGTATGATAGATATACTAAATGTGAACACAAAGTGTGATAGATGCATTTAATGAACAGGTATGATAGATATACTAAAGGCGAACACAAAGTGTGATAGATGCACTTAATGAACAGGTGTGATGGATACACTAAAGGATGAACACAAAGTGTGATAGATGCACTAAGTGAACAGGTGTGATGGATACACTAAATGAACACGAAGTGTGATAGATGCACTCAGTGAACAGAGTATGATTGATATACTGAATGTGAACACAAAGTGTGATAGATGCACTATGTGAACAGAGTATGATTGATATACTAAATGTGAACACAAAGTGTGATAGATGCACTGTGTGAACAGAGTATGATAGATATACTGAAAATGAAAACAAAGTGTGATAGATGCACAATGTGAACAGGTATGATAGATATACTAAAGGTGAACACAAAGTGTGATAGATGCACTTAATGAACAGGTATAATAGATATACTAAATGTGAACACAAAGTGTGATAGATGCACTTAATGAAAAAGTATGATAGATATACTAAATGTGAACACAAAGTGTGATAGATGCACTTAATGAACAGGTATGATAGATATACTAAAGGTGAATGAGGTGTGATTGATACGCTAAATAAATGAAGTGTGATCGATACACTAACTGAATGGAGTGTGATTGATACACTAAATAAATGATCTCAAACGGAACTTCTTTGAATGAACTGTACATACAATATCGTGCATGATTGAGAAAGAAACTTGATAGGTACAATGCATTACAATGCATGATGCTTAAGGGAAGCAATAAATGGACAAAGCAGCGCTTTAGAAAGCACCTCAAGAGGTGAATAGCGGTGAACCGCTCTTCTCCGATAGGGATCTCCCCTTGTGCTCTTCGAACACTTACTTTCAACTTGCAGTACAAAGGCTCTAAAATGCTGACAAGGGTTCTTCACGTAGAACACTTTGGATGCTGCCTTTCTTCCTGATCGTATTCACAACATTCCCTACTCCCCAACGGGGTGACAGACTAAGTTGGTTCAGTATCCAGAATTGAGGCGCATAAACGCTATCTCAACCTATGGGGCTTCCATACAGATTTCAAGCCGGGGATACACCCCTGGGTATTTAAACCAGACTTTAGTCCCGGAAATCCCGAACCTTTACGTTCTAGGCATCAGCCATTCGAACTCTAGTTTCCACCGTCGCAGTTGGTCTCCTAGGAACTCATTGCGAACATAGCCGAGATGCCTCTGGCACGAAACGGCACTCGATGAGAACACTTCTGATCGCCATTCTGGCTTGAAGCAGACTTGATCTTGAGCTTGAGGTAGAGGCGCACTCATACTTCGGAGCATTGACAAGACTTGAAGAGGTACACACGGAATGTAGTCATGGAGCTTACTGAAGTTAGAACAAACTCAGATGTCCGACATTTTCCTCTTTTGCTTTTGCTTTGCAGTCTGGAACCTATATAGCTTTAGACAAGTCGTTGTTCTACTGTTCTCACATGACCTGGGTTGAATCCTGTGATTTTATGAAAGAACAAATTCTGTTTTGTACAAATGTGGAGAACGACACGGCACTCGGAGCACAAAACGATTTTATTTTTGAAATTGAGAGATGAGTTTTCGACCAAGTATTGAGCCCACGACTGAACACAGCAAAACGACTCAACAAGGAAATAAAAGGCACACAACCTAGACACATTGAGTAACACTCGAAACGACTCAAAACAAGAATCGAGACAGACAAAATAAAACACAAGACTCAAATGAGCACATGGAGCCTGTTTCCCCGGGTATTGTTTCCCACCCTTTCTCATTTGTGATCCTCACATCACTCGGCCCTCAAGCTCTATTTTTATGAAAAAGCCCTTTTCTCACTTTTTCTCTCATCGCACATCTCTCTATTCTTCAATCTCTCATTTTTCAATCCCTCCCCTGGGTGGTTGATGGATAAACTGGAAATTGTGGGCTCTCGCCACTAGTATTCTACCAGATTCTCAATCTTGTTCACAACAGTGAGCTTCTCCCATAGAGGGGTTGCACTATAACTGGGCGTGTAGCAAATTTGCAGCTGACATCGGTTGACGATGCTCTGCCGGGGAGTTTGGACGTGATTAGATTTGTCCAGGTGAGGAAGTGGAATATCTTGATCCATTCCAACTCGTGCTTCGCACTTGGCTCGATACCTCGTTGCTTGGAGGATGAGAGTGCTTTTCGGCCTTTTTGCTGTTGACTTCAGTTGTGCCCTTCTTGGCAAGTAGGGTGCCCTTCTTAGCGAGTAGTTGATGACGGGGGAAAGACAGAACACCTGACTCAACTGTGCCCCTAGTTCATCATTTTGACCATTTTTTTTGGTTTTCTACGAAAATAGTTTTGACCAATATGAGAGTTAGATTAACACACTTGTTCGATTTTTGATTTGAAATCATGCAAGTCAGGCTATGAGCACGGAAAATTTTCCTTTTTTGGGTCCAAGAAATGGTCCAGTTTTTGGAAAAGATGGAACAATTTTCGAGAAAAGTAGTCAGCTTCAGTAAAAATTCTCAAAAACTATTTTTGCAAATGGCCAATGCTTAACAAGCACGGAACCCACTCTTGAGACGCACAACCTCGGATTTGAAGGAAAATTGCCCCCTTGCTCGAAGAGTGCTGCATGGCAACGGAAAGTTGCCCCTTGTTTGCACGGCACCGTAGCGCTTTGAATGGCAATGGAAAGTTGCCCCTTGTGTGAATGGCACCGTAGTGTATTGTAATCAGTCCTCAAAGCGATGATTGTAACCGAACTCCCGGATACAGAAAAGACAAAGATGACTAGAACTATCACATGGACACAGTTGAATTTGATGTGTTTTACGGCTGCACTTCGGAATGAAGTTTTCTACGTATCCCGAAGATGGGAATCAAGCCTTACGTAGTTCGGGGTTAAGGTACACTCGGGTATTAACCTCTCCTTTTTAGGCTCTAACTTTTTCCAAGGCGCTCGTTGCGGGTTTTCGACCTCGCGAGCTTTGTTCTTTTTTTTTTCATTTTTTTTTTCATTTCTTTTTCTCTTCTTTTTTTTTTTTTTGCATTTTTTTTCTTTTTTCTTTTCTTTTGAATTTTTTTGCTTATTTTTTGTATTTTTCTCTTGCTCTAACATTTACCTGGGTCGCCCTTTTGGGTTTTCGGCCCAGCGAGCCTCTCAAAGGGTAAAAGTGTAACAAGTCCATGCCAAATGGTTTTAGGGTTTTGAAGCCATCTGTATCCAGGAGAGTGGCTGTTGTATCGATTTACTGAAGGATCCATCTTCGGCTCCTCGAGCATATCTGACATTTTTTGCCCCTAGTTTGAGGGGTGCTTCTGATCTAGCTTTGCAAGCTTCTTTTGATGACATTTGATCTTCTAGACCTGACTTTTCTTGCTGTTGATTCATGGGTTGCTTCGAATTTGGCCACACAGGCCTCACATTGTAGTTGACCTTTGAACTTTCTGAGTTCTAGTCCAAGGTTTGAAAATGAGGGGTCGAGTCTCGAGGCTGAGAGCGATCCTAAGCTGCACAATCTCAAGAGCGATTTCACACAGGTCTTCGCAAGATCGCGCAAAATATTTTTTTTTGAAATCTTTTAAGAAAGCGACAAATCGCTCGCGTTGAAGACAGTGTGGGACCAATCTAGATCAAGCCAGGATCCTTCCCAGTACTCACATTAACAAGCATGATCTCAATCATTAAGGGCTTAGCATGCCTCTCTTTCTCTCAATTGATCAAATTTTGCAAAACCCATGGAATTCTTTCCTCTTCGTTTTTATCACAATGTACAAAAAAAAGTTTTGAAAAACTTAGGTCGATGCAATGAATTCAAGGCACAGAAAAGAGACAGCTTCTAGTCAAATATTGCCATCTCATTTAGAATTTCTGGCACAACTGGCACACGGCAGAAGCAAACACAAGAGTGTGAAAATCACTGCTGTTCCATTCGGATCTGTTAGCATAACTGGCTCCAAGGCGGAAACAGACTCAAAAGAAAGCAAAAAGACAAACACAAAATAAGCAAGTGATGTCCGAGGTAACACCCCCGGAATCACCCGACTTCTGTACAATAGGACTGACTCGATATAACAAGACAGACCCTTAATCAGAAAGACTGACTCAAAATAGAGAGACAGACTCAAACAAAACCACAAAACTGACTCAACACCAAAGTCAGAAACTACAAAAACTAGTATTCGCAAATGCTCAAAAAAAGTGCGTGCCACACGCCACATCCGGAGTAAACTGAGCGCCATCCGCAGGTGGTTCATCACCTGATCACATAATCACATTATCTCCCACAAATTCACTGATCCAATGACTGTAGACTTTGCTAGACTGGTGCGGCAATGACCTTATTGTCAAACAAATCTTGTACATCATGGCGTAGACGAAAGCAGCTATCGGTCTCATGACCAGTTTGTTGATGGTAGGCACAGTATTTAGTCTGGTCATGTTTTGCAGGGATAGGATCAGGTAGGGGTCGTTGCTCCAACGGTTTCAGATGTCCTTTCCGAAGTAAGACCTCTAGAGCCTTTGACAAAGGCATATGAAGTGGGGTGAAAACCCTCTTAACTCGAGGTGGGCATTTGGTTCCTTGTGGGCTACTTCCGGACGCACCGGTGAATGGGGTAGCTGTTTTTGATACGGTGGTAGTAACCATGCCCACATCAGAAGATCTTGTAGCTGCATCACCACCGGTGGTCGCATTCGAACTGCGGGTAAACGCCCTCCTGGGCTGCTCCTTCTCCTGATCAATAAGGCCCTGCTTCATAGCATCCTCGATCTGTACCCCCATCTCATGCAGATCTGAAAAGGTAGGGAAGGGGAGCACAATCATCTTTTGCATCAGTTTTGGCTGGAGATTGCGCACAATCATCCTGATCTGGTCCTTGTCAGTAGGCCTCAGGGTCATCATTGAAGCCTTGGTCCCCACAAACTCTGAAAAACCCTCCTTTGGCTCTTGGCGGGTGACTTCAAGATCACGAGTTGTGACCTCAATCTGTGCGTTGTAAGAGTATTGATCACTGAAGGCCTCAGCCGTCTCTTCCCAATTCTGTTTCACAGAGTTCTCCAATTTCATGCCTTGAGCCTTCTTGAACAACCTTTCAAGCTTGCTCATCTTTAGCGCTGTTGTATCCGTCCCTAACTCAAAAGGGGAGTCCGGTAAGTTGATGGGTGTCCTAGATAGCTGGGGGAGAACCGGGGGCGGAGCTGGCCCGACTGGAATGTCCGTATCATCCTGGATGTGGGTTGCCCCCCCGAGTATGGGAACTCTTGGTGGGGGAGGAGCCTGATGCGAAGTAGATACTCCAGTTTGCTGCTCTAATCTGGCGATTGTCTCTGCCTGTTGGGCTATGACCACAGCCTGCTGCTTGGCGAATTCTGCTTGATGGACAGCGTCTTGCTGCATGGCTTTCATACTATCCTGGAGTTGGCGCACCATCTCTTCCAGACTCGACATACTGTTCTAATCTAACTGAGCAACCGGTATATCTGTGTCGGCAATAGGTTCGGAAATCTCAGCCTGACTGCTCAAAGATCACTGATCTGGTAGCTGTTGTACTGGTGGTCTGTGCCTGACTAGCCTTCTCTGGCCCTGATTACCCTTGAACTGAATCTCTGACCTGACAAAGTCTATCAGCACAAGTCCGATGAACCTCGGGGGATATCGGAGCCTTCTGAAGCTATGGTTCCAGGACTACCTTGCAAAAGGGAAAACAGAGAGCATCTCAGCCTAATTTCACTGGAACAGATTTGAGCATACTAGGATGAATGTACCCAATACTGATCACTGTTTCCAAAATATCTGCCTGTAAACTGATACCCTCAGGTAAAACGGATTCCCCAAATACTGATGCTGATGCCCACAGGCCTGATGCCCAGACTTGTAAACTGGTATAT